>VXBX01002015.1:13296-35762 GCA_013400415.1 Scytalopus superciliaris
CCATGGGGCAGGCAGTCTCTTTCCTGGTTCCATGGTTGAAAAAAAAAAGAGAGAGGAGGTGATCCCTCTGAGGCACAGGGTTGGTAGATGAAAGAAAAATTCCAAGATTTCAAATCCATAACAGCAGTTTTTACAAATGTGAAAAATCCTGTTAGCCCACTCATCATTCATTTGCTCACCAGGATGCTCACAGTAGTATTTCTAAACTTCATCTTCAGATTTTAGGTACCATTCCCAAATGTGTTGTTTTGCATTTTTACCAGTCTCCCCTATTTTTTGCCTATTGATGCTACATGTTAATGTGGAGTTTTCTGAGTCACAAAAGCTCTACTCATGCTTTCACTAGGAGATTTCAATGATGTATAAAGATTTCTAAAGGCAATTTTGGCAAAAATTCTAACTTCATGAGGCAGCTGTCTAAACAATTTCCTTTTAGCAAGTTTCTAGCATATAGGCTTCTTTTTAATACTTTAACTCCTGGAGCTTGTGTACAGTTTTATCTGTAAGCCTGCCACTAGAAGTGATGTTAATGCCTGTGAAAAGTTTAGGGAGAAATCTCTAGTTAAAGCAAGACTTTCAGCACTGAGGGATCTGAAGAAACTCTCAGACAGCCACAGTTTATGCAGTCCTTCAGCAAAACTGCAGACCCCTCTTCTTCCTACTAATCAAAATTTTTGTTTTGGCATTCTCATTAAACTGTCCATGCAGAGTGGTGGCAGAGGTAGGCATCAGCAAAAACAAATTTAAATTTAAATAAAATAGTACTTTTTAGTTGTTAATTTTCAGCTTATATGGCAAGAGCACTGAAGTACAAGTAAATGTATGTAAAAGAAACCAGGGTATCATGGCAATTCAAAGTGATTCTCTGTAGTGGGAAGTCCCCAGTATACTTGGTGATGTCAAAGTGCAAACAATTTCCTGGGTGACAGTGCAAGTTATCTGCATGGTAACTTGTATATATTTGCTTCAAAAGGAAAGGAGGTAGTTATGAGTAAATATGCATGCTTTATAACATAGAGTATGCTCTTAATCAATAACAAAGGTCTCCTCACAGCATTTTAAATTGTCAGTTGAAGCAGGAAATTGCCAAATGCATACTTTTTTGCTTGTCATCAGCTTCTCTAAAGGTATTATATTAGATAACAGTTATAATCTACGTATGTCAGCAGTGTTGTGTTGCCATTTTTACTACATTCTTTCTGGAAGATGAACAAAACTGGACTAGTGGTTTGCTCCTGAAATGAGGAAAGAGGCGTAATAGCTCCAGCCACGTGGGAGCATGGGCAGCCCTGCAGCTGTAGCCCTATGAGTAAGACACCACCAGGAAAACAGAGACCTCACCAGAAAAGAAGGCTGTGAGCCAAAGGCACGTGAGTGTCCTGCAGAGGCTGGGCACTGGCACAGCAGGGTCAGGACACAAGCACAGCAGCAACAGGTGTCTCTACCCACTCCTGGCCCAAGCACATTGTCCCCATGCAGGGTCATACCAGGTTGAGACATCTTGGGGAGAGACATCCTTTGTCTCTGCTGGCTTTTCTCCCACTTCTAGCACTCATTCCCCTGCTTAGCTCAACAGGTGTCCAACCTGAGACTTGTCAGCGTGCAGAAGAGGGAAGTGGGAAGGATTGGCACCTTGTCAGAGAGAGTGATTCATCAGGCAGGTACAGGAGAAAGGCGTTCACACTTGTCCTCTCTGCTAAATAGGGTAGCTTAAGGAGAAAAAGGAACAGCTGGGGAAGAGGACACCAAACATCACTTTTGAGAAATGCAGCTGCAGAGTCATCCCAGGGGAAAGCTGGACACTTGCAGAGGTGGCAGAGCTGGTTGCAGCACTCTCACCTCTGGCATGTGTGGCTCCTGCTCCAGGCAGATATGACCCTTGGAGGGGCAACAGTGCTGAGCTGCCAGCACTCAGGAGGAAAACAAAGCAATCTGCAGACTGTATGACAGGACTTTTTGATCTGAGTGCGTGGGAGATTTCAGACATATGAGACACAACAGCTCTACAAAATAATTTGCTTTGTGGTTCTGCTCCTGCCAAAGCTCTAGGTATATTGTAAATGAGTCCTGTTAGCTACTTGCACATATTTTAGTGAAGGAATTATTACATCCTTCTCTGATTTAGCATACCATCCCCTTTGCATTGGCTGAGTAACATACAGTAAACAAATGCCAGAAAGTAGATCTTTTCCATCTTTTTTATAGGAGTATGATGGTAGATTCACAGAATTTAAACCACTTTGTCCAGTCAAAAAGTAAGGATTCACCAAAGTAATCTCTAAGATGTTTTTTTAAAGTGTTCACGTAGTGTTGGCATTTTTTTCTGGAACACGCAAAGAACCACACACAAAACTAGCTAGAAAGGATACAGTTGTCGTTAGTGATACAATGACCATCTGCTCTTCTCTTGTATCTTTAAGCCAATTTTTTTTAAAAAGTCATAAATTAAACTATTGTGTATTATTGTGGGGGTCTTGTGTCTACATTGCTGTGAATCACTGTCTTACAGTTACAGAATGAGAGTCTTTGGCAGCCCCTCACATAGGCACAAGGACAGTGTCAGTAAACCTGTTGAGCTCAGTTCTGTTTACAGAAGTGCAATTTATGCACACAAAATTCTTTAAGGTTCGAACTTTTCCAATGAAATATTAATCTAGTGTTTTGTAAATGTTATTTCATATTCATAACAGTGTTTTATTATTTCTATCCAAATGTCTTGGTAATTATGCATTCTAAAACATGTACACCTGGATTATACATACAGATCATGTTTAGTAGAAAGAAAATACTTTTCATTGCCATGAATGAGAAAGATTTTGAAATCTGTTTCTTTCTTAGGCAGTAGATGCTTTCATAGTGTGATTATTTAATTTTTGAACTTGATACATTAATGTTTTGTTCCAACCACTTCTCAGCAAGCTGATGGGTTTGAAAGTGCAAAAGGCTTCAGAGTGAAACTTAAGCAGCAGTAGTAGAAGAGTCAGGAAAACAGCAGATTTCTAACAGCATGGACAAAAAAGCCTCAGAAAAATCCTTTCTGTCTTCTTAAAATACTATTATGCAATTCATCCAACTTCTTTAAGCATTTACGCATGAAGCTACATCTGAAAAGACTTGTTCACTGACCATATTCTAAATGACCCATTTGTCGTTTCCAAAGTTTCCCAGTGCCAGAACTGCCTCTCTTAGATTTTTAAATTCTTGTGGGGACAGGCAGTTCTCTGAAGATGCAAATATGTGCCCTCATGCAAAGGGTTCCTGTGACTGCAGAGGCTGCTAATCTTAGAAGGAACTGTCTAGTCCCCATCACACACTTCCAGGGCTCCAGTTGCTTCCCATGCTTCAGCTGAAAAATTCCAGCTCAGTGACCTGGTGCTGACTTCTTGCTGTGAAAACACAATGGGATCCATTCTTGTATCCTGGACAAGTTATGTGCATAACCCTCCCTGATGACTGAAAGAAGAGACTCCTTTAGCCTTATCCTGACAAGACTCCTTTGAATGGTCACAGCCTTTCTAAGCGAACTCCCTTTCCCCTTCTTTGTTCCTTCCCTGTTGCAACATACCTAGCACCTCTCATTTGTAAAGGACTCACAAACCCCACTTTTTGCCTTGTCATTCAGTTTCATCTCTCCATAACTTGGGTAGGGACACACTTTTTATTTTAATGCAGTTATAATTCATCCTCAGTCATTCTGCCCATCTGCCCCATCCAAATCCTCAGGTGGCTTTGACAAAAGTGATAAATGAGGTGCTCTGAAATAATCTGTTTGATATTAATAGATATGCCTGATGATTGGGAGACAACATGATTAGATTTACTCTAACTCAGAATTTATAAGAAGTGCACCCAAAATATGAAATTCCAGAGTAGTAATTCAGTGAGACCCTGTAGACCAACAAGTGATATTCACATTCATGTCACACATAACTGGCATGATAATGTTTCAGATAATTGCTAATTTCAATCTATATTATTGCCTTCTATAACCTCTAGGTGTTACATTATTTAGATATGTCACTAACACTACAGCAAAGTAAGCCAATCAGTCACCACAACAAAAGAAAAACAGAAAACCCACTCTGACATGTTAACGAGCTTCTCTCAAGCTCCTTATTTCCTGGGGAGGGATAGGGGTAGGGAGACAGGAAATGGGCAGATCTGGACTAATTTAAGGAGATGAGACAAGATTTGCAGATTTGAATTCTTGCACCGTGATTTCCCAAATTTCTAATCTAAGCAGAAGTTTTATTAGAGGGGCAGAAACAACCATATAATAGTTTTTAAAAGGATTTGACCTAGAGCTCTCAGAAACACAGACGAGTTCTGCTATTGTCTTCGGTGACTTTGGATCCAATGTCCAAGAAAGTATTAAACATAGAAACTTTTTTTTTTAATGCTGGATAACAACACCATAAATTTAAACAATATTTGGATCACTCTTGGCAGTGGATTGCTTCTTTGTCAAATAGTAATATATTTATAAAAATCAAGTAGTAATCAGTGATTTTTTTTCTTTGAACAATTCAGAAACAGTAGGGTGGGAGCATAAATTTTGGTTTAAATGTGATAACAACTTACTTAAAATATCTTGTTTGGTTGGTTTGTAATACTGAAATACAAAATGTTGTAAAATGTAATGCAGTATTGTAATACAAAAAGTTGTATAATGTAATCATTTAGAGTTTATTTTATTATGTGTACCTCCTACTCAGAGGGTTGGCATTATTGTTCCTAACAGTGATGGATACAAGCAGATCATGCCCTATGACCTCTACCATCCCCTTCCTCGGTACGTAAAACAGTCGACCAGAGGCTACATTTTCATACTGTTTTCCTCTTCTCTGCATTTCTGCTTTGCTGTCAAACTAAGTTAACAGAAGCTACTTTTCTCTTGCTGTGAACTCCTACAGAATAACCTAGAGCTGCTCAAGTGCTAACTTGTAATAAATTTTGTTGATGGAGAATTTAAATTATATTCTAGCTGAAGCAAAAATGCAGACTTTGTGAGTGTGTAGTCCCTTTCTCTCTCTCTTTCCTCAGCCCCCATCTTCCTTTTTCTCTCTTTCCTTTTTTTTCCCTTTACTCCTCTTTGAACAGGACTGTAATGTGTAGCTTTGTAATTAACCATAGAACTTTATCTCTCTTCTGTCCCATGGTGCTGATTCTTGAATGCTTATAAATTGTTAGATTTTGAGTTCTGACATTATTAGTGTTATGTACTGATCCTAATGCTAATACCTTCCCCAGGGGCATTAATTCATTGGTCTCTCTAAGAAAGAAGAGATCAGGAGTACAAATCAAGGCCTGATTTTTATTATTAATTATATCATAATTAAATTGTCTTTAATGTAAGATTTAAGATTCTCATGGAATCAGATGAGTAATTATTCTTAAAGCTGTGAATAAGACTGCACTGATGATAAAAATGTTTGAAAGTTGCAGGATAATAACCTTTAGGTTTTGAAATATCACCTGGGCATGCAGTAGTATGCCATTTCCTTCTTCATTAATTAATTGTGTCATGGAGTATGAAATCACAGAAAGAACCCTGTAGGAAACTTGCTAGTCTCCTCCTGGTGAGGAAATGACTACTCTCAAAATGTGTTAAGGCCCTAATGCAGAGAACTTCTGGCTTCAGTGTGCAAATGCAGTGCAGAACAGCTTACTAGCAGAATATTGTGACTGCCATTCATGTTCACATCCTTTATCAGTTATCCATGCCATTAAGATAAGACTTTTCTTTTCCTAGCTAAATGCTTATAGTTACGTACATATAGTCATTATCACCAAATATTTGTGAATTACACTTATGAAATATATCTCTGCATCTAATTTCTTTTGTTTCCAGGAAACACTCTTCTCCATTCTTTATTAAAAAAAGACCCCAAACAACCACATACATACCTCCTAGCCTCAAAAGTTAAACATGTTAGTAATGAATATAGAAGCTAAAATGTTAATACAGGGTTTAACATTCTAGCGTGAAATAAAACAGTATATTTCAGTTGTGTAGAAAGGGCATGAGTATTGACAAAAGAGAATAGCTTTATATCAGAGGATGATTCAACAGCACTTAATAGTGAAGGGATTGTATTTAAGTAAAAAGCATTCTGAGCTGGCAGCTAGACAGATTTTTTAGTACTGAAGAAAATCCAAAAATAAAGGATCAAAATGCCCTGCAGTATTTGGCTTTCAGTAATACTGAAAGAAAAACAAAACAAAACAAAACAACAGCCTTCCCTCAAAATGATCAAAAGACTGAGACTGTTTCTCAAGCTGTTCTGGATTATGGTCTCATCCCATAACTGTCGCTTTACATCCACTCTCCCAGCCTCACTATTCTCCTTAAATGCCCCCCCTTCATCGACTGCTCAGTCTGCAACTGCTGAGTCCTCTACCCCCCTTTTCCCATCTGCTGTTTTACTGCTGCTTCTCCTCTTCTCCCTCCCACATGTGCTCCTGTGAACTCACAAACAGGGCTCAGGTCTTCCTCTCTCACCCCAAGAGGGAAGACACAGCTACATGTCTCTACTCCAAACCTCAGAGGCAGCTGAAGCTGAACAGACCATGAGGCTGACATGAGA
This sequence comes from Scytalopus superciliaris, assembly GCA_013400415.1. Lineage (NCBI taxonomy): Eukaryota > Metazoa > Chordata > Aves > Passeriformes > Rhinocryptidae > Scytalopus > Scytalopus superciliaris. The sequence continues at coordinate 19,884 of VXBX01002015.1, forward strand.
TAAGGCCAAGCCAGGGGAATAAAAACACCTTTACTCTCAACTTGCGGTTTATGAAGAACAACACAAACCAAACCCCCAAACAAACAAAAACATCTCAGAAAACAAAACACAAAAAACCCAGCCAAACCAGAGAGGCCCTGCTTTGGTTGCATTACCTGTGTGAGACTGGCACCTAATATCCAGGACAGAAGAGAGCAAAAAACATTCCAGAAATAGAGAGCAAATCTGGGAAGGCATTTTTGCAAGATTTCCCTACTGCAACCCCATAGCCTTGTATTTTATCACCAAGAGGAAAAGGTATGATTTAACAGATTTAGTACTAATTTTTAATGCATCACCAGTTCCTTTCACAATTTTTCAGCCTGTGTTGCACCCTTTGTACCTCCAAAGGGGCTGTAACACTTGCTTTAAGAGCTGTACACCAGGAAAACTTCCTATCTTACAAAACCTAAGGACCAAACTGTCTGCTAGATTTAAACTGCTTGGAGTTGCTGAGGTTGCCTGAGGCATCTGCAGACTTGTCGCAAAGACTTCAGGAAATTCCCTATTGCCATCACTTTTTATGACTGGGAAAAGATGGCTCAGGCTGGCTGCAGCAGATTCTGCAGTTTGTGAGTTTGAGTGTGAGGCCTCTTCATTTAGGTTTGCAGTAGCAAGAAACCTTAGCTGTAGGCTGGGAAATTTGTTCAGCAGAGCTACAGGAAACACATTTAAGCAAAAATACTGCTAAAAATGGACCTGTGTCTAATGGTGTGGCATATGTGGCCTATGATCAGCACACAACAATGGCAAGGTGTAAAATTGATTCCACCACTTCTAATGGTAAGTCATGGAATCAATCAGTGGCTTTAACATTCATAAACAACTATTAGTATAAGCCATTTCACACTGAATTTTATGGTACTTTCAGCCAGCAGCCAAGTGTGGGTAGTACTAGGTGTACTGGAGCAGTTAAGAATATGGGTTGATATGAAAAATCACAGAGGAAGATAAGCATTTTTCATATTGCTCAACCATCTTGGGGATCCTGTAACTGTTACTTAGAAAAATATTTCCTTTATTTTAAGGAGGGAAAAAAATACCTTTCACTTTTTTTACTTCTTGCCTGAAGGAGGAAATAGGCATGGTGGTTTCCACAAAAACTGTATTTTAAAGTCACAAAGTGGAATCTTATGACCAAAATCATTGCTTCAAACAATATTGTCCATATCAGAAGGACTCTTGCCTTTGGGGGGAAAAAAATTGGTTTTATGAAATGTTTCCAGGTAGACAAAACATACATACTTCTGTACCATCAGGCATGCACAGAATTATATAGGAACAGCCACATTGGGTCATGAGAATGGTCTCACATCCAATCTGTGACAATGGCTTGAATATGAAGAAGGCAATACCAGACTATTTTATGTGAACAGACACATACACATATAAAGGAATACACACCTTACACTATATGCATCACTAAAAAATAAGAATTATAAGTATGCATAGCCTTTCAGAACATATATATTGTTCTGTGTATTTGTCATTACACTGTCAGATGACACATGGAGAGAAAAGAGAGTTTCTCCGTTCCTTTCACTGCCTTAACTGCAAGGAAGCAAGGTCCATCTGGTTTATCCATCAGAGGACATATATCTTATCAGTACAGTCACATCTTTTTAGTAATTTCCTCCCATTTTTTTTTCTTTTTTCCTCTGCTGAATTGCTTCCCTGAAAAAGAAACACTGCTGTTTCCCTTTATTTTCTTGCAAAAGGGACATCAGCCTCAGATCCAGTGATTTGTGACAAAGATTCCTTGGAGTATGACAAATTGGGAAGGTACTTTAATCCCACCAATTAGTAAAAAAAAAGAAAAGTTAAAAGTATTTAAATTTTCTGTGGTAGTAGTAATTGGGTTAGTGGGAGGGAGATTTCTTATTACTTATCTGTGACTTAAAGACACCAACCATGAGCATGCTTTGCTGCTATGGACACTTACGAAAATCGATATATGATTAATTTTTTCTTACATTAATCACAAAAACAAAACACAACACCCCCCCCCCAAAAAAAAAAAAAAACCACCACAAAACCACCCTTGCAAGATAATGCATTTTTGGGATGCAGGTTGGGGTGGGAACAGCAAGGATTACTTTTCCTGATGCCTCTCTGTTTTCCCAGATGGGAAAGCACACCCTGGACTGCCTGTTCCTCATCCTGTGGAGGGGGCATTCAAAGCCGCAGTATTTCATGTGTGGAAGAAGACATTCAGGGGCATATCAGCCCTGTGGAAGAATGGAAATGCATGTATACTCCAAAGATGCCTGTTGTCCAGCCTTGCAATATATTTGACTGCCCGAAGTGGCTTGCTCAGGAATGGTCTCCGGTAATCAACCTAGTTTTGTTGGTTTTGTATTTCCCACACTAGGAGCATATCTTAAATTATAGTTTAGTGAATTTGTGGCAGTAGGAACATTCAACACTTTCTTTCCTTATTACCAACACTTCTGTTTTAAATTATGCTGTTTGTCTAACTGCAAAGTAAACATTCCGGGAAAATGTATTAATAAGATAAACATAATTAAGGAGAATTATGGGAAAATAAATCAGCTCTGTAATGTTAATTTGTGACTTTCTACTAATAATGGACTGAGAATATAAATGAAATGCACAAAAAAACCTCAGTAAGCATATAATAGCATATATTTTTTAAAGCATTGCAACCATAAATTGAAACTCATTAATTGCTGAATAATTCCCAGAAATATAGAAAGCTGTAAATTACTGCCCTCTTTGATACTTGAAGTTGTCTGTTCCTGACTTGCCTGTCCTCCTGTATGAAAGTAAATGCCTTTGAAATGTCCTTCTACAAAAGTAGTAAGTTACTTTGACTTTGTACATAAAGGCTTAACATTGATTGTAGTTTCTCAACAAGTAAATGTGTTCTAGAAGCTAAACTGCTCACATGCGGGTGAGTTGTTCTTGACTGATTGCAAAGTGTTTGCTGATTTCCAGATGCAAACTGCTATCCAAGAGCAAAGTAGTATTGGTAGTATCCATAGCCCTCCCCACTGGGTGGTAGTTTTGATCCCCTCCTGTGTAACCAATTCTGAAACAATCTGTACAGGGGAAAAAGACTGATGAACCAGAGCAATAATAAATGACATTTAAGAAAGTATCTGAGGGAAGAAAGCCCGACACTTTTCCATTATTTTTGGTACTTTTTTCAAAAAAACCTGAGTGTTGCCACTGTTAATCTGTAAGCCCCAGTACTTCGTCCAAGCAAAGTAGGTGAAACTGACAGGGTGTTACTGAGCATGTCCAATACAGAACAGATGGCTGCAAGCCAAATAGACAACATTGCAAGAGTGGCTCTTCAAGAGAAGTCCAGTAGCAAAATGTCAAAAAAGGCAAAAATTTCTGTAAATTTTATACCTTATCCATAACTACCAAATATTATTAATAGTTTGTGTTCAAGGTTGGGTGTTTTTGCATCATATTCTGCTCTCTGATGTACACATACTTTTGTAGCATATTCCCCTTATCATACACACCTATTTTTTTATCCCCCCAGTGCACTGTGACCTGTGGCCAAGGACTCAGATACCGTGTCGTCCTTTGCCTTGATCATAGGGGAATGCATACAGGAGGCTGCAGTCCTAAAACAAAGCCACACATAAAAGAAGAATGCATTGTATCCACTCCTTGCTACAAACCCAAAGGTAATGAGACAGAAGGGTTCTCATAAATTTTTCAGAGCTCTTCCATATTCTACAGGTTTGTGTTGCTGTTGGCATCACTGTTTCCATCTGCACCAAGGTATGTTTTTGCAACTCTCTGTTCCTGTGCCTGCTAGCAACTCAAAGTGCTGGCCTATTCTTATTTCTTGCAAGCTTTGGGCTTTTCATTGTTAGTTTGTGGTCCAGCAGACCAAGTAGTATAAGCATAAATTTGACCCTATTGTGACCTCACTGTTTGTCTGAGCTAAATTTGTCTTGTATTTTAAAATAAATCAAATATATACACAGCGCCTGTAATGCCTTATAAACGTAACCATAATTACAAAAGTGCCTGTTCATAACTTGGAGCTTGAAATAGGCCAGAAGCAAGGGTTGTATATTTCATCACAAGGTTCCTCTTACTAGCTAGGCTTCAAAATTTGTGAGACTGTTTGGCTTGAAACATTTTTTAACAAGGAGTATTCACAATTTACGTAGAAATATTTTTTTTTCCTTGAACCTCAGACAGAGACTCATACTGGAGTAAATCCCTCATATTTTGTCAAAAGAAGGAGAAAATATTTCTGCAGTTGTTTGGAGGTTCTTATGGGATGGGAATGTTAGAAGGAGTACTGGAGACTGAGTTGGATTAATAGGCAGTGACTAGGTGCAGCAGATGCATGCATTTCACCATTTCCACAGGTATATGGGCATGCATGGGATTATGTTTGTACACAGCTCTGTTGTTACCCCCTCTGTGTCTGTATGCTGACTAATGTATGGGAAATTCTGGGATATAGCAATGCAGGTGAACTTAATTTTCCTACCATAAGAAGAAAACAATCCCTTAAAAAAACCCAACCAACCAACCAACCAAAAAACCCCAAAACAAAACAAAATAACCCATTTGCTATCCTGAAACATGTTAGAGCACTTTTTATGAAATGCTGTGAAATTAGACTAATCCATGACCTCCTGCTGTTCCAAGATGGAACAATGAAATTTGAAATTTTAATTTCTGTACTTAGTGCACTTAGGCAGATGATGCGCACACTTGCCAATTTTCAAGATTCCAGTTTATCTAGATCACAAGAATCCACTGTTTTGGCCAGCCACCAGAGTGGTGAAACCCAGACACAGGGTCTCTGGGGAAGAAGGGGTATGTTTGCATTTTACTGACCAACATGACCTAACTCCAGTCACCTTCCAAGATGGGAAAAAAAGGGCAAAAAAGGCCCTGTGACTGTGCTACATGACTCTGAGTCTCATTCAGAGATTCAGTGGGTTTTCACTCATTCAGTCAGCTGGTTTATGGGGCTTTATAGGTTTATGATGTTCAGAATACCGGTAGTGCAAGATCTGGTCAGCCTGCACCACACAGTCTAAGCAAAATGGCAGTAAGACACAAAAAAATCATGTGTCGCAAACAACCTACAGCTGACTTCTGCATAGGGAACCTGAGAAGGGTGCAAGACCAGCTAGAGAAGCTTTGCTTGCCTGCATCTGTCAAGTCTCTTCCAATGGGACTTGTCTAGGAACAAAGTAAACTGCTGTTTGCTAGAAGTCCGCCCTTACAACAATGTGGCATCTTTACCGAGGATAAACCCTTATGCTGCCATTTGCAGCACGAACATCATTAATTTCTGATTGTAGGCAGTTATTTCCCTCTTCCATTTTTTCACATGGAATAGAAAGTCCTACATGAAGCATACCAGCTTGCTTGGGTTTAGTTTTCCTCCTCATCTTTGTTCTGCAACACTCTCACAGTAATGCAAGTGGTAATGTTTGAATATCTATTTCACTGAAGGCTGAATAGTGCTTTCAGAAGAGATTTGGACCAGATGGTATCCAGAGGTATCTTCCAATCCAAATTATTCTATTTATATAATAGAAGTTTTTCCTTTTTATTTCATACATCTACAGTTAGAAATTTAGAGCAGTAGGGATAGCAAAGTGCCTCTTGTCTAATGAATGTTTTAATATTATCCTGCTTTTGCCTTCTGCAACTGTATTACAGTCTTCTTAGCTGACTGAAGCAGCAGGGCAAAAAAATGCAAGTCTTTCTTTTAACACATTGTGCTAAAAAGAAGTTGAAGGCAAATAGTTAATTTATTTCATTTTAGTTTTTTCAAGCACTAAGGAACTTTATCTTGCACCAATAATGGGAAAAAGAATAGGGTATCACTGGATTAAGTAATTATTTTCAGTTTTAAATGAGAATGTGTATTTATCTAATACAGCTCTCTGTATAATGTAGGATTTAAGTGTTTTTACTGGTAGTGTTTTATAAAAAAGAGATTATATTTTAATCTCCACAGGTAAAAATTCCTCCTTAGCTTATGCTAGAAGTGCTTTTTGTTCATTTTTTTCTATCAAAGCATACTGTGCAAAGTCAATGTTTCTAATCCTCAAAAAAATTTTACAGTTTAAATGATAATTAACAATACCTCTAAAAATGAAAATTTATTTTAAAGTCACATAACAGTCAATGGTACACAATAGCTTTTGCTTTTTACAAGCACTTGCATCCAAGCAAAACCACCACAGAAATAGGATTTGGTTTTCCAAAACTCGTAAAACAAGCTGCAGAACATATAAATAGAAATATCTCAAACATATTTTGGATGACAAATGTGGTAAAATATAGGTTAAACTAAGAGCTGTGCTGGCAAATATTCATCCTTAAATGGCACTGATAAATATTTTAGAGTAATAGCTTGGTATGCTGTTTCTAGGATAGAGGCATAATAGCTGTGTTACTGTCCCTCTTTTCATCAGTTAATAGCTTGCTCCAAGGAAGTTTACTAAAGTTGCAGTAGCTGTGCAATCGAGTTGTAAGTTGTTTTTCCTCTATGATAGAACTGACAGGTGGAAAATTTCATGTGCATATGTGAAATGTTCATTGCTATGCACAACAGAGTCACAGAAAATTCCTACCTATTCTGCATGACATTAACCTGCTTCTGTTGGCGAGTACTCATCCATCATTATAAAAACCCAAAAGGCTTAGGTGATTTGTGAGTGACCGATGGGTTTGGTCCTGGTTCTCCTTAGTGGTCTGAGTCTCACTACCTTTTTTTGTGTGTGTTTTTCCCCTCATCCTAGCCTTTAAGGTTTTGTTGAAATACAGAACTCCTTCTCAAATTATACTGCCAAATTTGCTCTAGCTTTATATCCCTGTAGAGCTAAAACAGCTCTGCTGCCTTCAGCTCAACTACTCCACTTTGACACTGCATGAAAGTGTAGCTTGGCTTGCAAACAGCATGGCCATGCTACTCCTCAGAGCAGACCAGCTATTACACTGTGCACACATCCTGGAGGGGGAGAAAAGCAGCTCTACTGTTTTCCATCAGAAATGACAGAAAAAGTATCAAGCTCATTTTTTTAAATACACATAGTTGATGAACTGATAGAGTTGGAAGGCATATCTGGATCGTTTTGTTAATGTTTTTCTGTGGTATCACTCATCAAAACAGGATTTTCTTCCTTTTTGTAATCTACCAACACCAAGCTTAACCTGTTTTCTGAAGTTTTAAAATTCAAAGTTAAACACAGGGATGTTACACGTTTTGCCTTTGCAGTGTAATGGAGGCCTGTTATACTTGCGAGACTCCCTCCAAAAAGTGCTTTTCCAAGTGCGTACTTTTGCAGTCTAGTTGTAAAGTCTGAAAGGTGACACCATAGCCCTTCTATCTGCAATACTGAAATATCTGGCCATGTAATCTTGTAAGCCTTATAGCCCAGCTGATGAAAGAGTTTCTTTCTCTCTCTGCTCTCATTTCACTCTCTTGTTTGTGCTCAGCTTCCATGTGTGTGAAGGCACACAGACATCACATGCAAGGTCAGTGAGAGCAGGGAGGCAAGCACACATAGCAGTGTTATTACTGAATGCTTCCTGTTTTCCTGTGCTTATGTTTGCTCCATAGAGAAACTTCCTGTGGAAGCAAAGTTGCCATGGTATAAGCAGGCTCAAGAAATGGAAGAAGCAACTGCTGTATCTGAAGAGCCATCGTAAGTCTTAAAAATTTGCTTACAACAGGTTCTTATTATATGATCAAGAGAAATTGTGGATGCTCCCTCTCTGGAGTTGTTCAAGCACAGGTTGGGTGAGGCTCTGAATAACCTGGTCTAGTGGAAAGTGTCTCTGTCCGTGGCAGGGGGGGTTGAAACAAGAGGATCTCTAAGGTCCGTTACAACCCAAAGCATTTTATGATTCTGTGATGATTCTATATGGGAATCTGCGTCTTGTGCAGAACTAACACAGTTAGTTCTTGAGTGTATTTGGCTTCCATTAGAGTGTAAACCTAACCCTGACACAGTCAATGGTATTAAGGCTGTATCACAGTTAGGTGTGAAGGGACAGATTTCAAGAAGGTAAATGCAGATTTAATGTAAGCAAATATATGCACGTTTTATTTAATGTCATTTACAAGAGTATTAGAATAAGAGTGTCTCTACCTATGTGTGTTTGCCATTACCACTGTGTCTTCACAACTCAGCACGTTTATTTTCTTAGTAACCCCATAAAGTGAGAGGTAAAACAAGGCAGCCAGTCTTACACCCCTTTGCCTCTTCCTCAAAAGAAAGTATAGTAACAGCATAAAAATTTAAAAAAAAAAAATCAGAGAATACACCAGAAAACCCTTAGCAATGAGGCTCAGAAATTAAAAATACTATGATGATTATGTTTTGGATTTCTTTTTTCTGAAACTGTGATAAATGAATGCCATAATTACAACCTCTGTACACAGCTTTAATCAATATCCAGCTTCTCATGTCTAAGCATATGGCATCTTTTATTGCAACTACAACCATGTATTAGACTAAAAAATGTTGTTAGTTTTGCAATGTAATTGCAGTTTTGGCATGGTTAATGTGAATTGAAGTAATTTGAAACTGGAACATTGAAAGAGAGCTAGAGACATGTAGTAAGTCCATCAAAATAAAAAAAAAATTATCCAGCTGCTATATGTATACCTGCATACATATGTATAGACAAATAGGTATCTACATGCATTTAATACACACATGTACAGATATAAATGTACGCATTCATATGTCTCTGTATATATCAGTAGTGCTATGAAGTATAGTATAATGAGATGTTTTACTGTTTCCAGAGTTCCATAGACATTAAAGGTTGATTCATTCAGAGTCAAAGCCTAGAAATTTGTGAATATAGATATTTGTGAATATACTAATTTTTAGTTTGTAATGGGCAGTTTATTTTCCTGTGATTTTTCTTGTGACTATACTAAATTATTTAGCTAAATGTGCATTTATCAAACTGTAAATAAACCTCAAAAATATACATAAAATAGGAATCATACTGACATGCTGTTATGTGGTCATATCTGGAATAATTTGTTACACTAAGAAATTTTTTGATTTTGTGAACAAGGTTGATCGCACTGTAGAAAAGGAGTATGTTTTTAAATATATATGTATGAGTATATGTAGCTTTAAATACTAACAGGAAGAGATTTGTAGAGAATAGACATAATATACAAGGGAAAATAAAGAGGCTTTTCTTTATCATGATGTATATTTTAATAAAATATTCTGGAAAACATCATTGGTATATTACTTGTGATATTAAAACAGACCTTGAGAGATCTAAAGGGAAAGGGGTTTAAGAACGCCAAATTGTTTTCAAGTGCAGCTATGACACCTCCTTTTTGATAGGTCACTGCTCTACTGCAATACAGGCCCTGTTCCACAAAGATGCCCCAGTCGTTTTTTGTCCATCTAAGGCAAGACCCCGGAGGTACCAGTGGGACACTAACATACCCATGCAGTGGGTCACGGTCCAGGCTACAGTCAGTCTGCCACAGGGTGACATTTTATACATTTGCCTTCTCACTGCAAGGCACAACTGTAGGAGCATTTCTAGTCATTATTTTAGACTGACAAGAAAGATACTTGAAATAAATTAAATTCAAGTACAGATTTTTTTATTTGTGTTGAGTAACAGGAAAAAGAAAGAACACAAAGTTAGCATCTTTACACAAACTTTCCCAAAGTTTGGAGATGCCTTGTGTTTAGTTTGAAATGATTTTTAGCGATAAGGCATGAGACAGGAGAACCAAACAAAAACTTTGAACATTTAAGTTGAAAGAACTATTCATGCAGTCCCTGTCTGTGAACTGTAACAGCCATCTGCATATTGTTTCAGAATATCTAATCAGTTTCAGTGACCTTGAACACTGAATTTCCACCTAAAATTGGTTTCTGTGCCTCACTAGTAATAATGGTTTTCATTACTGTTTAGCTTTAAAAAGTTACTCATTTTAGATTAAAAAAACTTTATGTAACAATATAAAAAAGGAGACAAAACATTGAGAATGCACCAGGATATAAGCAACAATCAACTTTGGTGCCAACTATTATATCATCACTTCTCCTCATTCAGCTGTGTAGGGATTTCAACACACCAGCTAGGTGAAGAATTAGTTGTATTCCACCATAATACATCTTTTGATCTGTGCTTCTGCAGCTATGCAGAGACACAAGGTAATACTCCATGGCCCACCAAACTGACAGATGCCAGGCTACTACCCAGAAATTTTGACTGATAATTGATCAGTCCAGGGTGTAAGTACGTGGCAATTTGAGGGTTGGAACAGCTAAGAGTTATTAATGTTGGATTAGGCGTTAGCTGGTGTTAAGACTGTGTGTGATGTGGCCAGCTACTTTGCAGACGGTACATTTGAGTAATTAAAATAGCTGACCTTCAATTTCTTACTGTCTTACACCTAAGCATGTTGCAGTGTGTTACTTTGCTGTAAGTATTTTGGAAAACATACTGGGGTGTAGGAAACAATTTTCATTGCTAGTTTCCCCTCCTCTAAGGGGGCCATTTCTTTCCTCTGCTCTAGTATAGCAGTGCTGGCTGAGCGGTGTTTGAGGCAGGAGTCGAGCTGGGCAGCCAGGGTGAGGCCCCACTCTTTATCTCAGCAGAGAGGGAACAATGGGTAAAGGAGAAGCATGGAAGGGATGGGGAACAGCTGTGGGGGAGGAGGAACAGCAGACTGGCATGGTAAGCCAGGTGCTGAAGAGCCAGCATTGTGTTCATAAGTGTATTTACCTGAAGCTGAAGCAATGGAAGTTTCTTCAGACAAGCTATGCTTATATGATTTTCCTATTCACTTTGTGTTGATGCAGTAATAACCAATTTCGTGACTCCACTTGGGCATTCTTTTCCCACTTTATCTGAGGCTGTTCCCAAGCTTTCTTATGTCATCAGGTCACTGATTGCCCCCATTCTCCTGTACAGACAGGATCATTCTTTGTAGCCAGTAGACCATTCTTCCCTTACTACTGTGACTCTTTCTTCCTTACCATTTCTCAGGCAGAGAAAATAAACCTCATCTATAAGCAACTCTATGGTAAAGTTTATATTTTATTAGAAGTTTAAGAGCCTACAACTTAAAATTTTCAGCGTGTTTATAAATTGAGTTCTCATATTTGTGAATTTCTGTATTAGTGTCTTCTGACTTTTGTGGCTTTATATTGAATATGATTTTTGTTATGAAATATCATACTGTGATTTATAAAGTTAAGTATTTCTTTTATACTATCCTTCCACCTGTAATTTGTGATCATTCTCTGATGTGTGCTGCTGGAACACCAGATGCCACAGTTTTATTCCATCTGTGTGTAATGCCTTCCATTATTTGTATCTTCAGGAATTTCTAAAACAAGCAAGTCTTACAGTCGAATTTTGTCTGTATATGTCTATCTGTCAGTTACCTTCCTCTTGTCTCAGTAATGTCTGAACTTATTTCTATTAACTGATTTTGACAGAAGTATAAAATTATCACAGAGAATTTTATTACTGTCAAACTTGGCTGATACTCTCCCGGAAATTTGGTGGTAGTATTTTCCACACTTGTCACTGAACTAAATGACTGAGTAGAAAACTGACACCCTACAATTCCCCAGCTGAAAGGATGGTTTTTAAAGGAGTTCAGTCCTTAAGAGATAGCAGAGAATCCACTTGGGCACTCAACCTTCAAATATAAATCCATGTTAAATAGTTCTTCATTGGTTCTGCTGCTCAAAGAGTTATTCACAACCAGTTCAGCCACTTGAAGACTAGAGGGAATAGTTATGTTTGTGTTGTCTGACCTTCTGCACCTCTAGATGGGATCAATTAAATATTAATTGCTGACAGAACTGCTATGAAATACTCTATTTGGTAAGAAAGTGTTGTAATGATGTTTGTAATGGCAAAGGTTTAAGGAGAGATGGCCTTGTTGTTCTGTGTTATCGTACATGCTGTTCTTCTGTTGCTGTCCATCTCTAAACTGACGATTCACCAGGCCTTGGAAATACTACCTGAGGAAGAAGCCACAGTATCTTTCTGTCTGACCTTTCTCACTGACGCTCATTGCAGCTCATTACCAGCACAGCATGACAGACAGAGACAGAGAGAATAGCAGTCATGATTAAAAAAGCATGGTACTTTCCCTATATAATGAGATTGGGTTTATGTGTTGTGGACAGTTCCTTAAAAGATTTCCATCTCTATCTCTTGAAAAATGCTTTTGTATGTTAACACCTTATCCAGCTTTTCATGTTTTCCAACCCTCATGCTTCCCTCATGCAGGGGGAGGGATGGGAGAGAGAGCAAACAATAATACCTGGATGCCAGATGGCACCATCGTAGTGATGGTAAAGGTCAGTTAAAAAAAAAGGAAATTCCTGGCATGCATCAGCAGGGTGGGCGTGAGGGGTTGGGGGCGGGGGATAGTTGCAAAAAAGCCCTCAGGGAACTGGGTATAGACAGAGAGGCTGGTGTAGCATCGACACCCAATATCTCTTTCTTACTTTTCAGTAGGTACCTATGTTTCCAAGGATACATAAGCTATTTTATTTTGATTTTCCTTGTTGAACAGTTTCCATCATGATCTTTGTACGTGATTCACAGGTTAATAAGTAAGTTTAAAACTTCCTACTGAGACTTGACTTTAAAAATAAAGCATGTTATGATTGTTGGATTGTCAAAAAAAGGTAGTGAGGACATACATAACTTAAACAACTACTACACTGTTGCTTGTCCCCTTCAGAGTTACGCAGTGAAGAGGAAGAAACTTTAGGGAAACTTCTTCATATTAAGATCTAATAGCAAAAAATTAAACTGTATACATGGTTGGTCAAAGGGAAGATCAGCAGTGCAGCATCCTCACGTTAGGTAATGATTTTGATCTACTCATTCATTGACCTGCATATACAGTCACAACTACTTAGAATGTATGTATAATAAATGTACAAGACAGAAACAGTTATCTTTCCCTGAGGAGAAAGGCAGCTGTGAAGGAAGAGCACCAACAGCACAGAATTATTAGACACAAAGCTGAGGGAAAATATCATATTGAAACTGAAGAGAAGCTAGAGAGAGACAGAATGTAGTCACTCTGATTGGAATTGAACCTATGCAGCTGGCTCCAGTGCCATTATTCTTACAGATGGAGCCCTGAGATTTTGTTCATAAGTGGTCATGACCTGAGTTTCACTTCTCTGAACAATGGCATCAGCAACTATCCAGTACTATGTGAGAGCATCCTGTGGTGTTACCCACACCTTAAAATCTGTGGAAAGGTGTCTTCTTCTGAAGGAAAAGAGCACGTTTGCATTTCAGCTCAAGATAAGGAGTTTGGAAGTCTGAGCTGAGTTCCTGGTTCTATCACAGAAAATTCCAAAGCCTTTGAACAAGCCACTGAAGATTTTATTTCATCATTAATATCTGATTTTAGATACCTTACTTGATGAGGGTCTGAGCCTTAGAACACTCAGTCTTCCTGGTGTGTGCACGCCTCAAAGCCTCAGACTTTATCTAAGCCATGGATTCACCCAAAGATTGATTAAAAAGAATAAAAAGTTAAAAAGCTGAACAAAACCCCATTAAATAATAAAAATTATGGCAAAATTTAATTATGTAGTAGTGATGAAAATAAGCTGTTTTTCTCCATAGCTCAAAGCACATCAATCTGTAGACACTTTTTTTCTTCTTAATACGCATTGTAGGATCCCAAGTTCTAGGCAGAAGAGGCTATGGCTGCATACATCAAGAGTTTTAGAGATGTTCACAAAACTCAGCAGGGCTTTCTATGGGTCTCACGCTGAACCCACTGTGACCTGCTGTGAAAGGTCTCCCATTGTTGAGCATTGACATTGTTTTTATGTTTCTCTTTAGACTTCACCAGTTACCTATATGTTGCTATATGAAGGGGAATATACACCAGTCTTTAACTGTGCCCTGAGTTGAAAGAAAAAAAAATATTATCCCAAGACTATGTACTGCCCTTCTCATTGCTGCTCTCAGGTTAAATGTTTACATTACTTTTACTGATTTTATATATAAGTGATCATTACATGGAACATTTTACTCTGCAAAATCTGGATTTTTAAGTAATAATTTTAAATAAATAATTTAAATTTCTGTTTTATAATTTAAAGATTTTTTTAAAAAACACTAGACACGCTGTTATCTGAAAGGGGCATTCTCACATGTGAACGTGAATAATAACAATAATATATAAAAGTGTGAATAATTCTTGCCTAATTGAGCTGGACAAGCTGTATCTACACAGTATTCTTGTGTTGATGAAATTCTGTAGACAACTTCAATTCTACTTGTACTTGCAGGTCTGTTGAATGTGCAGCCTGAAGCTGCACTGCTGTGTATTTCAAAGCTTTCATATTTTCTGCTGAGTGCTTTACATACAACCATAGTAAGTTGGTTTTGCTATCATTTTAAAATTTCCTTAAAATACAGTTTCAATGATTGTAGCACACTAGAAAAGTAATGAGGCAAAGCTAGCCCAACCCAATACCTGCAGAAGTCTTCAGATACCAGTGTCATCACTTTGCTTTTCCTTCATTTCTGGGACACATTATAGTCCATCATAGGCTCATGTGCACATGACAAATGGTGCAGTAGTCCCTTCAGCTGAACACAATTTTGTAGAGATTCTGAAACCACAACAGCTAACAAAAAGACATTGATATATACAGAATGCCTCTTTTAAATCCAGAACTCACGGTTTTTCAAAGGTGTTCATATCATGGGAAAAGGCTGTGATCCGTCACTGTAGTGTGAAAGGAATGACTGTAGGCATTTGTGTACAAGCAATATGAATTTTACATTCCCAGTTTTCTTTGGAGAGTTTTCCACCTTCTATTCTAACCCTCTACCTTCTCCAGCCTGAGAGCACTGCAACCCATTGAGATGGCCATTTAGGTGGGGGCTGACAGGCAGAGGAACCATTCAGCCATCCCATATCTGGATTCTGTAATGTAGTCAGTGTTTCAGCAGTTGAGTAGCAGCAGACATGGTTAAGTCAGTCATAACCAAACAAGGTCATGATTTTCCCTCCTCCATCTTTTACTTCTCAACCTTATGGTGATTTCTCTAAAACAGGAGCAGAAGGTTCCTCTTTATGATATTCATCAGAGCTCTCAGAACACACTTACTGTTGTGTTTTCCTTTGTGGGAGAAGCATTGCCATGGTTGCTCTGCCGAGTAATTAAAGAAGATGATCTTTGATTCAATGGCAACATGCTAATCTCTGTGAAGTATGGTAAGAGATATGAAATGCTCAATTTAATCTCTGAGGCAAGAAGCACCTTTTTATTTTTCATCTGTACAGCTATTAAAACAATTGGGTTCTGCCTGACAACTACTACTGTTGTATTAATAGAAGGAATTACCACCTTTGTCATATTTATAAGGGTTGTTATTATAGGGACAGTTATTACAGTGGGGATTTAATTAAACAATGTGCAATGACAGCTGTAATACCTCCATCATTTCCTGTTTTCTAAAAAAACTACTCATTAAATCTTTTCCACTACTTCCATTTTCAAAGTAGAGCTTAACGTAAGGAAATGCACAATGCCGTGCAATGGAAGATGAGCTATATGTGGAACAAGTAATTTTAAATCCATGGAACTTTCCCCTTCTTAGGCACATACTTCTTGTGTTTTGTTCTCACCATTTGGCAACAGTTATCATTAATGACAGCACAAAGATATTTGAAAGCCAATGTAATTTCCTGGTTTTAGGATGATGGAAAATTCAGAAACTTTGCATATTTATATTATACATTTGCAATATATAAATGTTCCGTTTCTAGTGACATGGAGATGATTTTATTTCTTTTTTTTTTTTTTT
>VXBX01002015.1:50038-66578 GCA_013400415.1 Scytalopus superciliaris
CTCTCCTTTTTTTTTTTCCTGGAATATTTAATTTTCTGGGCTTAGTCATGTTAGTACAGTCCACTTCTCTCCACCCTTCTCTTCACTAAGACCTGTGCAAACCAGAACTTAATATTCATTGCCAGTTGATATTTTTCAGTATTTTAAGCAAATATGCTCTCACTTCAGCATTTCATATGTTAGCTTCTATTCCTCATTTCTTTCTCTAAATTTATTCTCAATTTTCTTGAATATTAATTTACTGCTTCAACAGCAGGGTTCCATTCCACAAAAAAAGTTTTCCCAACAGTACCAATAAAGAGCATGGTTTTTTCTCTGGTGCCAAATATGAAATCAAATGTCTTGTAACATAATGAACAGGATTAACTGTTTCACTACAGCATTAACACATTAAATAAGCGACAGGGTCTTATAAATGGTTGATTTTACTGTGCACGTTCACTTCCTGTAAAAAAGGGTGAAAAGAACAACATCATTATATCTTCCATTTACAGTATTGCTCAAGTAGCTTTTAAGAGTAGTCTGAAGAATGCCCAATACTTTAAAACCAATAGGCCTTTATGGATGAAAATATATGTAAAAGGAGAATGAAAACATGGCTCTAAATGCTGAAAATGTACAGTAGAGTTTTGTAACATGGTTACTCATCAGAAGGATTCACACATGAAATAGATGGAGAATGTGTCTTCATTTCTATTTAATTTAGAGTGTATTAAATACCTATTAAAGGAATAAGACTGATTGAAAAAATGAAATCCTGTATCTGACAAGGTTGTCTGTCACATGTGCAGAACCACAGCAAGACCTATTTGTGTCCATGACAATTTCCATTTTTAATTACGTGGTCTGTATTCCTCTGGGCCCACTGTTAAGCACTGAAGTAGTTTGTGGTGTGCAATTATCCATTGGAATTGTGACTAAACTGATGTATTCTACATTGTAACCACCAGTTGTTAGTAGGTCTTCCTCATTCACAACATTGAGAGAGACTTGAACCACTCACACAGAGGTGAAGAGTTATGCATCTAATTATGCCCCGATGAGTCCACAGATTTCTATTGTTACAACTATATTGAATGGAAGTTTGTTTGTTTAATTATAATGCTTGCATGGTTCTGGTTCCTGATCTGAACAAAGATGTTTGGATATATCAGACAAGTTCATTTACCTTTCCATGAGTAAGCGAACTGTGTTGTCTAAAGTCATTACTTTCCCTGAGCTCTAAGTAGCCAGTTTCTCATTCCAGATAATTTAGAGAACTGTATTAAGTTGCTATTCTTTAGTCTGTGCATTCTACACAAACCTATGTTGCTGTAGTGATTAGGGTGGATGTATGAGGTGTTTTAATAAAAGTTTGACTATACACATAGTAACTTTCCTGATACTATCACTTTAGATATAATTTTTCCTTCCACTGAGTCAGAATCAGTTGATACTTCCATAAATCTGAATACTTCAGCCTGGTTGTTTTGGGATTTTGTGGATATAACATGAGTTTATAGCCTTCTCATTCTGTGTGAGCAGCTCCTGTATGTTTGGATTTCTGAATGTCAATGTGAAAAAAAACATCTTTTATTGCAGAAGAGTGAGTGAGATGCTAAATAGATTATTGGTCACAGTTTCAGGATCTCAAAGGAGACACTGGAAAGAGAATTATAGAATGGCTTGGAAGGGACCTTAAAAATCATATAGCTCCAATCCCCATACCATGGGCAGGGACACCTCTCACTAGACCAGGTTGCTCAAAGCCCCATCCAACCTGGCCTTGAACACTTCAGGGAATGGGGCATCCACACAACTTCTCTGGGCAACCTATTCCAGTGCCTTACCACCCTCACAGTAAAGAATTTCTTCCTAATATCTGATCTAAACCTACTCTCCTTCAGTCTGAAGCCATTCCCCCGTGTCCTGTCACTACATATCCTGGTAAAAAGTCTCCCTTTCCTCTCTCTTATAGGCTCCCTTCAGGTGCTGTAAAGCCACAATTAGGTCACCCTTCTCTTTTCCAGGCTAAACAGTTCCAATTCTTTTAGCCTTTCCTCATACTAGAGGTACTCCATCTGTCTAATCAACTTCGTAGCCTACTCTGGACTCACTCCAACTGATCGATGTCTTTCCTGTGCTGGGGACCCCAGAGTTGGATGCAGCACTCCAGGTGGGGTCTCACCAGAGCAGAGCAGAGGGGCAGAATCACCTCCCTCGACCTGCTGACCACACTACTTTTGAGGCAGAGAGTTCTGCACTGGGTGATGCAATACTGTGAGTCATGGGATACTCCAGGAGTCTTTGACACCTGCTAAGATGTTGCAGCTGTCTCTTATGTCAGTGCAACTGAGTCCATTATAGCCCATTATGAATCCCTTCAGGCTACGTGTGAATGTTCCAGGGAGGGGAGTTATCACAGCTGGGTCATCTGTGTAAGCAAAAGAAACACTACCCCACCTGGCAGGATTTGCCATTTGTCTGGTTTAACACCCAGCCTGTAGCCCGAGGTGCTGGATGTGCAGGCCTTCAACCCCTGCCCTGGGGGGCCACTCTGCACACTTTAGCAAAGCACACTCTGACTGAGCCAGAGCACCAATAGTCCAGTCTCTCACAGCCCCTGGGTGGTCACTGCAGGTCATCAAACGTTTGAGTCACTAATCACTAGCAGTTCAGTCTCTTTAAAGATTGCAAAATACCAAACTCCAAAAGGCGTATGTGGAGAAAAGAAAAGGTAGAAACCAGAATTTTTGTGCAACCCAGGATAATGTTTCAAGAAGGGCATTGAAAGGAAACTATTTTTTAAAAGCTTAATTTTAGAAGGGACTTCAGATTAAAAATTATCAGCTGATTGCACATCTTTTTCACTGGCTCAGCTTCTTCTTTCTTTGTCTTCTGGTTTCTGTAAGGTTGTTGATTTCTCCTTCAGGAACAGCTGTTCTTTTAACATTTCCCATATGGCATCAACGTAGGTCTAAAGAAAAGATGTTGGCTTACAAAACAGTCCATCATGGAAAGCGCCGGCGTGAAAAGAGACAGGGAGTCTTCAACATAAAGCAGCTCTGTCATGGGCAGCAGAGTGTTAAACTTTCTGGCAGCAGAGTGTTAAACTTAGCTGGCAGCTAAACAATATGAAGCCTCTGGCTCACTTCCCCCACACACCTCAGTGGAAGAGGGAGGAGAATCAGACGTAAAACTTGTTGGTTGAGATAAGAACAGATATCGAATCGTAAGTAGAATATAATAATAATTATAATAAAATGGAAAAAAAACCCAAAGAAGAAGTGATGCACAACACAATTGCTGACCACCTTCTGACTGATGCTATCATCCCTGCATCCCAATCAGCCCACCTTCCAGGCAACTTCTCCATTTTATATATTGTGCATGACATTCTGTGGTATCAAATATCCCTTTGGCCATTTCAGGTCACTTGTCCTCACTATGCTCCCTCACAGATTTTTTTCTGAATGTCCTCACAGGCAGAGCATGAGACATAAAAAAAAAGTCCTTAACTTAGGATGAACACTACTTAGCAGCAACCAAAACATCAGTGTGTTATCAACATTATTCTCATGCTGAATCCAATCAGTTATTGAGAAGAAATTAACTCTTACCTGAACAGAAATTGGGATATTGTTGCTCTGTTTCTTTGAACAAGGACAGTGTAGTCTGAGGTGCACAATTTATTTCATAAATTAGCAGTTCTTCTGTTTCTTCATTGTTTCAGTATAGTTTGAGGGCAAGGAGCATTAGCCCACCATGACATAGGTCCCAAGATGTATGTTCCTCTGTGTATGCCTCATTCAGCTTCTGCTATCTGTGATTACAAGTACAACTTGTGCCATTTCTGTTCTATTCCTCAAACATCCCTATTCTATTTCTTCACCAGTTTTACAGCTTTCCATCTTAACACTAATTTAGTCTGTTCCTCAACTGTGTCCTTTTAGAAAGGGACTATACAGGACCTATTTTCATTGTATCTCATGTAAAATACTGAACAACTTTCTTGTAAGAGGTTGCTGCTTTAAACGTGAGTGCAAATCTAAACTATGGTATTCATTTATCTTATTAAACCTAATCTCATCTGTGTAGTTATATTAAAGACAGCCATTGCTATTATATATCTCAATGCTGCAGTTATCATACAGAGTAAATGTTTTGTGTGAGGCATTTTTCAGTAGCCAGTATGTCTGCTAATCCCTCAAACCAATTCTCTGCCAAACCAGTTCACCTACCTGAAGTTGTCTTTTCATGTTCCCCTGCAGTTCATCCATTCTGTATCTGTAACAGTCCCCTGCAGACCCACTGGACAACCTCCCATTGTTCTGTTGGCAGAAAAATGAAAACTTTCTTTTCTGTCCTGGTTGCACAGTTGATGTTCTCTGCCTTCAACTCAAGGGACAGCAAGAATTTTTTAAGGTGTGGAACATTACATATATTGCTTGAAGCCTGTTGGAAGGTTACTCTAGAATGAAAATTGTCATTTGTAGAGTTGCTGCATATTCCATTTACCCTCTGTATTTCTCTGACTTTGAGTTCCTTCTTTGTGTTCATCTTTTTGACTCTGCCCCCCTGCCATTTTCAGCTATAATTAGCAGCAATATTAATCCATATTGGTAGGTTTACAGAGTGAATGCAGGCCACTTCTGTCAGCTCCCAGAGCACTTTTCTTGAGCCTTTGATCTGCTTATATGTGTTGTCTGCATATCCTTAATGGACTTCTTCACTGTTAAGGAAAATGCTTTTTGGAGAAAGCACCTCACTTTCCCTTGTGCACAACAGTCCCCTGAAACCTTTCCTGCCTGTTCTGCTTCCTTGTCACAGTGGTGGTACTGGACAATAGATTTTGTCAGGCTGGCACTGAACAACGCTGAGCATGAATTGTTTTTCTGTAGTTGCCAGTGATGATTTAGAAGTACTTTGTCTGGTGGTTTTTGGGGCTTTTTTTTGTTTTGTTTTGGTTTTTTTTTTGTTGTTGTTGTTTTGTTGTTGTGGTGGTGGTTTTTTTGTTGTTGTTGGGGTTTTTTTGTTTGTTTTGGGTTTTTGTTTTGTTTTTTTTGTTTGGTTTGGTTTGGGTTTTTTTTTTGTTTGGTTGGTTTTTTTTAATTGAACATTAACTTTCTCAGAGCTTAGTTAAATTTCACTTTTCTTCTGAGGTGTATGCACGCTGTATGTGTATTTGCAATGTTCTCTCTAATACAAACTGAACCATAACTGTCAGGAGATCAGTTCCTAGAAAACTCAGATCACTGTTTAAACACCTGGGTTGAGGTCTTAGCTCTCACACTTCATTTCAAAGACACAGTCTGATTTTACTGTGAGTGATTTAACATCTGGGTGAAAAATTGCTTGTAGTTAAATTCTTAGCTTTTGTGCCCCTTTCTTTGAGACTTCTTTGATAATAAATTCAAGAAATTGCTTGGGAGTTCTCATCTCAATCCTGTAGCTTCACTGCAGGAAACTATGTTAGCCGAACAGGATGGACAGTAACTCTTTCTGCTGTCCAGAGTTTACGATCAGGTTCAGACATGGTATTTAAGATGTAACGGTGGGCATACTTACTCAACCAAAGATAATCTGCTAATCTGCTCAGGAAAGCCATTGACACCTATGAAACAGGAAGCTGTTCCAGGCTCATGGGCTCTGAGCAGACTTCTCAGTCTTCAGGATCCACTGGAGGATGCACAGGTTGACTGAGGATGAAAGAAAGCCAGTATTGACATTAACACATGATTTACTCAATCTGTTGTATGTGCATATACACAGCTGTCTCACAGCCCTTGTGCACTGAGGAATGTTTTTATACAGGTAGGTGTCAGATGTTACGATGCTTCCACCGGAACATTTCCCGATACTGATGATTTTTTATTATAGAAATAAGAGAAGTTCTTTTGTATCACTTTCATGTGGTTTAACAACATAAAATTTACAATAATTTCAGTTTTTTAGAACTAGTTTGGGAGGTCTTTTTGTAGAAGCATGTTTACTTTTCCTGTGCAGTGTTCAATTTTCTTGGCAGTACTTGAAGGGACTCTGTCAGGATTAACTTGTATATCCCTAGAAAACTTTCTTACAACACCTAACACTTTAGAATGATTTGTGGTTTACTGTATGTTCTGTGCATATAGGAACTAATCCAAAGCTGTCGGCTGCATAGTGCTGTGGCTCAAGAGTATAAATTTTTCAAGTTCTTCCTACATACTTTACTTTTTCCAGACAGATTTTAGGGGTTGTAAGAGTGTTTTATTCTAAAAGCTTGTAGCCCCCCGTGGGGCAACAGCTCTAATTCTAGCAGCTTGCCTTACCATGAGTAGCTGCTCCCTAGCTGGTGCCACTTCCTGGTCTGTCTAGCTAGCACAAGTATTATGTGGGCTCCAGTTCTTGTAACAATGAGAGCGACATTTCAAAACGGAGGCAACAGTGCATTGTTGTCCCTGTTGTTATTCACAACACACTAATGCCTTGAAGCTGCTGTCAAGCTGAGAGTCCCATTGTAGTAGGAAATTATAAAGACAGAGTAAAGTAATATCTCTGCTGTAAGACTAGGACCTAAGCAGACAGCATGGACAAAGCTCAAGCAGGGGATGGGGAGAGTATTGCTATGATATTGAGAATGTCAGGTGGGAGAACAGTATGATCCAGTCCAGCACTTGAGCCTTCTCTTTGGACTCAAAGGGTATATTCCCATATTCACAGGCTAGCCCATGTTTCAGCAGTTCTGGTCTCATTCACCTCTGGAGTTTAGCAAAGAGCCAGGAACAGGGTCCTGCTCACTTGATCCTCCAGTTCTTGTCCTGAACTGCTGAGGCACAATATGAGGTACTGAATTTTTTTTGTTGTTGTTTTGGTTTCGGTTTGGATTTTTCTGGGGTTTTTGTGTTTATTTGTTTGTTTGTTGTTTTGTTTTGTTACAAGAAAGAAATAAAACTACTTCTAATTAAATTTATAGAACTTTTAAGAACTTTAGGTTTGTGTTAGGAATTTTTTTTCTTTTTAATAGCCTGAATCTGATCACAAATGTCCAAGTTGAATTTAGATATCACTGGGAAGATTTTTGTTAACTATGTCAGAAGTAGCATGGTTACCCTGATTTTTGAGAGAAACTCTAATGCTCTCAGACCTACACTATAATATGGAATAATTGTCCTGTGATAGTAATTAGGATTCTCCAGTTATTGAGCCTTTTTTGGCCACTGGAGCTTCACAATTGTTCTCTTTCTTGTATTCAAGGGAGCTGCAAATATTTACATATTAAAACAAACTGACAATGATCAATTGTGGAAACGGCTTGTTTACGTGCATTTTACCATATGCATAAGCATTGCTTAGATAGACCTAATTTATTTAATAAGAATGTTCCAGCAAATTGCAATTTCTCATTGGTCCTTTAGGAATTAGACCTATAATTCATAAAAGTAATTTTATAGTACAGATTTTCAGTCTAATTCATAATATAAACTGACTGATCAACTTCCTAACTCGTGTTTTTCTGTTTATAAAATCTGTCCATTACTAATTTACTTTTTTAGTTTCTAGTTCCAGAAAATACAAGAAATTTGTGCAAGTGCTCCGGTTGATTTGGTTTCTGATGAATTTTTGTCTAGTTTTCAGACTACACCCGTAACACTGTGTGTAAAAAAACATAAAGGAAAACCATTGCCTTGAGCAAAAACACTACTAAGGCATCCTGCTGGAAGAAAGAAATTGTTCATTTGAGAAGTTAAAAGTTTCTGTGATCAGTTTTGATTTTGAAATTTTGATGATATGTGAAAGAAGTTGTGTTTTTGGACCATTCTCTGCTCCCTTAATATTTCCAGTGAAAATCTGTTTTCATCTGTGTTCATTTGGAAAATGTCCATATATTTAATACATGTGTCACTGATATACACTTATTCATTTCAATATATCCAGCCCTATGAATTGTGTCCTTCCTGGTACATTTCTTTTTGTTAGCCATCTCTAAATGTCTCTGTAGTTTTGAATGAATATAGTTTTTGTTCAATCAGTTTAAATGTTCAATGTATTTTATGTATATCAGCAGAGTTATGTATGTATATTCTACAGAGGATGAAAATTTTTTGAAATCTGTTTTATATTAATTACAGTAGTTGAAATATTTTAAACTCTGGTTTATGTTCAAATACATAACCACTACTTAGATACTTAGGAGATGGACAACTGATAAACTGATAGACCTGGAGTTAGGACAAGCCAGAGATTCAGGAGCATAGATGTTCACAAAAGTCCAACTTTAAGATAAGGTTAAAAAAACATTGTTTCTCTGTTACTACAAGCTAGTACAGCCTTGGGCAGTAGTGAAGGAGAAAGAAGAAGGGATAAAAAGTATGTTTTGGATCAAAACTGTTCAATCACTTCACCAGGCTCTGGAAAGCAATATGACAAGTACCAAACCAGTAGTTTCCATCTTGTCTACAAGCTGGGCAGTATGCAGGTTTTTCCTAAGTCTGTACCTTAACAGCAGCCACAGTCAGGTTACAAAGATACCCATTCCACTTGTGCAAGATT
Source organism: Scytalopus superciliaris (assembly GCA_013400415.1). Taxonomy (NCBI): domain Eukaryota; kingdom Metazoa; phylum Chordata; class Aves; order Passeriformes; family Rhinocryptidae; genus Scytalopus; species Scytalopus superciliaris. The sequence continues at coordinate 58,550 of VXBX01002015.1, forward strand.
TGTTTAGCTTTGTTCTGTAACTACTTCTATTCACCTTTTAAAATGTAGGATTATTTCCTACTTGAATTTTAATTCTGGTATTGACAGATGCGTGCAGGGCATTGTTTTCTGTATTCCATATGGAAGAGTAAGTTCAATATAGTCAAAACACCCAGAAATAAAAATAGAGGGATACACAGATAAATACCACATGAAATAAAACAGGAATTATTTCAGTTAGCATCACATAACACTTTAGAGTAAGGGTAAAACTGTGTTTTCTCAGAAAAGCAGTACTTAAAAAAGTTACTATTATCTCCAACAGTACAAGTAGTCTAGAAACTAATTGGTAAATTTAGTAGGATAATATTAGTGCAAGTGTTGCAAGCATCTTTAGCTGTTATAAAAGAATTATGCACCACTGTAATTCTAGACAATTATCCTGATGTTCTCTGTGCTTTTTAGGACTTTGAAATTTTGCGAATCATACTTACTGTTTATGGTTCTAGTTACTTGCACATCACTACTCCACTTTACACATCTCTCCTTTACATTCTTTACTTTGCATCTATGAAAGACCATAAAAATCACTTGGGACTACAAAAGTGCAATGGTAAGAGGGAATTTGACTTCACAGTTATTGAGCACCTCTAAGGAATCTCTTGTTTAAAGCAGCTAGAAGGAATTGTGAGCAAACCAATGTAACAGATAGAGCAACAGCTGCAACCTGAAACATTCAGAAATTTCAGACACTGGAAAAGCAAATCCTTTGTCTTTACTGAAACACAGCTTTTATTTCTCAAAGAAGAAACATACCCTCTTCTGCAGAAGCCAAAATGTCCAAAGGGTTTATGTGGCTTGTTAGCCACTGAGATATGAACTGCCAACAGAAACATTTTGCACTTATACCAATAACAATGAGTTACTGGAGGCAACAGCTATTGCCAGCCCTTGAATAAAAGAAAACTCTGGCAACCAACCATGTATCAAAATAGATTCTGAAATAAGAAAATGCCTTCTTTTCAGCACCTACTCAAATATCTTATTTTAGCTTGTGCCAAAAGTGAAGGGTAGATGATATCCACATTAATTCTGACTGACATATCATGGGAAAATCTGGGAAGACATCTCCCCCCAGATTATTCATATGGAGAACATACTCCAGCTTAGTGTAACTGGCTGCCATATGTCACTCCTATTCCACTGATAAATAGCTCCCAATACAGGTATCAGGATTAGTGTCCTTCAGTGTGTTATGGCCTGGAATGTGGCCATGGCAACTTCTAACTCAGTATGCAAGATGCACTTATTGTTAGAAAGGGTTAAACAGATTTTTGTAATTGCTATTAACAGAATCAAGACTGTTGTATAAAAGCAAACTACACCATTGATTGTACTTACCATGATGCTCAGGACCTGTTTTGTCCAGTTACAAAATCAGAGAATGTCACCAGCAGATGGAGCCCAGAAAGGGGAGCAATGTGCCATTGGTCCATCAGCATATCATCCAGGGAGGAAAAAGTATTTCTTGCATGCTAGGTGTTTCAATTCATTAAGGCTGTTACTGAGAGGGAGGAAACAAATGCTCAAAATAATTTTATAAAATAAATAGAGGTTATAATTGTTCTGTGGTTGTAGGATGGCACAATCTTGAATGATTGTTTACAGGACGTGTTTACTAATATGGTGTGCTTTAAATGTGCTGAGCTATTTCCATTAACTGCAGATCTCAGACCATCAGAGTGGTTTTTCTCTGCTTCTTCCAGAAACTCGGCTTCATTCTCCTGACATGTTTCATAACTTTCCATCATTATCTGCCTCCATCCTGTTTGGAGTCTGAGGGTATCCTCCTTTATAGTCACTCTCCATAAGTTTCTGCTTGAATTTGCTTTCTGCAAAGATTGGTTCTCTGAGGTGTCCTTTTCCTGAATGTTTAATTTGTTCCCTCAATTTTCAATAGCATTCATGCTGGAAAGTGAGCTGCTCTTCAGAATTAGAAAAAGTGGCACTATCTGGCTTTCATACTTTCATTTTGGATGTGAAAGCATGTCCACGTCAGTGTAGAGTTCTGCATGAAGTTGTTGGGAAGACCATTTTCTTATATTCCCTTTCTGAATATGGGACATTTTTGTGTAAACATTTCTGCATATCTCTGAAATGCTTTCTAGTAGAGCACATGAGTGGAATTTTAAGCAATTTTCTGTGTTTGGCTGACAGAAGTAGGGGTTGTATTCAGTGCAGCTCAAAAAGCAAAAATCTGGTTTTAATGTGATGAACACCATAATTCAGTTATCAACAATCCTGTTGATGAAGGATTTACATAGCTAGTGCAGAGAAGAGTTAATTCAATGACAGGTGTTCATCCAGGGGTTGAAAATCATCCCCTGCCCTCCCATTGCATCTCTCAAGGCCTTAGTAACTCCTGTCTCCACAGTACGGAAAAGTCAGTCAGGAATGTCACAACTGGGTCTTTTGGAAGAAATTCATGCTCAGAATTTTACTTGTACAGTTCTTTGATTAAAGCTTTTAATATCTTCTTTTAATTTTATTTTTTTTTTTAAGATGGGGGGAAAAAAACTACACAGCTACTTAAATTAATGCTGTGTTGAAAAACATTGGACAGGCTCCTGCACACAAAACCTCTTAATGTAGGACACAACACTGTTCCTATGATACTGCAGAAATCCCAAAGACTTGAAGCCCAAGAGCTTTTGACAAGAGCCTCATCCTCCAGTTACAAGAAGAGCGACAGAGACCAGAGAAGGAAAAATCCCTTTCTTTTACTGTTTCTTTACTCCATATGTCATTGAGAAAAATATGAAAAAAATTGTGACTTTATTCTGTGCTTAAGGTTTTCTCTCTTGACCCCTTGACAGATGGGAGATTGGGAAGTGGAGCACCTGCAGTCTTACCTGTGGGGTTGGTTTACAGACACGAGATGTCTTCTGTTCTCATCTACTATCAAGAGAGACTAATGAGACCGTGATTTTGGCAGATGAATTGTGCTCTAAACCTAAGCCATCCCTTGTACAAGCCTGTAATCGCTTTGATTGCCCACCCTCCTGGTACCCTACAGAATGGCAAGAGGTAAGAATGTATGTGTAATCTCATTTTATGACTGCTAAAAATAGTCATTACACACATATAAGAGGTCTGGAGCAACTCTCCTGTGATGACTGGCTGGAGATCTGGAGTAGGGAAGGCTCCAGGAAGACCTTATAGAAGCCTTACAGTACATGAAAGGTGCCTGCAAGAAAGCTGAAGAGGGACTTTTGACAAGAGCATGTGGTGATAGGACAAAGGGTAATGGACTTAAACTGAAAGAATTTAGATATTAGTTTAGATATTAGGTTGAAATTCTTTAGTGTGAGGGTGGTGAGGCAGTGGAACAGGTTGCCCAGAGGAATGTGGATGCCCCCTTCCCAGCAGTGTTCCAGGTCAGGTCAGGTGTAACTTTGAGCAACCTGGTCTAGTGAAAGCTGTCCCTGCACATGGTGGTGGAAGGCTGTGTGGCATGGGCTGGGGTGGAACTAGATGATCATTAAGGTCTCTTCCAACCCAAACTGTCCTGTGATTCTATGATTTTGCTTTATCCATCAAGAGCAATCATTAATCATTGAGGCAAGCCATTAAAAACTGCAAAGTGTGCCTTTTTGCTCTTTGGAAAAACAAAACATATGAATGTTTCCAGAGGTAAATAATGACTACAGACAGCTGTTTCTAATGCAAAGTTACTGGAAAATCTTAACAGCTGGCTATAGATTCCAAACTAAAATATCTGGAATGTGTTGGTCAGCTGCAGTGAATGGATTTTGGTTAGCAATGTCAGGTTTTCTAGGAATACTAAACTAGAAGGATCCAGGATAAAATAATCTCTAAAGCATTTTTGACTATTCCATATACTCTCAAAAAGTAATTTCATTTAGGACAAGAAATACTTCAGAGTCACAAATGTGCATTAAACACTTCTCTTTGGGAGATGGATGCCTTATTACATTAATAATGAAAATGTCTGTCTACACAATGTACAAGGCTTTTCATCTTCATAGTTTGTGCTTTAATTTGTCTACTGATGTTCACACACATATATACTTATTGTACTTTTGAAAATTTCTAGGCTGTAATCATACATAAATGCTATATTTGCAAATAGCACATAGTGTTCTACTAGTGTGTAATAACTTAATCAAGTGAAGCATTTCAAAATTAGGATATGCTAGAAGGAGCACCTGTGCTTGTTAAAATCCTATAATTGGCCACAGTCCTTACAGAAAGCAATTTTCTGTAAGTTTATTTGAACACTCAGAAGAGATACCTGTTATAGCGTGCTGAAAAACTGACGTTTTGCTAACAGTGACCATTAACTATAGGTCACACCATAATAGTATCAAAATTGTTCCTGCTAGAGCTACCTCCAAACACATTTTTTTCAAGATTTGACCATCTTCAACAGTGTAAGCAGGCATATTTTTGCCTGTCTAAAGTCACATGTGACTACTCAAGGGCTCTCAAATGCAGTATTTTTGAAAGGGGTAGCAGGTCTTAGTGAGGGGGAAGCTTGATTAATTATAAACGCTTTAACAATTATATTAATCAGAAAGTAATACAAACCAATCTGTTCACACTTGTGTTAGCTGCTGTCTTCTTTGAGCTGAGAGAGAACCTGTGCTGTAATTCATTGCTGCAGCATAACAAAGCTCATGTTGTAGCTCTCCTGCCTTGCTTCCCCAGACTTTTCAGACTGGCCTGCGCCTTTTTTTTTATTATTTCTTTTGCTCACCTTTCAACAAAAGAAAACAGTACAAAACGTGCTTCTTTACCTACTGTCTTCTATCTCTGTTTAATGAGTACAGTGCAAGAAAAAAAACTCAAATTGATCAAAATCTATTTTCATTCTCTCATTTTTAAAGGATATATGTGTTCCTTCTTTGCATCACCAACATCTGTACAGTTATTTCCACCATGTAGGAATGTTAGGCCTTGCAGCTCAGCCTCATGCAGGTTTCCTATGGGTGTGTTCCACATGAAAGCCCAAATCATCAGGCCTGTGCAGTGCACTTAGGGATTATTGCAGCTGTTGGCTCCTCAGATGTGTGAGGAAAGAAACCATTTGGACAGGATGTGAGTGGCCGAGACATCATCTGGACGTGAGCTTCAGTCATGCAGGCATGGAACCCCCCTAGCAGAAGAAACCCTGCAGAAGGGTTTTTTCCCTTGCATTAAGGGACCCACTTCTGTCTCCCCAGGTTCCTGAAAGGGTTTCCCCCGTAAAGGGAGATGAAGGGCTCTGCAGTAAAGTTCCTTCCTTACCCTATGGAAGGTTCTTTAAAGCTTCAACAACATGAAAGGAAAACATCTGTTCTCCACACAGCCTGGTTTCAAGCCATTTCTTTGGTCTCATCTGTGGAGTTCGTCATGCTTTTCAGAGCACTCCCTCACACTTGTTTCATGCAAATAAACAAAAACCCAAAAGGTTTAAACTGTAAACAGTGTTTTCTTTTCTAAGGCCTTTTATGCCTGTAGGAAAGGATTGTCTGAATTAAATGTTATTCAAAGCCTCAGTGTTCCTGGAAGAGAAACACATTACAAGATAGTTATCAGTGTTGCAACATTCCAAACAATTTTAAAAACATTTCTTTACAGATTCCAGACTGTTTATTTTAAAATAGTTCTGTTTCTTAACTGAATCCATTAGAATGTTCATCTCATTTTCAGTAGTGGAGCAAAGTGGATATAAGCTTCCATTTTACAAGGCCCTATAAATATCTATTCCACATACCTGAAATGGGAGACATCCATTAGTAAATAAATATTTATTCATCCACCTTTGTTTTATTACTGAATAAAGGCTATAGTCTCAGTCCCAGCATTCTTTATTAGTTCCTGAATGCTATCTTTGCTACAAAGATAGCTAGAACAATGATTTGAAAACTTGGGGAAACCAGTAACATTTTCAAATATTTTCCTAGCTATTTTTTTCTCCATACCATAAAAAGTCCTTTTTAAATCTTCAAGTGTCAAGTGTACTTGGAGAGCAACTGAGAGACCTGCTGAGAGAAAAATGTTTACACCTTTTGCAGGTGCTTTATCTTAGTCTAGACATAGCAAGGAATTAATTTTTGAGAATAAGGAAAAAAAACTGTACTGTTGTGGTCCCACCACCTTGAGTAGAGGACAGTGCAAAATTAAACCACCTGGGAGACCTGAAGGGTAGGACAACCCCTTCCTCAACTGTTCCTGTAAGCAGGACGGACTTTAAAGTGACATCCTTTCAAACTGCTCAGCTGCTGCTCCAAACTGGTAACAGTTATGATGCCGAGCAGCAGTTGCCTAGTCCTCTGTGTGTCATTAGTAGCGGCCCCTTTTTTCCATAACTTCCAGTTTCTCTCTCTGCTTTCAATGGTGACCATCAGGTCTCGTGTTGATTAAAACTTACAGATTGTTGTGTGAGCAGAACAGTTACCAAAGCAATGACTATTGTGAGAGAGGCCAAGATCGCCATCCCACCAGCAGTTTGGGATGATATATGCCAGCACTTCTATCAAAGGAGAAAAATCCCTGCTGCAAGCATCTTTCTTGCCTTTGCAACACCTACTTCCTTGTATCTCCAGAGGTGCTGTGCAATCATACAGTGGTCCTGGTTAAAGCTAGCCAGAAACATAATTAGCTTCGGCCTAGATTAATTTTCCACTCTGTTTCGCTATGAAGCCACACAAATCCTTACTCCAGAATTTGGGAAAAGGCAACACAAAACCAGGAATGACTGGCTGGCAAAATTAGGTGTATAGGTTTTCTTCTTTGGTTTTGCTTAAGCTAATTGTTGAAGTAGGCATAATCAGAAAGTAATGTGGGGACATGCCACTCTGGAAGTTGGTACCCTGGCAGCCCCAGGTCTCCTATAAAGGATTGTTAGGGCATATCTGCATGGATCTGCTCAGAAGCTGTGGGGAGGAGACATGTCAGGAGACATAGTTCAAACAGCCATGCTTTACCTGCTTGAGTGAGTGAAGTGAAACCATTCTGTGATACAAGCAAGTCTCTCTGTTGTAGCCATGGTGTGAGATCTTTCTGAACAGCAGGGAGAGGTTGCACATTATTCAGATGGGATATGTCTGAATGAAGACCCTCTGAAAACTACTGTTTCATACTGCCCACAAATACAAGCAGATGTTGGTGTCATTGATAATCCTCTTTCTTGGAAAACTGTGAGGTCTGGGAGCTTCCACTGGAGAAGAATGAGCAAAGGCACCAAGTTAGTGAAGACTCTGGAGGTGGAATATAGGTACAGGCAGAGCTTCAGTGCAGTAATCTAGGACTGTCCTAGAAGAGGTAGGAATCTCATGCATTTGGCTCTGTCTGGCACTGAGCAGTAAAGTTTGTTGTTGAGTAGCAAATTATTCTTCACTGAATAGTGCTATGTAGATGAATGAAGGGCAAGAAGCAAGAAAAGATCTGTCTTATATCTGGTAGTGTAGGAAGGACAGGGAGACTACATGGAATTTGATTGACAGTAGAAACATGTGTTTGTTGTATTCATACAGTGTCTAATCCATTTTGCCTCTTGTATATGGTGACAGTCCTTAGGCAATCTTGGAATAACACTTTTAATTGTATTTTTCCTGATTTCCCCCCTCCTCAGGAATGAATTGTTCTCAAATGAGAGGTTGGAAAATATTTTCTTCTGTTGAAAACTAAAGTATTGTTTTACTTGCTTAATTTTTTTGAAGGCTTTAAGCCTTGTAGCATTCTAAATAAGTAAGACAAAAGCTAATTTTGCTTATTAAAACACAAACTGAACTGCATGTAGAAATGTCTTTCTGTACTTTCTTTCTGTCTTTCAAGGAAAATGTATATACTAAATCACAGAATCACAGAATATGCTGAGTTGGAAGCTTCTCACAAGTATCCTTAGCCCCAAGAGCCACACTGTATTCCTGAGAGTATCATTCAAAAACTTCTTGAACTGTTGCCTGGAATACCTAGGAAGAAAACTTCCACAACAGGGCAAGGCAGAGAAAAATCCTTTACTATGAGTTTAGCTATAGCAATC
>VXBX01002015.1:66710-116079 GCA_013400415.1 Scytalopus superciliaris
ACTTCCCTGGGGAACCTGTGCCAGTGCCCAACCAACCTCTGGGGGAAGAACTTTTTAGTAATACCCAACCTAAAACCTCCCCTGCTGCAATTTCAGGGCACTCCCTCAGGTCCTGTCTCTGGTCACCACAGAGAAGAGATCAGTACCTGCCCCTCCTCTACACCTTACAAGGAACTGTAACTACAGTGAGGTCTCCCCTCAGTCTCCTCTTCTCCAGGCTGAACANGTCCTGCATCCAAGTCATTGATAAAGATGTTGAAGAGCACAGTGCCAAGATGGAGCCCTGTGGAACTCCCCTAGTGACAGGTCACCAGTCTGATGTCACCCCATTCACTATTGCCCTCTCTGCTTGACCCATGAGCCAACTGCTCACCCACTGCATAATGTGTTTATCCAGCTGTGCTGGACATTTTGTCCTGAAGAATCCTGTGACAGATGGTATGAAAACCTTTACTGAAGTCCAAAAGGATTACATCAGCTGGCTTCCCTTCATCTCCTAGGTGGGTTACCTTGTCATGGAAGGGAATCAGATTGGATAAGCAGGACTTTCCATTCATAAAGCCATGCTGGCTGTGACCAATGGCTGTGTTGTCTTTCAGCTGTTTTTCCATAGTTCCCAGAACAATCTCCTCCATAACTTTTACCAGGAACTGAACAGGCCTGTAGTTTCTCCTTCTTGCCCTTCTTGAAAATTGGGACATTTGCCATCTTCCAGTCAGCTGGGATCTCTCTGGATTCCCAAGACTGCTCAGAAATCATTGGGACAGATTTTGTGATGACATCAGGTAGCTCTTTGAGGATTCTGGGATGAATCCCATTAGGCCCACAGATTTGTAGGGATCCATCTGGAGCAGCAGATCCTGCACAATTTCAGGGTTCACTGGGAGTTGATCATTCTGTCAGTCATGGTCCTCTGGCTCTGAGGGCGCTGAGACCCCCTTGGTCCATCATCCATGTTGAAGAGAGAGGCAAAGAAATCACTAAATGCCTCTGCCTTGTCTCTGTCCCTGTTTGTGAGGTGACCATCCTTATCCTGTAACAGGACCATGATATTTCTATACCACCTGTTGACATTAATATATTTGAAAAAACTCTTTTCGTTGTCCCCCATATTTCTGGGCAGCTGCAACTCCAGTTGAGCTTTGGCTGCACAAATCTGCTCACTACATCAGCAAGCAGCATCTCTGAATTCTTCCCATGTGACTTGACCTTGCTTCCACTGGGCATACACCTTTGTTTTTTTGCCTTCTCTTCAAGAGAAGATCCCTGTTCAGCCAAGCCAGCCTTCTGCCTTGAACCCTTCTGCTTGACTTCCAACATTTGGGAATTGCCTGCTCCTGTGCCCTTAGGAGGTGATGTTTAAAAAGTGACCAGCACTGATAGGCCCGAGCACCTGCAGAAACATTTTCCCAGGGACCTCACTGATCCCTGAGCATCCTGAAGTCTGCTCTCCTCATGGCCAGAGCTGAGGTTTTGCTGGTACTTTTCCTCCTGTCAATGGAGATTTTAAACTCGATCACTTCATGGTTGCTGTGGCCAGGGCAGTCACCAATCTCTACTTTACTCAAGAGATACACTCTTTTGACAAGCAGATCAAGGAGGCCATCTTTCCAAGTCATGTTCATTAGGACCTCTTCCATTAAGTTGTTATCCAGGTTTTTTAGGAATCTTCCAGCTGGGGTTGTACCAGCTGCATGGTGTTGCCAGTTGTTTTCTGACAAGCTGAAGCCCCCACAATGAAAAGGGCAGTTGACTTGGAAGTGTCCCTTTGTTCCTTATTTGTCAACATCATCATCCTGGATGGGAGGTCTGTAGCAGATTGCCATGATGACATCCACATTATTTGTTTGCCCCCCGATTCTTACTCAGAGGGTCACAGCTGTGAGTTCCATACATTCTAACCCTTCTATTACATACGGTGCCAACCCTCCACCTCTTCTGCCCTGCCTATCCCTCCTGAAGAGCTTATAAGCTATGCAACAGAGCACTCCAGTCACAGGTGCCATCCCACTAGGTTTCACTTACGCCAATGATGTAAAATCTCTGGGACTGGGCCAAAGCTTTGAGCTCCTCTTGTTTGTTCCTCATGCTGCCTGCCTTAGGGTGTGGTACATTGTAGCCTGTACATATCAGGTGTGGTACATTGTAGCCAATAGTTCATGAAGCAAATTGAAGCACCCCATGAGTGCTGTTTTCCTCAAGGTTTGGCATACCACTCCATCAATCACTGATGAGCCTGGTTTTGTCCCTTTCCCCCTTCCAGACTAGTTTAAGGCTCTGTCACTGAGCCATGCTACTGCAGTAGAACTCCTTTCTCCCTCTGAGACAGGTGCATGCCATGAGGTGCCAGTAGACCAGGTCTTGAGTAGATCATCCCATGGTCAAAAACTCCAAACTTTTCCAAATCACACCAGCCTAGGAGCCACTTGGATGGATCTGCTTATTGCTATCGATATTATTCCTTGTTACTGTAAGGATTGAGAAGATTAGTACCCCTGCTCCTGATGCCTCTACCAATCATCCCAGAGCCCTGAAGTCTCTTTTGATTGCCTTCAGGCTTCTCTTTGTTATTTTGTTTGAACAACTAATAGTGGATAGTAGCCACAGGGCCCTACTAGACTGGAGAGTTTTTCAGTAATGTCCCTTATCCAAGCCCCCGGGAGACAGCAGACTCCTCTGTGAGTTTGATCCAATCTGCATATCACGCCCTTCATACCCCTTGGTAAGGGAGTCTCCTATTACAACTACCCTTCTTTTCCTCTGAATGGAGAAGGTCTTACTGCAGGTGACAAGTCATGTTGTTTTAGAACCCACCCCCCCTCATCAGTTGTCTGGCTTTCTGGCCCCAGAGCCTCATACCTGTTGTAGAAGGTGCCAGTCCTACCTGTCAGATTCTGAGGATGAGGAGGAACCTTCCTCCTGGTACATGCCGTGACTCGCTTCCAGCCCTCATATTTAACAGACCCTTGACTAACAGTCCCTTGACTAATTACCCTGCAGGGTTCTGAGTGCACTTGCTTCTCCACTCTAGTGGAGATTTGAGGCTCTGGAGAGTCTTAAGACTGTAGAATCTCTGAAAGTAAATGGTCAATCTCTCTCTCACTTGGTCAAATACTGTGCAACCTCTTTACTTCTTCCTGTAGCTCCTTTACCTGGTGACACAGCTCTTCAGCCACAGCCCACCTTCTGCAAAATGACTGTCTGTCTGCCCCAGCCTCACGAAGAGGCATCAGGCACTCCTGGCAACCTGGGACCCACAGAGCTGCATCAGCAGGTCTGTCTGGCTGGAGGCCTCTGACAGGGCTCCTTCAGTCACTCCTGCAGCTACAGAGAGTCAACATCATAACTATCATGCTGATAAGTCTTGGGCGTTCTGCCTAATTGACTGCCCCTGTGTATTCAGGCTAGCATTAAAGTTCATGCAGCTCTCTATCTAAGAGAAAAGGGTCTTTCTTGAATGCAAGATTTTTCTAAAACACTCCCTTTTAAACTTCTTTCTATAAGTTTTAATACTTCTTCATATGGTTGTCTGCTTCTCCCGCGTAATTGCCATGTTGCAAGCTATAAGCAACTCCTCGTCATGTTAGTGAAGTGCAAGCTACACCTTTTTTAGGAGAAAGGAGAAAAGGAGTTGAGCTGGCTGGACTGAGCAGAACTGTTAGCAGCTTCATAAAAAGAATCCTCAGGAAAAAGGGCTGAGCAACCAAGTTTACAAAATATATTCAGGAAAGCTACTAAATTTGCTTATTAAAAAATTTCCTGCCTTGCTTGAATAGAAAATGGATACAGAAAAAAAATATTTACATTAAAGGTAGAGGAGAGGTGTGTTCTCTGGATATTAATCATCCCAGTTTATTCATTTACTGCTGGACAAGACTTTTCCACTCACTCTGACACTCTTAGTAGCACAGTCAGAGCTCAGACAGAGATATTAGTATATAGATTCTCACATCATATTCAGGTGTCTCCTTGTCCATTGATGGTTACTGGAAAGGACAAATTTTCTGCCTCCATACTGCAGTGCTGACCCACGGTTTCCCTGTCTTTTGTACAAATACTGTAAAACAGAACATTTCAGAAATATTAGAACGTTTTTCTAAATATTATCAAAATAAGTTGCTTACACCGTCCAGAATATTTTTGACATTTTTAAAACCAGTCTACTTTGATGTCTCTGGAATCTTTGTTTTTGATTTTTATTTTCTATTTGGCAAAAATTGAGTGTTGATTTCTATCCAAATTCACAAGTAATTTTTGCTGCAAGTTGCCATGATGCAATGTGATTTAAGGTGGCTCACTCTTTTCTCACAGTGTTCACAGACATGTGGTGGTGGTGTTCAGAAGCGAGATACACTTTGTAAGCAGCGCCTGGCAGACGGGAGCTTGTTAGAGCTGCCAGAAACCTTCTGCTCCATGCCCAGGACAGTTACCCAACAAGCCTGCAAAAATGAGGATTGTCCCAATGAGTGGCTGCTCTCTGACTGGACACAGGTATGCTATTCATATGTGTGAGTATTGTACAGTTCTTGGCAGTGAAGTTCCTAAGTAATTTGGGATAGAGGAGCCAATGAGATCAGACTGCACAAAGCATGTTATGCCAAATTTTGTTGTGCAATCTGTCCTGGTTGGGGATGTTATCACTAACTCCATGTTCTACTGTAGTGATTCCCTCCACAGATGTGCTTTAGACATTTAGCTACACCATTAAGACCTCCCTTCTCGTATAAACAGAAGCCATGCTAAAACAATAAATCCCTGTCTCTATTCATGCTTATACTTGTGTTCAGCCAAGGCACCAGTGAAGAGTAATCTTTATTACCCCAAGCTAAATGCTTTTTGTTCCCAAAGCCTAGCCCTTCTGATGTCAATAGACTGTTTGTCTTGGGGCAACTCAGTCCTTTCCTATGAAGAGAAAAGGAGAGAGGGGGGTGGAGGGGAGGGATGAAGAGGATTCCTGAAGTCTACTGTTCATTACAGACACCAAGCCTCTTTCATTTTGCTTTTGTGATGTACTTTCTTCCTTCAGTTTAGGCATGGCAAAAAAAATTCCTCACTTTTCTGCAGATTCTTGCACTTCCCCAGGCTCCCTTTCAGGCCCCATATGGTTTAAGAATATTTACCTTTATATTTATGACAATATAACTAAAAATGTAATTTGATCTCATAATGCCAACAAGCATGAAAATCATTCCACATCTTGCAGTCTCTTCCACCACTCTTCCAGTTCTCTTTCATGGAAGGTAGTGGAAATTGTCCTAACTGTAAGATAAATGCCAGTCACCTCATGAAGCTGTCCCACCTGCTCCCTTCTTGCTGTGATCTATCCTGATATTTTACTCAAATTAGTGGATGTTTTCACAAAGTCTTCTGCCAGGACACACACAGCCATCTTGGCAGTGAAGATAGCAATTACAGTGCTCTACCTATTTTTCAGCCCTTTTCACAGACAGGTCCCTGCCTCCCAGTGCAAAGGCACTGCTTGCATTCTCACGTTCTTTGTTGCTGTATACATAAATATGAAATAAAATAGGCATGATGAAGTCCACTGAACAACATCCACCTGTGTATCAAGCACCACAGTCTGGTATTAGAGGATTTATACTCTTAGGTGTAAATCATGTGTGGTAACTAGTAGGCTCATCCCTTTATTATTTCTAACAGATTTGCAACAGCAAAGCTCAAAGCTTAAGCTTAGGCCAGGTGTTAGCACACCAGAATGCAACTGTGAACTGCAACTGGATGTGTGTGCTGGTTTAAAGGTAAATCAGCAGGAGAAATGAACCTAGCTGAAAAAGAGATTACAAGACAGAATTACAGTTTAATAAAAAGGTTACAATACATACAGAGATACAGAGAAAAAATTGATTTTAACCCAAAAAGCAAGTGTATAATCCAGCCCCCTGGGGCACGAACAGAATGGTGTTTGTCAGCCCCTGGGCTGAGCACCACATGGCTCCCTGAGTACAAAGTAAAAGGAAAGAAAAAAACCTGTTGGTGAGGATAATGGTCATGGTCTAGTCAAGAGTGGCAGTTGCAGTCCTGTTGAGGTTCTGCTCCTCCTCTGGATCCGACAGGTGGTGCCAGAAGTCCCAAACCCCCAAAATTATATATGCTTAGGCTCAGATGGGAATGCCTAGTACCTCTCCCAGGGCAAGGGAGTGGTTTACTCGGTGAGTCATGGGATAATCCTTAATAGCCCGTTAGTGGACATGACCCCTGAGGCTACATGTGAAGATGCTAATGACTTCCCAGAGGGAAGTTATCACACCTGAGTCATTGGTGTGAAGACAGGAAATCTTCCCTATCTCACAGGGTTCTTTAACAGCCAGCTTGTAGCCTGAGGGATCAGGTGTGCCCTGGGCAGCTGCTGCTGATGACCCATTATTAGCAGTTCATCAGAAATGACACAGAGGGTGTAAAATACACAGCTTTGCTTACACCACAGTGCTAAACTGGTCCTGGCCACTATAACTAGGACAATGGGGTCAGCACTTGGGTACGAGCAGGTGCATAGTACAACTAAAACAAAGGACACCATCTGACTTAAAAAAAGTGATCAAGGGAGCATGGGAAGAATCAAGACCTTACAGGACGGAACATAACTGATATTTCGTCTCCTTGCTGTGCCTGCACTGTTTGTAGGTGATCATGTAAGCTTCCTTAGATGCTGCTCTGCTTCATCTCACAGCAACATTTTGAAAACTGTAACCGTTCTGTACTGTGGTATGAGTATGCAGTGTGGATATGGGAGGCAAGGGAGGGAGTGACAAGGAGCACCCTTTTCCTTTTTCCTAATGTGTCTCATCCTGTTTCTAGTGTTCAGTGAGTTGTGGAGAAGGCACACAGAGTCGAAATGCCATTTGCAGAAAGATGCTGAAAACTGGGGGATTTGTTGTCATCAATTCCTCACTCTGCCTGCCTTTGCCATTCTCATCCTTGATCAGGCCCTGTGCAGTAGGTGCCTGTGCAAGTAAGTGGAGAAGATGCTTGGCAGTGTCTGGGGAAAGGGGGCTTTGAAGTCTGTCACTAAGAAATCTATGCTGTTACCTGCTCCATAACCTTCTTTTGCACTAGTGTTAGTCTTCTGAAGTGGGTTTTTCTGTCTGTAAACAAGACAAATCAGTGGAGGAGACCTACAAATTCTACTATTAGATCTGGATGTGAGTAAATGTGCTGGAAAGGAATTACTTTTTTCTGGCAGAACTGACTCAAAATTCTGACCCAAATCTAGATCTAAATTTCACAACTGGACTGTAGAGCCTCAAAGATACAGCACAGCATTCTGAGGGCAGATGCAAATAAACTCTGCTAGAGCAGCTGCAAGGAAAATGGCTGGTAAGGGATTTTGCTGTAGATCATTTAAAAACACATTATTTCATTATGTCACTCTATGACCTGAGATTTCTAATGAATGCTGAAACAGAAGTTAGATGTTTTTTATGTTGGTATTTCATGCATTTGTTTTACCTTTTGCAAGACCAGTAGTCCCTCTGTATGCTCTTCCCTAGTTTGCAGTAAACCACTTGGATAGGTGTAAGCGTAGCTTCAGCTTGACTCTGAAACTGCTAAATGTTAGGTGTGTAGGGAGGAAAAATAATCTGAAATTTAGAGCTAAAGCTTGGACCAAGTGTTGCATGGTATTTACCAAGTAATATACTCATGCAGCTTTATTTAGTGCTTCCTAATAAAGATCTCTGACATGGAGATCTGGAAACTGAAAGGACACAGTAAAGTAGTGCACTTTAATAGTATTTGCCATGTTTTCAAGCCTGGTCCAGAGAGTTTTGTTCTGTTCGGCATTACTGCTTGAGGTAGCAAGATTTTCCTGCTTCCTTACTGTTGTGAGCTGCATATTGCCTTTGAAGGTTTGAATAGCAAACACTTACCTATTCAGTGCCATTGTTAAGCAACAGTCTTCATTTAAGTAATTAAACAGCAAGAACTACATTTCCACTCAAGCTTTCTTTCTCCCAAAAATTTTGTCCCTGACTCTTTGATTTCTGCATATACTCTGTGTAGGACTACTTTTGTGTTCCTAAAGTGTGCCTTGTTATTCCACTTATTTATTTTGTTCTAATCTAATGTCCAGCAACTGGTGGCCAGTTTCTCCCATTACTGTCTAATGGGTCAAATGATGTCAGCATCAATGTAAACCACTTGTTTTGTTTAATGGTATCACCTACTAATAATATTAATGATATTTCAGGGCACAGCAGGCCAACTTATAAGCAAAGCCCCCATATTATGGCTGTAAAGAAAGTTTACATCCAGACAAGAAAGCAGAAGAAACTACACTTTATTATGGGTGGGTATGCCTACCTGCTTCCCAAAACTTCTGTTATTCTCCAATGCCCTACAAGGAGGTTCCGGAAATCCATGATCATTTGGGAGAAGGATGACAAGAGGCTCTTCAGCTCAGCTCATATCACCATTGCACCCTATGGGTATATGAAAATCCATCGCTTGAAACCTTCAGACTCTGGGACATACACCTGCAGAGCAGGACCAGCTTGGGAGAATTTCGTAATTAAACTGATTGGAAGCAACAAGAAGATAATTGCTGGGCAGCCAGCTGGTATTAGTGAGGAAGGGGCCATGAGAAAGTCCAGCTTAAATGAAGCCTTGAGAGCAGAGGAGAAACATCTCAATGGGATTTTCTTCAATAGTAGCAAGGCTGAAAAACAAGGGCATCTTGCTAACCCCATCAGATGGTATGATGATATTGTCTCAAGGCTGATACAGCACAGGGGCTGGCCAGGGGAAAATCTGGAGTCCTGGGAAGCCCAGGAGTCCATGGAGAGAAATGCATCCTCAGAAGAGGACCAGAGCCGGGAGCATAGCCTGCCACATACTATGGTCACGGAGCAGAAACACTTGGATGATATCATAAGGAATTTGTCTCAACAGCCTGAGGAGCTTAAAGACATCTGCACTGAGCAGCTTGTTGTGCAGCTGGCTCATGAGATTTTCAAGAGCCACTTGGAGAGCCAGGAATTTGTCCTCAAAGCATCAAGGCAAAAAGTTGATTCAGCCTCGGTGGAGTACCCTTTCCACAGACACGTTTCTGGATTTACAAGCTCCCTGAGGACATCATCTGCTGAAGCATTTCTTCCCACTTCTGTAGACCTGGCAAGCAGCTTGCACAGACCTCGTCAAAAGCCTGCCATACTCCGAAAGATTTCAGCAGCACAACAACTTTCTGCTTCAGAGGTTGTTACCCACCTGGGACAGACAGTAGTTCTAGCAGGTGGCACACTCAGTGTGCTGCTTCATTGCGAAGCGGTGGGAAACCCAAAGCCCACCATCAGCTGGGCTAAGAATGGAGAGGAGGTGAAATACAATGATAGGTAAAATGATACCCATTATTTAATTTTTAAGAAAATAATTGATATTTTTACTCTTCAGTTTCCATGTTTTACTGCTTGTCAGTCCCATGGACAAAACTGTAGTCTGACTTCATAGCAGAAAGAAGGGCAAATGCATGTGAAGTGGTAAACAGAGCACTGTAACTCTTTGGTAAGGTGTGAATGCTGGGTCAGATTCGTGTGGCAAACAGGAACTTCTGTCTGAGTAAGTAAAAAGAAGGGATTGTAAAGTACTAAAGCTATAAGTGCCTGATGCAGTCAACAGAGCACTCTGTGCCTTATTTTATTTTCCCATCTGAAGGTGGAGAGTTTTGCTATGAATATTAGTAATACTCTCTCCTAAGGTTAAAAGTGTCACATTAATACTACCATGTGTTTTGAGTGCTGTTTCAGAGCCTGATAGTATATGTACCAAAAGTTTATAGACTTTTGTATATGATGGAAAACATTTTATTTCATAGAAAATTCAGATTAACTTCCTTAAGAATCAGTTTTAAAAGTGAAAAAAAATCTATGAGGAATTTATATATTCTTTAGTAAGCCTTCCAAGTATACTGTAGTTTCCATCACTAGGAATCCATTGGTTCTGGATAATCAACTTTTCTAAAACAGAAATATATTTTATAGATGGACATGAAGCAGGATGTAGACAGTATAGGTGTTTGCAAAGTACAAATCTGAATTAGTCACTGGTATGTGTCCTATAAAACTTGTTTTTGCCTTGGAGACAATGCAGTGTAGAGCAACTGAGATGAGACTGATTAAACACTAAGCTGCATTTTTTAATGTCCATAAATGAGATTCTGAAGACATGCTGGTGACAGAAAAGTTTGCTACAGTTGGTGTTTTTTTTTCACTGCTGACAAGCAACTCAATACCTAACAAAAATAGAAATCTATGAGTAAAAAAGAAATTCAGCCAAAATAATTCTATACAGAGAGGGATAACAAAATATCTACTTCCAAGAAACGCAGCTATGCCAAAGGGTGACACACAGAAAGAATTATTGAAAAGAAGAGGACATTAGATTTGTTTCTGGAGAAGTACATTAAAACTTTGATTGAAAAGATAGGGAGATGGAGCTGTATTGAGTTTATTTTTTTTTAAAGGCAAGTATCTACCTGGGATATTCCTATTTCTAAAAATGTGTGTGCTGGATCTTGAGGTGACTTAAGCTGACAAAGAGAGATTTACATCAGCAGAGGTGATTAGCAACAAATGAATTATAAACCCATGTATTTTACAAGATGTAATATTAGACAAGCTCTTTCCTCAACCTGAAGGTGACAGAAACATTTCTTAAAATGTTTGGGGGGGGCTTGTAGGCATTAGTTTGATGTAGAACAGGAAAGTCTGCCTACATACTGTAATTGCACACATGCAGGCAGAACATACACAACCTTTAAATGTTACAGGCTAGTATAATTTGGGACAACTTCTGAAACTTTAATGACTTTCATGTACCAATTGAACCAGTTACTATTAAACTAAAAAATATATGTGTGAGGTACTGATGCATGCTAACAGTAGTTTTGGAAGTAAAAGAATGTATTAGTTGTTGTCACTGTTAGCATTGGCTGACTAGAAGTCAGCCCTCTTTTTGACTAAGAGGTAAGAAACAGATCCTTGACAACAGAAGTGGGGTTTTGGCTGTGCAAGCATAGATGCAATTTATTAGTATTTGTTTTGCAAATGTGCATTTTTCCAGGCATTTACAAAACTTGCTTAACGACAGCTCTTCTATTTATAACAATTGTTTTTATTATTACTAACAAAAGGGTAAAAAAAAGTCATTTTAACTCTGGATTTTTTTCCTATAATAGATTTTGCAGGGTGGCCCTACTCTGGTTTGTTTTAGAGATCTACCACCCACAGCGTTGTGCAAAATCAAGTATCTGCTGCTTTTTGGTTCCATGAGACAACAGTTTTCATTGTGGGGATGGGAGTGTAAAGAAACTCATCAATTCCAGGATCTGTGAGCAGACTTTTATTGCATGTGTTTTATAGGCAGATCCCACCCCCACTTTCACCCTTGCCACTGTCAGTGACAGCCTCAACTAAGACTTTACATACAGCAGCTGCTGAAAGTTGCTGATGAGAACAGTATCATCAGATTTTATCAACAGTTCGGTCTAAAAAAAAGATTGAGAGAAAGCAACAGTAATCATGAAATACACTGTGCTGAAAAGAAAGGTGCATAAGCATTGATGAGAGGTATATATCAGGACCTATGAGTTATACCGATACAAAACCAGACTGTGAAAAGAAACAGTTCATAAGAGCACTAAGGCCATATTTATCCTGTTTAACAATAGGCAGTACACTGAGGTAATGGCAGGCTCCTTTTACTGGCAGAGGATACAGTTGGTTGAGCCCAAGGAGGAGCTGAATATTCATCTCCACTTTCACTGGCTATTAGGGGAGCAACAAGACTGATGAGTTTGTACAAACTACCCATCAGTAAAAGAATTTGAAACCTATTTGAGGCTTTAACTCAGTGTTAAGTGAGTGAGACTGCGGTTGACCTCATTTTTTTTCTGCATAGCTTCAGCAAGTTTTTTGACTTTCCCCTTGCAATAATTTGGTTTTTTCTTTAGTATTGATACTCCTGTGTTGCAGAACTGGAAGACAGCAAGGCTGGGGAAGTGGCACAGCAGAGGAGATTTCACACACAGTGGGCAGATGTGCCAGTTACTTGCCAATCTTTCTCTAATACACGTATCAGCAGTAGAAGAACTGGCAATGAGACTAAAATTTAATTTAAGTAATCACAGCTTACAGTCTCAGTGTGAAACTTTTAATTTCATAATAGATTTTTAAATATAACCTAAGGGCCTAAAGTTACCTAAATCTGAAAAATTCCCAGTAAATGTATTCATGTTCACATGAACTAAAAGGTTATTGCATCTTTCTTTTTGTTTTACTGCAGGATACTCCTTCAGCCTGATGACTCCTTGCAGATTCTAGCACCCGTGGAAGCTGATGTGGGTTTCTATGCCTGCAATGCATCCAGTGCCTTGGGATCTGACTCTGTCTCCATTGCTGTCACTCTAGCAGGTAATAGCTCCACCTCTGTGGTTGTGGGATGGTCCAGGTTATTTGTGTGATTCAGAGGTTGTTTGTGGGGCAACAGATGTCTGATGAAGCTGGGTGTGTAACATGAGTCAACAGAAGTACACTGGGGAAAATGGGGAGGGTGCAAGCTCTGGAAAACCCTTAAGCTTAGTCCAGGTTTCATAGATAGTTCGTGAGGTTTATGGAAAACTGCCAGAGCTGAAGAGCTAGTCCCTTGCAGGATCAAGCTTTGTATCATACTCGATCAGAAGCTTGGCTGACGCTGTTCAATTGCTAGCAAATAGAGGTTCACAAAAAACTAACTTTCATATATCTATTTCTCTAGTAACAGTTGAGTTCTAAAGCAGACTAAATATCCTGTGTTAGTTTAGAATTCAGTTCTAAAGAAAACTCATCCATAGGGGATTAAGAGGTAGTGCATGAATCCAGGGTTCATTGATAGGCAGTGTCATCAGGCTCACAACCACATCAGGACTAGTAGAAGGATGGAGCAGCAAACATGAATGAAGAGCTGTTGAGTGACATGAAGGAACAGAACAGACAGCTAATGACTGTGTCAAGATAGAGAGGTCCTAAAGAAGGAGGAGCCTATTTATTACCAAACCAAAAGGAAATGCATTAGGAATGCTTGAAAGCTTATTGATTTTTCAGACTTTTCTATTTCACTGCTCCAGCACGTGGAAGCTTTTGGAGGCTTCCAATGCACAGACAGCAACCACCAGCTGCCAGCGTATCCATGTATAATTAGAGGAAGGAAAAGCTTATTGACATGTTTTAATTTTTAAAATTACGGGTTTTTACACCAAACACAGAGAAAATTTCTAAGAGTAGCATTAAGAAAATGTGAGAATGCAGCAGTGGCCAGCAATTAAGAAGTTACCAAAGTCAGTAAATCAACTGAAAAAAGACCTTGTCTGTGACTTAGAAGGAGAACAGCTGAAACTTCCAGAGTGAGAAAGAAAGACCTACATATTTCCTGTAGGCAAAGCCAAAGAGACTGGTCCTGCTGCAGATCAGGAATGTCTTTGCTGAATCTCAGCAGCAGAGTAGCAGTGCTGCTATTAAGACAGTATCATAATTTAGAAGGAGCAACTCCACAGTAAACCTCTTGTGCTGCACCTTCATGAAGCTGAACGTGAGGTTAAAAAATCATTGGTCAAAACTGCTATTCTTCCATATAGTTCCAGTGAGCTTAAAAGCCATAGTCTTTGTACAGTATAATTTGTGGAGACAATTTTGTGTGAGCTATAGAGAAATAAACAGAGCATTACGTATCCATGTGGCACAGGAAGGCTATTGGCTTTTTGATTATAATTAGTTATCAAGGCTATGGTTTAACCTTTAAGTGAATTAACATTCATACGTTCCAGACTCAAGCTGAACTCCTCTTTGGAACTGGTACACATTTCCTTCTCGCATCCAAGGCAAAGAGCTGAACAGCCTATAAAACAAGGCTATAAATATCAAAGTGAGATACTGAACAGGTTTTTTTGGAACAAAGTAACAATCTTTTTTGCATAGAAGTATTTCCTCCAAAAAACCTGGAAAGCTGAGATCATCTTTAGAGGTATCTGGAGTGGGGCCGGAAGCTTATTTCATTGAAGAATTTTCTGATTCATTTTACACATGCATGGAAAAAATAGAGAGTGGAATATGGTTCCTTTTTTCCTCAGTGGTTTCCTACTTATTTGTGAGTTGAACAGCTAAAAGATTTTTAATCTTTTGATGGGATTGTGGAAAGCAATCAGGAAAATAAAATGCTGACAGACAGCTGAGGAATTTTTCTTTCTTTTCTTTAGACTTTACCACAGAGTATCAAAACTTTTGGAGCTACTTCAACAATAAAATCTAATATTTTACTTACTATTCTTAGGCATTAAAATAAAATACAAAAAAACCTGATATGACAGGAATTCCAATTGAATGGCATTTTTTAAAAACCCAGGAAATACAGCTATAAGGAACAATTTATATTTAGGGCTGCATTAAATTTTCAGGACTCTCCATGAGCTCAATGAAACCAAATTCTTCTTCTCACCTCCATCTTTTCTGCATTGATCACCTCCAGATAAACATACAAATGAAGCCAGTAATAGACATTAGTTTAAAACCACAGCTTTTTAAGGCAATTGTGATACCTGAATCTATCTATTAGATATAAACTCCATTCCATCAGATAATCTATTTTGTTTTATCTAAAGCCTGTATTAGTAGTGTTATACTCTTTATGTCCCTTATCTTGTGCTAGACATTATGAGAAAACTTTCTGGTTATGATCTGGTCTTCCCCATCCCAACGTTTCCACTGTAGGTTGAAGAAACCATAGTCTATGTGTGGAAACAGCTTGCATGTTGCTCTGAACTTTCTCCATTGTTAATGTGCCTGTAGCCATCAATTAAGTCCCTATGTCTGGCCTTTGATAAAGGGTGGTAGTTTGGGTGCAGCACTAGGCAAGCATCTTGCTGCAGCTCCAGTTTTACTGGTGTTTATTGATTCAGCTGGTTCTTGTATGTCCATATGTCTTTAATGGTATTTTCCCTATGCTCCAAGTATGCTTCTTCTTTTTTCAAGACAGCTTTACCCATGGAATTTGGTGACACTGAAATAGTATAAAAAGGAGGTGGCCTCATACTTCAGCATTTTCTCTTACTCACCTGTCTGGGGCATGTACTTTCACACAGTGTGTTGCAGGCCGTCTGTTCTTGGTCTGATAAACTGCAGTGCTTCTTTTATGCAGGAAAGCCACTGATAAAGGCATCAAGAGCTACTGTGATCAACACTGAATCACCTGCTGTCACTGTTGATATTGGAAGTACGGTGAAAACAATCCAGAAAGCAAATGTTACCATTAACTGCCAGGTTGCAGGTAAAAAATTATTCTGTCTCCCATGCAGGTGCCTTCGTCTATAAATTTCTCTGGGATTCTCTGCTAAACTGCTATCTCTAGTTGCAGCTGGGTGAAATTGCAGGGTTTTCCTAGGTCTCAGGCAAACTTCATTACTTTTGTTAATTCCTAGCATAGAACTTGTCCTCCTTTTATCTGTACCAAACAAGGCAAGTGTAGTGGCTTAACAAAATTGGGTTGAGAAAAAAAGACAGGCATCGTTGTTAGCAATACAGTATGATGTGGATACAACAAAACCGATACACATTCCTACCTGTTGGGGGTGTTTGGTGAGAATATACAAACATGGACTGATTCATATCCTCATTGATGGGATTTTCAGAGATCATGTCAATTAGTTTCTTCTCTTCCTGCCAAACTGTTATTTTCAATTAAAGGCATGTTAGCACACAGGTTTTCTTCCAATTTTTCTTTTTTTTTTCATCTTGGGAGTACAGGCATTTAGAGTAATTCTACTGAAATAGGGTTCTCCCTGAAACTGTTTTTCAGCCAGAGACTGAATGTCCCTCAGTCTTACAATGTCAGTTTGTCTCTTTCCAGTGGTAACTCAAATAGGTTGACCTTGTCTCTGCATGGCAGTCCTATGGCTTTTGGTGGGAATGGTGTTGACATGGAGAGGAGAGGTGGGGGAAGAGAGAGCTATGAAATCTCTGCGGACCCTGGGGCCAGACCATTGATTCATTACACTTTCATGCATAGTATGAGGGGGTACAGGAGGGAAAGGAACACCTTATAAAACATAGTGAGCTGTGCTGAGTGTTACATAAATATCTGCAGTGGAGCTTGTATGAAGTCCCTTAGGCACTTGCTTTAGCTTCTTGTCCCATAGCAAAGCTGCTTCAGATAAATCTAAATAAACACCTGCACTGCAATTATACAAATGTCCTGCTTAATTTGTGCTCACTTTAACTACTAATAGTTGTAATTTTCCTTCTTCAAGTGCTGCAAAACACACTCCTATGCAAATTCTTACCTGAAAAGAGTGCTTGCCTCAAATTTCACCATTTGGTCATCTGACATTTAGCAGAACATACACAATAGCTGTGCATATTTTGTTTGCAATAGCAGAACACTAGGCTGGGATCACAATTTAGTAATTACTCTCAGTGGGCTGAATGAAAGAAAAGTATGATATCATTTTGCCTAGTGATTCATGAACTTCAGTTATTCTCTTGCCCTCTCAGCATAGACACTAGACACTCTTTAATCAGGCTGATGTCCAGTGACTTTCAAGGAAGAAGGTGAAAGTGGTACTCTTTTTTCCCCCATGCCCCTTCTTGGTCACCTGCGCTGACTTTTGTGAAAGAGATTAAATATTACATGAACATAAATTATTTTGGATTTTTCTCTCTGGTTTCTCTCAGCTGTAGATGGGGAGAACCCACAGATGCAGCCAGTGATTGCTGATTCAAGAAGTGCAGCCATTTCTCGTCAGTATAAAGGCATCATATAAAGAACAGGGTGTGGCTAAGGCAAAATTGACACAGTGCTTATAGTGTCAGAAAACTACATGAGGGAGCACGACATGGTTAGGGGCACAGATTCAAAGCTTTTTCTGAGAGGAAATTAATCCCTACCAATTTTATGAAACTTACCTACTATGACAATGTACATTCACATTGGAAAATTTTAGCAGTGTCACAGCAGAATCTGTCTTCTCTCTTTGGAGAAGGCTTTTTGCTATCTAGTAGCATTGCTGTATACTGGAATCTTCTATGGTATAGACGACATTTGCTTAAATCCTACTTTTTTCTGTGGGTGTGAAAATCATCTTCTGCTATTGCCTCCACAGAAAGTGTCAGCTATGTTTGACACCAGAATTTGATGCTGTTGAAATTATGATAAAATCACAATCCACAAACTGTGATTTTACACAGGGAATAAGAGAGTGAGTAGTGAGGGCAGATATATTTTGTAGGTACTAGAATACTAATTTCATATACATAGTGTCAATAATTCAACAGTAATTTTTAAAAGCTGCCTCAGGAAATGATGCAAAAACAGTGATTTCTATCAGCTGTCTCACCTATGCCTGGAAAATATATCATCTCATACAAACTGTAAAAGGATGTGACAATAAATGCAGTTTTCCTTCCAAAGTAAGCACAAATATTTTTGTTTAGCATCAGCGTTGTGACTATACAATTTTTTAATATACTTTTGATCATTCTACTTAGAACAATGAATTTTAAGGATAAGAATAACATGCAGTATTGTTTCAGTCAGCAAATGTATTGTATCCTCCTGCTTTAGAGTGGATGAACTTTACAGCTATGTAGTTTACCAAAGTTCCCCAGAAAACATTAACAATGTAGTGGCCATCAAATCATAGTAAGTTAAGGTGCAATGGTTAATGCAATAACGTCTGGTAATTAAAAAGAAATTAGAACGTGAGAACAAAGTTTACATAATTAGAAAGCAAACTAGCATATCCAGAAATCATGTGGAGATTTCTCTAGATGAAAAAACTCTTCACATAGTCTTGAAAAGCTATAGTCTTTTTCCTTCTACTATTTCTCTCTAGTCATTTCAGGAAATCCTGAGCCAGCATAGCAAATGAAAGTTGTTCTAGATCAGAATTCGATGACAGTTAATCCCAATATTACAAGCTGTGTTTCTATCACTGTGCTCTATAGTCTGTAGTATAGGACTGTGCATTTATTGGATCTTAATATCTCAGCTCCTCTGAGGACACGTCTTTACTGAGAGTCAGCAGGACAGCAGAATAAATACTTAGAAATATTAAAGATTAGTTACAATATTTTCTAAAACTGCTTTGTCTGTCAAGGGACAGAAATATATACTTGCTGCTGACAGGTGTTAATAAGCCTGGAGAAGGTTCCTTAAAAACAAGAGATAATGGAAGAGAACACTACTAGAGGCTAGAGAACCATTTTATATTGTTCTTTACCTTCTTAAGAATGGCACAAGTACTGTCAGAATCTGTGTTCTGAGCTGAAATCTGTAGATACTAACTGTAAGTCAAGGGAAAACAAAATCATTCTGACTGCGTTGGAGTTTAATTGGTACCATTCATTTAATTGATGTGAATTATGTCAAGATCAAACTCTATTTTGGTTATACCACGAAGACAGTGTTGTGGTTTTGGTCAAGATTGAAAGCCTGTATTATTTCACTTTTCTACAGAGGTGAAAGAATATATTTTTTTAAATCAAAGTTAGGTAACTGTGGTCAATTCCAAACTTCTCCAAAACTAATCCTAAGGGAACTCCACCCCAAAGTCACACAGGAGTCTTGCAGATGTCTGTGACTTCCAGCTGAAGGATTTCCTCCAAGCCTCAGAAAGCCAGCAGCATTTCTGGGTGGGCGATTTGACTACTGTGGGCAATTTCACTTCCAAATGGGATGTGGGAGCAATTTGTTTCACATCAGTATCACTAGGAAGCTTTATGTTCATTTCAGAAGTTAAATTTTGCCAAAATTCATTTAATACTGAAACTTAAAGTGTTCTGGCTGAAACTGTTATTGAAAATACAGTTTGACATGAAAGAAGGAATGAATTTTAAAAAATATAGTTCTTAGAACATTCTGCAAAATGTCATGTACCATTAGTGATTGTTGAATCAGAACAGGTTTGGAAGAGTGACTTAAAATGTATTACCATCCTGTCCTTTATATCCTTGTCTCTCTGATGTTCCAGGTTCCTTGTGTCTCCTAAACATTCCTTTTCTCTGTATTTCACCTACATGCTGGAGGTTATGTTTTTCTAGGTCTTATATTGCTTTTGTGGCCTGTATTTATTCATCAGCTATACCAGATTTTGATGTTCAATTCACTATTTCAAGAATATTCTGGTACTGGAAACTACTCCCCACTGCTAGATCCTTGTATTGCTATGCTTCTTTTCCCCCAAAGCCCCCTGGTTTAGCAAAATTATATTGATGGGCTTGCACAGTTCTGCTTGCTTCATATCCCAGTTAGCCTTTTTGTGCTGGATACTCGCAGAGTGATGGAGGGGAAAGCTGAAGAACAGACCTGGGTAACTATTGCCTGTCTAAAGTCTTGCCTGCCCAGCAAACTTAGTTCGGTTTCCAGCTGGCACCTCTCAGACTTTCGCTCTCTGATGTTTCTGCAAGGCAGACACTCAGCCCTCTGTCATCTACCATTACCCAGCAAAACCAGTGGAAATGCTCTTGCTACCCCTTGCGGCAGTGCTGCGACATGATGTGTTTGCTCATCCCCGTGCTGGCTGCCTCCTGCTCCTCTCTTGAGACTGTGTGTGTCACTGAAGCTGGAAACTCAAAAGAAAATGAAGCTGCTGTCCACTGATACACACACTGCTTATCTTCCCTTAAACCACAAACTGTGAGAAGAGCCCTACCTGCAAATTTCCTGTTGGCATGAAAACATTAAAGGCAGAAGAGAGCACACTTCTAGAATAGCAGTCAGAAAAAAGTTTCTGTGTAGTTGCTGGACATTTTGTAGCTACAATGTGTCTTTCCTAAACTGAGCAGCAATACTTCAGCATTAAGGGGGTCTTTTTCTTCTGCTGCTAATGAAGTGCAGAGGAATCTGCCTTTCTGGACTATTTGAGCAGCTGCCTGCAAGAAGCATATTAATTTTTTCTGTCTCTGTATTTATTTAATTCTTTTATTTGTGTGTCTGCTCTTAAGGACTGTGTCCATATGATATCCTTATTGTCCCTTCCCCATTTTCTTTACCCTTCTCAGTATTCCTCATCTCTTCTTTTTGCCTTACAAGTATTATTTTCCTTGAAAATCTTACCTGTGTTACATTTTGTCAATGTTTTTCCAGGTGTTCCTGAAGCAAAAGTTACTTGGTTTAAGAACAAGGTCAAGCTGTCCTCTGCTCAACATCTGCATGATGGGTTGCTGATAATTGCAAACGTTTCTCTGTCAGACCAGGGGTTATATTCCTGCAAGGCAGCCAATCTTCATGGGGAGGTAACTGAAAGCTCCCAGCTGTTAGTTCTTGGTAAGTCCAGGGTGTTTTGCACTTGCAGCAATAGTAATGTGAATACTGGCACATCCAGACAGCAGAACTAATCAGAGGTTGTGCAAAGAGGAAACAGCATGCAAGCAACCCTGTTGTAAGAAAAAAAATCAGCCTACATTTATACTCTGGGCAGCACCAGCTGAAGCAAACTGGTGGCAAGGGGAAGACAGATAAGTAGGAAATGTCTAAGCACAGGGACTGCACATCCCAGTCCCACGATATTAAACTTAACTCTTTCAGACTTACTAGCTAAGAAATGCATTCATTAACCATATCTTAAAGTGACTCTCTTGAAATGAGAGTGATGCCACTTTTCCCCTGTGAAGTGCTCTTTCTCTGCTGAGCAGTCTTTCCATACATGGCTATGGGATCCTGGCAGACTTCACAACAGGCACATAAACCCAGGGCACTTTTGAAAAGCACTTCCCAAGTTCAGTGAATGCTGAAGTTTACTTTTTCTTGTGTTTCTAAACAACAGACAAAAAGCCTAGCTGGGTGATTTGAAAAGACATTGTCAGCTGTGAAATATGAGTGGAAGTGTTACCTGGTGGTAATTGGTTGTGTGGGTATGGGGTCTCCTTTCCTAATAACTCATCTTCTATCATTTCTGCATGCCTGGCAGGCAAACGATCCGACCAGACTTTTTAAGTGGTTTGCTGGATTTGATAGTGAAGTCTCAAATTTTGAAACCTAGTCTCTTATGGGTACAACACCATTAAAGCATCCATTACAGCTCTTATCTTTCATAACTAGAGTGAGCTTCCAGGGGATCTTTTAAAGTGAGATTTCTCAGTTTCACAAACAATACTAAAATGAAGGTTCACATATTTCTCCTACGAATCCAGACTGACTCTAGAATTTCAGGTTTAAAAAAAAAATATCTGGAAAAAAAAAAATCAACTGATTTTCAAACTATAAATAAAAATTCCCACATGATCTGTAAATCCTTTTCTGGTCATTATAAATGGCTTAGTTTTTAAAGATGGTAAGTTACTGTGAGTTATGCAAGCTGCTTATGTTTGTAAGCAAATGACATTTTTAGCTCCTTGACCTGTACTCCTGGTGCTGAATGCTACCAGTGGTAGAAAAATTGCCTAATGTGTGCCATTATCTAATTGAATGGGGGTGAAGCCATCCTTCATTTAAATCAAATATCCCATCACTTTCATAACAAACAGAATTGGGAATGATAGACATTACAATCAATTTTTAAAATAGTATTATCATTAGTAAAGAACCAAATCCTGCAGTTCTCAGCATAGACTGATCCTCTTGAGCTCTGAACTCTTAGCCCTTTGGAGCTCTGCCTAAGTATACCACAGGATTTGGCAGGGTTATAACCATATATAATCAGGGTTTCATCCAGGTTATAGCAGACACTGAGAAGTTTTTCACAAATTGCCATGAACATCAGATTCAGCTTCTGTGCTGTATAAATTTGCTCTTTCTTCTTTGCTACTGTTATCTCCTGATAACATATAACTTTGTTACATATAAAGAGGGTCAACCAGAATGTTGTGGTAGCCTTCAGAGAGAATTTCTTTTAGTTTGTGGTCATATTGACCCAGATGTTATTTTAATAATTTCTCCAGTGCCTTGCCTAACATGAGGCAAAGCTCTTTCACTACTTGCCCAAAATTGCTAAATCTGTCTTGCTGAAATGGTAACATTGCAGTACAACAGATAATCCAGCAATAGTTGTTGATTGGGGGTTTTTACATGTCCTGGAGATGTTTTCTGCTATAGTGTTGCTCTTCACTTCAGTCTCCCAATCTGTTACCAGAGCCTCCACGACCTCTTCCTTACCTAGAAGACTTGACAGCAGTGCTTGCGAGTGCTGGGCCCAGCACTCATTGGGTGCTGACCTCTCATTCAGGAACAAAACTGACTGTCAGTCCAGGGAGCTCTGCTCTCATAGGTAAGTCAAGTGCTTTAAGATTTTTTTATTTTATTTTTAACATTATAGAGGGTTTAGAGTTTATAACAGTTATGCATCTGGTTATCCATTAGCTGAGGATACTGTTATCCAGACGTGGGCACTGGGACAACAGTGCATTGTCAGTCGTAATCACTGTCAAATACTTCTTAGAACTCAGAAACTCATTTTAAAAAAGGAGAACCTTTTATTAGTCCAAAGCTGCATGTTGAATAAGGTTTCCATTGTACCACTGTGTAAGAAGCAGTCTCTGCTCTGAGGGGCTGGCAATCTCATTCAATGCAAAGATATGGCGAACTGGTGTGTGTGTTGATCTAAAAGAAGAAACACTGGTGGTTCTGTTTTAATTTTACTTGTGTATTTGGGTGGTCATCTTTTCCATATGTCTGCTACTCATACTGTATCTTCTTCAGAGCCATTTCAAGAGTTTTGGCTATCCCTGTAGACATGTTTTGATCTTATAAGCTCTCTATTTCAATCTGTTCATTTTATACATCTTTGTTATATCCCACAACCAATGTTTGCACAAAGCCATGTAAGGAAATCATTCCCAATGAAATGCTTTTCTTTTTTTCAGCCTTTTCTACCTTCCATGTTCTTTATCCTCTTTGCATTACATGTTCTCTTGTATGTTGTAAACTCCTTTCAGATCTGTGAGCATGATTTGTTTGCAAGGAGAATCTCACCTTTTCTAAAGTTCAGGCTGTGTTTATTTTACGTTTTCATTTCTCACACTGCTCTTGAGCCTCTATTACCTATCAGGCTCAGATAGATAAACAGCCGCTCTAATGATCTTGTTACTGCATATGGTGAAAACTTGTCAAGCCCTACAATTTCAGAAAAATCACTTCTGTGTTTAGAGATAAGGATCTGAAACTTTTAGCAAGGGATCTGTAGATATCCTGAGTGTTTATAGGTCTCTGTATTTTCCAAAGCATTCTTTCCTTACATTTAGTAGCGATTTTAAGATTTTAGTTTCACAGTAGAGACTTTCTATTTATGTTTTCAGTTTTGTACGGTTTACTTTTCCCAAGTGCTGACCTTTGCATGCATTTGCAATGACTTTTAGCATGCAGCTCTGGATTACATTTCTGCTCACACAAAACTACACTGAAATAGTCCTCAGTGGGGAAAATATCTGAAGGTATTTATTAGCATTGAATAAATCACTTTGAGTATGGTTTTATTGTACTCAATGATGTAAGACGAGGTCATACTCCTGTTTTATCCGTTTCCTCTCAGATTTCCAAGAAGAGGTCTTTAGTAGTTGTAAAGGCTTTTTTGTTGTTAAAAAGCAGTAATTGAACCACAAGAAGTGTTCTGCACTGCCTATGTACAACCAGCTCCTGATCAATTTCATTTGGCCATGACACCCTGTACCCTGCTGTTCCACTTCAGGGACAAGGAAAGCCCACTAATTACAGTAACAAAATAGCAAACCAGTTTCACTCTGAGGCGGTTCCCTCAACTTCAGTGTTTTACTGATCTGACTTTGAGATGGGTTATTATTACACTTAGGAAAACCTTCTGAGATTTTTTTTTTTCTAATGAAAAATCAGCATGGAATGGGCTATCCAGTCAATTAGAAAGCTGTCTATTGAGTCTTCCATCATTTGCTCTACATTCTCTGGATATCCCATATAACAGCTTTAGGTACATAAATTACTGTGTCTACAGTCCCTTGTTTGTGCTACTGCTGACACATACTGGTGTCTCTTGGACTCAAAAGGCATTGCATTAGACATGCTATTTAGAAATCTAAGGATATGTGGATTTGTTGAGTAGAGAAGGAAAATAGAATGTGTGCAAAAGAACAGAGTAAAATGTGAAGAAAAGGCGTGATAAGTAAGCTTTGGATAAATATATTTTAAAGGAGTTAAAAGACAACAAATATGAAAAATTATGTTTGAAACCTGAATAAATTAATGTATGGTTTGCCAGGGTGTAACTAAAAGGGGAGTCAAAACTTCATTAAACACTGGTTTCATTCTTTGGGGTTAAAAAAAAAAAACAAAACAAACAGAAAATATTAGCACAACAACAGCATAAAGCTGCAAATGAGAACTTGTTTGTAAATTAGCACTGTATAAAATGTAACAATTGACAAACTAAGTTGAAATAACTGGAACTTCCAGATTACAATATGTGCTCTACACTTCCTTTTATAAAGTGGAATTGTGCAATGCTTCCACCATCATTTCAACTATTTGAAATTACTAACTTGGTCTCTGGTGTCATCTCCTATGGGTTTCTTCTACTTAAATTTCAGGGGGTTTGCAGAAGATAAAGGTTAGGGTCATAACACAAAAAACTGGTTTGAAGGTGTTCCTTCTCATTGTCAAGGGTCATTGAGCAGTCATTTGTGTGCCTTCACTATAAATGTAGAGGAAAATATCTGTTAAAAGACCGATGCCCTGCCTAATGGAGTCAGCTATCCTCCCATTATGATCTAATGTAATATACTTTTTTTGCAAGAGTTTACTGGAACATTTTTCTCTTACATACTTCTTTTCCCTCTAAAGGGTTGAGATTTCAGTCAGCTTTTTGGGCCCAACTCCTCATTCAGTTAGAGAGCATGATGTGGATGGTGGCTTAGACAGATTGATGCTTACTCTGCTTCTTCACAAATGTTGGAAGTATGTGCAGAGTACAGCTGTCCTCCTTAGTCCTCAGATTCATTGACGGGTTGTATAGTAGGTACTTCTGTGCTATCTGCAGATCACACATCTGAAGGGACAAGTCTGTGCTCCAAGCAGGAGATAGAACACCCATGGGGAGCTTGGGAATACTTCTAGGTTTTACTATAGCACAAGCTGACAGTCAGTGACGAGCCACAGACTGTTGTGCACCTTCTGTTTCTTGGGTCATGGCAGAAACACAAGAAGACTTTACACATAACATAAACCACAGTAAATTTCTGAAGTGACACCGGTTTATATTTCTTTGGAAAGTTTTCACTTTAGATCTTAATCTTGTTAAGGTTTCTATCTTTAGGACTTTTTCAATTTTGAAGTTTTCCTGAATGTTGGTAGTGAAAGTATTGTAAGAAACTCTTCTCTTTTCCTCACAGAGGAATTATTTTGTTTGTCACCAGATAAAAATGTTTAGGTTTCATGATCATTTGACTCTTGTCAATTCTGATTAATTCATGGTGTTATCTTTTGGAATTAAAGGAACATCCTAAGCTCACTACTGTTTTTAGTAGTTTATCTATGCTACAGGTGTCACTGAATTTTTTTACACAGCTCCCTGGACACATTTCCATGCATCTTTGTAAGTGTTAATTTTGGAAAAACCAATGTTGTAGGATCCAGTGTTCCTGACTTCTAACACTCCTACAGAAAAGGCTTTGGGCTTATTAAGAATACTTGTTTTCATTTGGGTTCAAGCTTGTTGTTTCTTGTGTTTGAATATATTTCAGTGAGTATTTTTAGCAACTTTATTTGGTATTAACATTTCTTCCACTGTGAGACCAATAAAGTACCGGGTTCATTCGTGAGTTAATCTGTCCTTTTAATTGTGTTAT
Source organism: Scytalopus superciliaris (assembly GCA_013400415.1). Lineage (NCBI taxonomy): Eukaryota > Metazoa > Chordata > Aves > Passeriformes > Rhinocryptidae > Scytalopus > Scytalopus superciliaris. The sequence continues at coordinate 92,495 of VXBX01002015.1, forward strand.
TCATTCCCTCCCATTTTTGTCATGGTGAATAATCTGCCTTGTCATAATATTTATGAGAATTCTGAGGTAGATATGTGACATTTTTCTAAAGATGAGAACTAAAATTAATATCAAGAGTATGCCACTATCATTGCAATTAATTCCACAATCAGACATTATCACATTGACTCCATCCTAAATATTGTACAAAGCTCATAGAGTGATGCAGCATCTTCCTTCCTCTGCAGACTACTTCAGACTACACCAGACTACACCATAGCATTGCATTGAAATGTGTGGCTTTTCTTTTGCAAGTTCTGTATACTGTATACATTTTGATTTAAAAAGTAAGGGATGATACCTTTGCTTTGTCAGACATTTTGACTGCAATGATACAGTGTTTGTTTTTCAGGCATTCAGACACTAGTCCAGCCACTGCCAAGCTCTGAAAGCAAAGTGAAAAGAGTGATGTCCTCTAGGCAATTTGCTGCCTTGGGTTTTTTTCCTGCCTGCTGCTTGGTGTTGTGAATGATCTACTCTGTAAACCACTAGTCTACAGCAGTGGTCCAGACTATTTCCATATAAAATAATATCACTGACCTCTGAGGCAGTATCTTTTGAATTGTGAGTTGATTGTAAGAGTTGTGGCCCTTGGACATTTGTCACTGAATCACTGATCTAGATTCTGTTCTAACCAAGTTATAAATGATGCAGAGCTCCACCAAGGAAAATTTTGGTGGATAAAAAGTGGTATCAGACTTACCACAGGTGTCCCGGTCTGAAGACCTGTCATTCTGAAGCTCCTTTGAGATGCTTGCACAGCTTAAACTTTGTTCTAGAGTAAGTTTCAAGGGAGTTTCAAACACTGGGATTTCTGACCTGTTGACTAAAAGACTTATCCGTTACAAATTTTGAAGCAACCTCTCCTTTTGTGATGGTCCTCAAACCTCTCCCAAACAGCTGCAGCACTTTGTTAATCGGACAAAAGTTTACAGCCTCTCTGAAGCAAGCAGCACTGGCTTCCCACACTTGTCTTCCCTCCACCTCCTCTGCCCTGCATTTGTTATTTTCCTAGTGCTGCTGGAAGTTACCTGAGGTGCTATTTCAGGATGTAGCAAATTTATATTGGCTTTAAAAATATGGAAAATTTCTACAGCAGCACTGACTTTTGCAGCTTGGTAATTGTGTTATGTACCAGTTCTTGCTCTGTCCTTTGTTGAAATCCTTGTGCTGTACTGATGTTCAGTGCTTGCTCCACATGCCTCGTTTGAGTGTTATTTTTCTCCCATAAATGTAGAGTTACCTGGCACTGTAGCAATGGTGGGGTAAAAGTTTATAATTAAGGTTACTCTTTTTCATTTTTGTCATGTACTGAGTAAAGGTATCAGAGTTTGCTTAGGTAGTCATTTGAGCTGTATCCGTTCCTGTAGGTGATGATTTCATTATTTACCATTGCTGATTGTATTCAGCCAGTCCTTATTAATACATGCTTGTGTGTATGATTCTGTTGTTAGATAAAGTTCTAGAAAACAGTATTGCTACTAGAGCTTAAAAATTTCCTTGCTTTTTAATGGGGCTGCCACATGGCTGTGTATTTGGGAACATTTTTTACAACCACTGTGAAAGAGGGAACAAGTCTGACTCAATTTTTGTTGAATACTGTGTATATTTACAATGCTGTATAAGTGATATCTAGTAACAACAGCATGTGTGGCATTGGTTAAGGTGTTTTGAGACCTATTGAAACTATGTCATATGTTTAGTATGGAAAGTTTNTTTCAAGAATTCCTAAATACGTGGTTTTCCTTGTCTAACATAAATCTATGTTATTTGACCTCCCCTAAAAAATTATAACTAAGGTTTATATTTACATTAACATTAATTCCCTTTTGGGTGAGGTTTCAGGTCATATTACCATTTCTAAATTTTATTTCATTCAGTGTGTGAAAGTACTGGGAACTAATTTGCATAATAGCCTGCATTAAATGTCTATTGAAATCTACACTTTGTAGTATGTTAAAAGGTCTTTTCCCATGAGACCAACTATGAAGACCTGTCTCTGTTTTGCCTCATCAACAAAAGAGTTTTTATAGGCATGTGAGTTTCTGACATGATCTTAACTACCTTCATTTGGTTTGACTGCATTTTAAAAGTTGAGTACATCCTGTCACATACTCATCATTATGTGAGATACAGGGTGGAATTGAATTTAACTCCATTAAGTTTAACATGCATTTCTCATTTCAGTTAGCTGGGGAGAACATCAGGTATGACAGGAAATTGGGGAAATATTTCTCCAGTGCCAGTGATTTCACCTACACAGTGTGAACACAGTAGCACAGTGTCAGCCACAAGAGGGTATTACAAGCACCAAGCTTGTATCTATTCAGATTAAGAAAAGAGAAGAAAGGACAGTGTCCTTTGTCCCCTGGGCTGACTACCCCTGAGTAGTGGGAAAAGTGAGCTTACTTACCACGTCACAGCAGCTTCAGGCCTGCAGTTTAAAAACTAAGTAGTTTGGTGAGGTCAGACTGTAGGAGTGTTTTGTTTAAAGAAATTTCAAAGAAACTACCTAATCTTGATCTGAAGTCTTCACTCTGAATCCATCTTTAATAAAGATTAGAAATACTGGGACTAATCATTAGGTCAGTAGTAAATTAGAGAGTTACTTGCTAGACAAATACAAAAGCATGAAAATAATCCTTATTTTAAGAATAGATATATTTTTTAGAAGCAATGCTGTTGGGTTTTTTTATTTGCATTATGAAATGTGTTTAACACTTTTAAAAATTGCTTGATATTTTTACCATTGCTTTCCATACAGTTTCGTGGATTTAAAGTATCAGACTGCTGAAAAAAAACCAAAACCCCAAAACNTTCTGTCATTCTATAAGTGAAAAATTGATACATCCTGTGTATTTTGTTCTCCTAGTACTAGTGTGGTAGCCCAGAGTCTTTCTGCAACTACAGTCATTCAGTAACTGTTGAAAAGGTGTAATGGGGAGCTGAATTTGGCCTTGAGTGTGCATTTATTCTTTTCTCTCAAGAAATTATTAGCACTATTGTAAAACACTGGTCTTCCCTTTCCAAATACCCCCTTGTTATCCTGGAAATGTTACCATTTTCCCTACAAATGTCATTTGTATTAGATTTTTGTTTGTATCTCCAGCTTTTGCACATCAGTGACTCATCCTGGCTTTGAATGAATTGAGAGTCCCAGTTGACTTTGGAAGGAAGGCTGAAGACAATATTTTCTTTCTCTATTTAAGATGGACTGAAGGAGAAAGGCCCTTTCATGCCAGAACTTTCATGCTCAAAAAGAGTCTCAAAAATGTGTTCCCTGCTCATCTTCCCAAGGGTTTCAGTAACCTAAAGCTCTGTAATAGCTATGCTGTCTGGAAACAAAGCCAGTTTTGTCTTCTCAGGTGTTATAGGGACAGGTGTTGAGCTTTGAAAGGATAAAGCAGTTCCACAGGGATGGGGGAAATAGAAAGTGTTAGTAATCTGTATTAAACGGTATTAAACTTATTCCTGGAAGATGAGAATGGGATATTAATGGAACATGGGGTTTTATTGTACTCTAGTTCTCACTTCCTATGCATAAAACATTATCCCACAGCTTATGCATCCATACACATGGGAAATGTATAGGAAATGTCACTTGTGAAATGTGATTAATAGGTATTAGTAAAGTTTTATTGTTAAGTAGTAAATACTCACTGGTAGAATACATCTAGAGAATAGCCTTGAGAGGTTTTCTCCCATATTATTGATTGCTGGCTGTTCCTTTAGGTAATGTTATAGATACACATTTTGGAAGAAGAAATAATACATAAGGCAGGTGAAACAGTCAGTACTAGGAAGACTGTATTGTTTTTCCTGACAATATTGGTTAATAAGAAAACCATCATGAACTAGGACCATTTGCATGCTGAAGTCAACTTCAATTCCTCCATGTGTAATATCAAACTGACCTTTCTGCTTTCTTCAATTACACTCTGCAGATGGTTTGCAAATGCAAATAGTAAAACTGCCTGTCTTGGTTAGTTGTCACAGTTGTATGCTGACCTGTGGAAATCACTACAATTATCTTAAAAGACCATTAACTATAAAATACTAGAATATTGTAGGCAAAAACCATTGAGCCACTTATTGTTAAGTTTCTCCATTTCCTGTATATTCCTCTAATTTCCATTGTTTTTAACTTAGGTAGCCTTTAACTTATGAGACTAAAATCTTTCATGTCACTAATTTACTTGAGAATGAATAGCTTGGACATTGCATGAGTTATTTCTTTCAGCACAAGAGCGGGAAAAACACACCAAAACAATGAAACAAGGAATAAACAGAGAACTTACAAAAATAAGAACAAACACTGAGCAGCAAGAATGCTGTGTCTTTGTGGCCAGGAAGTGAGTGCTGGATAGAGGTAACTGTCAAGGATAAAACTGTGTTAGACCTTGCCATGGAAATTAGAAGAAATAGCAGACTCTTGACCCCTATAAATAAAAGTAAAGGGAAGAGGTGAAACCGTGTGCGTGCCAGTCTTCGGCCGGGGACCCCTTGCTCTCTGCAACACCATTTTTCACGGAGTGAACAAGACCCAAAGGGCTGCAATATCCAACCCACATCCTTCTCCATTGTGTATGCAGGCAGGGTTTGACAGCAAAGACTCATGTAGCCACTGCAGCAGTGAGACCACCAGTATTTATCTCCCCAAGTGGCAGATGATTTCTCCCCAGTGCCTGAATCTACCTCTCCAAGTGAAAATGGCTGGTACATGCCACAGGACACCACTGGCATTTTTTGGCTTGTATGAGATCTTCTGCTTTATAAACAAGAAAGTTTAAATTCTCATGAGCAAAGCAGTATCCTTTTTTATCCCATTCCTTTTGAACAGTTATAGTATGATTGTACAGTTATATTTATTTATATAGTATACTTCTTTCAAAAGGGATGTCATGTACAACACAGTCATTCCTTCACATCCATACTAATATAGACAAAACAGTATAAAGATTCAGTATAATAAACCAACAATCAGTATAGATTGCATTCACAGAAACTTAGACAGATCTTTCACGTGTCAGTGACGTGCACAGGAGTGCAGGACCAGCCTAAGCCACAAGCAGTCCAAGTAATGCATGCTATCCCTCACACGTGGTGTTTCTGGCTCCCCATCCCTCCAATTGAGGTGGGTGGGTTGCACCATGGAAATTGCCTAGTTCTTTATTTATTTACCAGGGAATAGGTAAGGAAACTTAGCTGCTTTTCCTAAATTATGCCAGCATAAATTTTCTGCAATTCATTATAAAACTGGCAAAATGTGCAGCTGGTATTAGGACCACAGAAACAGTCTTGTAGATATGCTCCTTTCAGGTCAATAGGCAAGAACTCACTGTGAACCTAAACCTCATCAGCTGTGCTGATGAACATATGTTTCACACAATGCTTCAGAACATCAGGTTTTTTTCAGTTGCTGGTTTTGATTGTTTGTTGCTTGGAGAATTGCCCATTGCTGTGACCAAGAAAAAAAAAGGCAACAAAATAAAACACAAAAAAAACCCTACCAAAAAAACAAAGGCTCAATTTTATCGCTTTGGTTTTCCAACAAGCTTTATGTGTAACAAAAATTTCTGATTTTTAATATAAAAAACCCAACTAAACAAACACACACCCCCCCCCCCCCCCGAAAAAACCAACAAACCAAAACAAAGAAAACAAAAAAAAAATAGAGGAAGAGTAAGATGGTCCTGTGGTTTAAATAGGAAGTTTGGAGACTAAGTTCTGTTTGTATTGCTTGTTCAGTCATGCTTCTTGAGTTTATGCCAGGTGTGTCACCTTGCTATCCCACTTTCTTCAATACCAAAATGAGGATAATTCAAAATAGTGGGAACCTTAGAAGGCCTGATATAAATAATTCCAAACTCATCTGAGTTTTTTTCATACTGCTGATTAGTGGGCTTTTGGATTCTACTTTTTTTTTGGCTGATGAGAAAGTGTTTATCATTAAGAGACATCATTCTGAGGAGAAAATGGGATGAAATCGACTATTTCCCCTAACTTTGACTACTTCAAAGCATTTTTTGTTGTAAGTTTGGTACTCAATAGGTGCTCAACAGGTTTCTTTCATGTCCCTGTTTTTTAGGTTGTGCTGTCAATGGTCATCCAAGTCCAAACATAACCTGGCTTTACTCTGGTGAGCCTCTCAGTCTGCAACATCGTCTCCTGGCAGCAGGTTGGATTCTTCAGATACTCAATGTCAGTGATTTCACTGATGGTGAATTCAGCTGCCTTGCTCAGAATGAGGCTGGCTCACTCACACAAAAAGTGTCCCTGGCTATACAAGGTAACTTTCCATTTTCAGTCCTGCCACCCTGGGAAACTCTTGCCATGGACTTCCCTGCACTGCATTTGTCATCCTGAACTTCTCCTCTCTAAAGCCATTGCTGTGCATATCAGGAAAAAGATGCTTTGATGCTTTATTGCCATAGATACCGATTTGCAGGACTACCAGCTACCTTACAGTGGCTTAGATTTTACTTTACCAAAATGACACCAGATATTTTTGGCCTGCTGAGCATAAAATATACCTTAGTGATTCAAGTTGTACTTATGTTGAATCTGGACAGTTTTTTTGTCCAGAAATTCAAGACAGAGGTGTCACAGTTTAAAGCCCTAAAACTAGAAGCCCCCCTGTTAATCCGCTAAAGTCAGTCTTTCACAGTCTTTTCTTGAGAACCTTTCACTTGTAAAAATTCTGGAACTGTTACAGTTATCCTAGAAACAAGATGAAGGTGATAAAGCCACAGGAAAAAAAAGTGGTGTAGGTGCATTTAAACAGAATATGCAGCTTTCATTTCTCCAATTATCAGTGATGCAATAGCAAAAAAGTTAACCTTTCCTTCAATTTTGCCATAACATTTTGAGTGGGTTGCAGCTCCCCTGTTTATATTCAGGACAGAAGATCTGTATGATCTACATGATGAGAAACACATTGTTCAAAGATCATAGAATCAGAGATATTGCTGGTAACTGCAGTTAATGGCATCTTCACTAAATCACACACTTTTAAAAATAAATATGCAACATCCTGCATCACTGGCATCTGTCTTCACTGAACTGTTATAGCATGTTATTCATTGCCCATGCCTGAGGCTTCTAAACACCTGGCTTTGTTACACGAAAGGCACTCAGTGGTTTACACCAAGTGCCTTGTAGGTGTAGGTAGCTCCTACTGAGCCTGTATATTTTATCCCAGAGGACTTCTTCAACTCTCTCTTTTCTAATTTACTCCTGCTGTCAGTTTTTGTTGATTAACATGTCTCTCCCACACTTCTTGGCAGAATACCAGTGGTCAGTGGACAAACTAACACCTTGTTCAGCTTCCTGCGGCCACAGAGGGGTCCACCTGCCCCAGTTGAGGTGCTTACTGAATGGGGCTGAAGTCAACACATCCTACTGCAGAGACATTCCTAAGCCATCTCTGCAGCCCATTGCGTGCAACAGAAGAGACTGCCCTTCACGGTTCGTCTGTTTCATGTAAAAATGCCAAATGTGCTTGAAGAGTTCTTTGCAGAACTACCAGCCTTTCTGGTTCCTGTTTGGAGAAGTCATGGCCTAAAAGGAATTCATGAGTCCTTAACTTAGGCAGCTGGGGTTCTGTAGTAAAATTTGTGGAAAACATTGACAGTAGCTGGTAAAAAGAGAGTTCATTTCTTCAGTAGTTAGGTTAGAAAATAATGAAGAGGCTATTGCTTACTTTTTGTTAGTAAAGTTCACAGATTGAGTTGTCCTGGGTGATTCCAGCCTCACCCTGTATTGGATATAAATATCAGGCCTGTTCTGAGCCCTGTACATGTGAGAATTTTGTCACCTAAGAACTGTAGAATCTTTTTTTTTCTTTTTTGGTGCTACACATGGCTTCATAGCACTTAACCCAAACAGTGTAACAGACAAGAAGCTAAGTTTAACAGCTCCTTTGCCCTTGTTTTTCTGAGTTTCTGTGTTGCCTGAACACTGATATAGGCAGGACTGTAGCTGCAGCTGCAGCTACAAAGAACTCCCTTAGCAGAGTGGATATATCTTTTGTGAAATGGGCACATCCCATCAGATCTAGTTGGCATGAGGGAGGCTCAGAGTGAATTCTGCCTCTTCTTGGAGTTTGCTAGCTTGTAGTTAACTTGCAATTTAACTCTCTGCTCTTGTAGTCCCCTGTTTTTCACTTACCTTAAACACAAAGGACCCAGGACAGCTTGAAAGACTTGTGGCTACACTTAGGTCTTCCTCTCCCACACCTCAAATTCTATATCCAGTTTTGGACCCCCTAACTACAAGAAAGAAAATGATGGAGAAGCTGGTGAAGGATCTGGAGCACAAGTCCTGTGAGGAGCAGATGGGGTTGTTTTGTCTGGAGAAAAGGAGGCTCAAGGGAGACTATCGCTCTCTACAACTACCTTAAAGAAGGTTTTACTGTGGTGGGAATTGGTCTCTCTTCTTCCAAATAACAAATGACAAAACAAGAGGCCTTGAGTTGCACCAGGGGAGATTTATATTGGCTATTAGTGAAAATTTCATCATGGAAAGGGTTGTCAAGCATTGGAACAGCCTGTCCAGGGAAGCGGTTGAGTCGTCATCCTTGGAGGTATTTAAAAGATGTGGAGATGTAGCACTTAGGGACAGGGTTTAATGTTGGACTTGGCAGTGCTGGTTAAATGATTCTGCCTGATGATATTAAAGGTAATTTCCAATGATTCTAAATTATGCTATGATTTTACCCCATGCAAAACCTTTCCTTCTTTGACACCCTTTGATGTACAGAAGAATACATCCTGAGTGCCTATTCAAAGAGTCAGTGTAGTATTATGCTCCCTCCCTATTAAAAATGTCCTGCTTCCACAATTCCATAGCTCCTTAGCTGAGATGTGTAAACATGTTTTTTCCATATTTTTCTGCAGTTTTACTCACTCCATTCCCTTATTTCCAGCTTGGATATACTGTGTTTCAGTATACAAGCACTCACAAGTAGTCAGGATCTCAAGAGAAATTTAGTACAACTCTCATTCAACAGTGATTTGGGACTTGTATTAAAAAAAGAGAGTCTAAGCTGAGGCAATGAGAGGTGCTAAGCAACCCAGTAAGAAGTGGCCAGATTACCATTCTTTCTGTGTCTTGGGTATATTGCAAGTTTCTGTTTAATTACCTTTTAAAATATATCACTACCCTTCTTTTCAGACAAATGTTTTCTGAGTTGCCAGCTGAGTCATAAGAAAGAAACCAAAAGAGATTTGATCAAATATGAAACACACCCATTAGCCGCAGTTTTCCTTGGTGGTGGCAGTAAATTCCATGGGAATGGTTTATATCTTTTTATACCTTCTATGAATTGTAATGCAGCCCCAAATCCTCCCTCAACTCCTGAGAAACTGCTGTGCTACAAGCTTGGAAATAAAAGCTGGTTGACATGCAGAACAGGGCTTTATAAGCATTGGAGAAATTGCAAGTTCAGCCTCACCAAGCTGCTTGAAAAAAGTGCCAATGTTTTTGTTTTCCGTGTTGGGATAATGTCTTTTTCTCTTGTTTCTGTGACCATGGGAGTTAATCATCTGCAGGAGGCTGAGAAATAGAAATTAATGCCTCTCCATAGAACAGGAGAATGCCTGTTCCCTATTTTGTGAAGTAATCATGAACACTGCTGGTGAGGGACATGATAGGCAGTATTTTACTCCCAAAACCACACAAATCCTTCCAAGGATCCAGAAATTTTATGAAGCACACTGCTGACTTGACCATAAAACTATTCAGGAAACAAGCGATCAGTTGCATTCTTCCTGTTCCTACCTAACTCTTTCCCAAACCAAACTGTACAAGTGTTTCACTTAATGATCCTTAAAATGACAAAATGTATTAGACTATTATTTTCTGGTTTTACAGCCTTTTAGCTAGTTAGACTGGATTTTTTAAATCCCAGTACATAGGAGTTCAGAGCCTCAGCCACAGCTGACAAATGCGTGGTCTGAGCTCAAGAAGAAAGAACAATGTCCTCTGTCCCCTGGGTTGTCTATCCCTGAGCGATCTTCAGGCTTTTCTGGTTTATGTCAGCTGTCAGGGGTACAACAGAGCTGGCTGGCACCAGCAGGACCTGACATATCCAACCCCTGCGGAAAGCCTCTAAAAACAGCCTTAGGGGCTAGAAAACGAATTCTAGGCCCAAAGAGGCTAGAAAAAGATAAATTACTGAAAAATGTGCTTTTTTCTCAGCTTTCATCTTCTGAGAAGTTATCAGTGACTACTATGGGAGGCAGACACACTCAGCATCTACAAGGTTCCCCCCGAATAAACCAAGCTATTCTTGCCTGTCTTTGGTCCAATACATAAAGACCTGATGATGCCAGTGATCCTGCAGATGGTGGCATGGACCTGCTCCCTGACCTGTTCACCTTTCTCTCACAGGTGGATGGTGACATCATGGTCTCTCTGCACACGGAGCTGTGGTGGAGGCATCCAGATGCGGAGAGTCACATGTCAACGACTGACAGCAAAAGGCAGCTCTGTCCCAATGTTGAATGAGGCTTGTGCACAGGTGTCCAAGCGCCCTGTGGACACACAAAACTGTAACAAGCAGCCCTGTGTTGAGTGGGTGGCCTCCCCCTGGGGCCAGGTAAGGAATAAGGCAGCAGTCCAAGGACAGCCTCATAGTGTGGACTAGGAAAATGAGACAGAAAATGAGGGGAGTGATTTTGCAACCTGGTGTCTTCAGATTATAGTTTGCACGCTTTTGAGCAGGCAACTAACTTGCTCAGCTCTTACAACTCTTGTATATGATGCACTACCTGCTTGGATTTCTGGAGCTTCCCTTGATCCCTAGAAATGCTGCTTGTGACCAGGAATTTTACTGCAAACCCCTGTACCATCTTCAGTGGAAAGGTCCACAGTTCCCTGTTCTAGTGACACGTGGCACATCTGGGAAACAGCCTTTTTCAAGACTTAATTTCCCTTACCAACCAGTGAGTGTGTTTCAGCCTTGGCTAGCAGGAGTCAGGATTGATGATTGAGATAGGTTTGAGGCAGGAGGATTTTACCATAACCCAGTTTTACAAAGCTGCTGATGTTGTCTGAGAATCCCAAAAAATGTGAAATTTCTTGATGTGCTTCATGATGAAATGCAGAAGGGAGGGCTAAAAGCATTTTCAGAATACTTCATGATGCTTTGCAGATCTTCAGATTCTCTTTTTGCAGAGTGCGTTGCATCAGGTTTTATTAATATCTTGGTAGTAACAAGCTACTAGAATGTGTTATTGTTCACTACTTGAAAACAACTTTATTTAACTTTTGAAATATAATTGTGTTATTGTGTTACATTTGAGTAAAGCTTGGAATTATCCTTTTATATGAAAGAAGAAAATGTTCACTCCCTGTGAAATTCCAGGAAAGGACTGGATTCTCCTTGCAAAAACCCCATTACCTCATCCTTATTTGTAGAGCATTATAGGCTGTATTGTGCCTCATGACATCACACTCAGCCGAGACAGTCAAATAGTTCGTAATTAATTTCTTCAACCTAACCTCTGTGCATTATCATATAGTATTTCTTCTACCTAGCTTTAAAAAAAAAATCAAGTTCCACATGGTTCTGTACTGCTCAGTCTCCCATCCAGAAGACTGATACATAGTTAGGAACATATCACTGGCTCAGTGGATCAATGACTTACTTGGTAGTATGGTGAGGTATCAGGTCCCTGTGCACCAGGGCAGTGATGAACTTTCCCAGTTCACAAAGAAAATAATCTGACTACCTACTCTGCCCTCACCTCCAGAATTAATTCCTTTCCTTCATTTAATGTTACTGGAAGTTTGGTCTCTACTATGTAATCCCATGGTGTTTTTAAACTAGTGACTCAGGCTTACTAGCAATGAGGACTGCTAACCCCTGCAGATACCACAGAAGTGCTCCACATACTCTAGTGACTTACATTTTAATTGAAGGAGACGATTAGAAAAGTTAAATAAAATATGTGATTGTTAAGCTTGAATAGGTTAGGATAGGCTCAATATTGGCTCAAGCTTGCCTATTTTCTGTGTCTGTCATGCTTGCTGCTTTTTTTTATTGTCCTTCAATACTCTTAAATTACTAAATGGAGTGAAATATGTTTTTGGTTCAATGCAGTCTTAGTTATTTGGCCATAAGTTGTGATAGTACAAGCTGCAAAATGCTCAGTAAAAGTAGTATATGAAGATTTCCTGTATGGATCATAGGCTCTTGGCTATTGACATGAGAGCATTTAATTTGCCCTAGCAGATGTATGTTAGATTGAACTATTGAAGAGAAGAGGCAATGAATCTTCAGAGCAGATATAGAAATGCAGTTTTAGTGCTGCTGGAGGAGAGTGAAGTAGAGCAGCAGATGACTGCACACTCAGCCTTCAAAGTCTGCAGAGATGCAGAAAGTGCTTGAAATCTCAATAGTTTCTGAATGGCAGTGTGCACTTTATTTTACTAGCAGTCTTATTAAATGGGAACACCACCCTGCCTTTTACCTCCTTTAAGTTACTCTTCCCTGTTCACAGTGTAATGGGCCTTGCATTGGACCACGACTGGCTGTACAGCACAGACAGATATTTTGCCAGACCAAAGATGGGACTTCTCTGCCATCTGATCAATGTAGTGCCTTACCAAGGTAGGACAGGAATCTTGTGTGTCTGAATCCACAGCCTTTTCAGAGACATTGAATGGACTAGTGACTTAGCTGACAACTTATGGGTTTCCCCCAATGTAACAAAGAGATCATTCTGCAACCTGTGCAGTTATATGTTACAAATCTCATCAGACTTAAGCCCAGGCTTCCCTGTTTGTTCCTAGGAGATCCAGTCAGCAACTGGAAATTCTTCTATGCATGCCAAATCCTGACTGAAAGTCTGTGCTATTTCTTATTAAGCTGCCAGTCTTCTTCTCACTTATTTAAACTCTAACTGGGGAAAAAATGGGACTCCATAGCTTTTGTTTTCCTGCAACATTGTAAAGACATTGACTCTACATGAGCCTTAGGTATGCAAATCATGACTGATCATGACTGAAAATTAATGTAATTGGCTTGTGGGTTCCCTTTCATGAATTTTCATTATCTGTGTGACAAATAGATATGAAACAAATCTGCCTATGCATCTTCTGTGAAACTGTGTTGAAAGGAAAAGGGAGGTTTCAGAGAACTGTTTTTGTTTCAACTGGCTGTAAAGTCATAAAAAAGTTACAAAGTCCTACTGGACCACACTGGTCACCACTCATTGCATCTTTCAGCAAACCTGTGGTTTGGCCCTTTGTGGAGAGGACATTTCAGCCAAATCCTCAAATAGTTCAAATAGTCATTTAACCCAGTGTTGGTATATACCAGTATGTGCTCACTGAGGATCTGATCCATGAGAGCAGTTAAAAACTGTTACCCACACTTGCACCCTTTGAAGACCTGAACAATACAGTGCTCTGACTGAATTACCTTTGGGATATGCTATGCTTGCTGTTCCTCCATCCCTCCCTCCTGCCCACAGGCCATTGAGCACCCAGAACTGCTGGACCGATGTCTGTGGTGTGCACTGGAGGGTCAGCCTGTGGACTGTCTGCACAGCTACCTGTGGAAACTATGGCTTCCAGTCCCGGCGCGTCGACTGCGTGCATGTCCGCACCAACAAGCCCGTGATGGAGCATCACTGCTCCTGGAGGCCAAGACCATCAAACTGGCAGCGGTGCAACATCACGCCCTGTGAAAATGGTACTTTGCTGAGAAGAGGGGAGGCAGAGCAGTGCAGGGGTAGGAAAGAAGACAGACCGGCTCTCAGAAATGCAACACTGGACCTTGCAGCTGGGCATCCTGGGAAACTTCCAGCCTGAACATCTGCAAAGTCCAGTGTCCAAAACTCAGCATCCCAGAGAGGAATGCTGCCCATTGTGGGGTTTCTTGGGAGTGTTGTTAGTGCTGGGATTGTGTCCCCTTGCTAATAGCATGAGAAATATTTTATCCAGTCTTAATAATTCATGCAGTCTTCTGGAGCAAGTCCAGAGGAGGGCCACCGAGTTGTTCAGAGGGATGGAGCATCTCTCCTATGAGGAAAGGCTGAGAAAACTGGAATTGTGCAGCCTGGAAAAGAGAAGGCTTTGAGGTGTCCTAATTTCAGCCCTTCAGTACCTGAAAGGGACTTACAGGAAAGATGGGGCAAAACTACTTACAAAAGCATGGAGTGACAAGACAAGGGGGGAATGGGTTCAAATTGAAAGAAAGTAGGTCTGGATTAGATATTAGACATTAGGAAGGAATTCTTTACTGTGAAGGTGGTGAGGCACTGGAATACGTTGCCCAGGGAAGTTGTGGTTGCCCCATTCCTGGAAGTAGTCAAGGCCAGGCTGGATGGGGTATCCTCATCTAGTGGAAGGTATCTCTGCCTATGGCAGAGGGATTGAAACTAGATGATGTTCCCTTCCAACCCAAACCATTCTATGACTCTTATGATTAACTTTCAGTTGATGGTACAGACAGAAAGAAAAACACAAATCACAATCAGACTTATGGCTGTAGTCCAAATCTCACAGGTAGGCTGATGATGGGGAATCCAGACAAGGCTGCTTTCTTTCAGGTGGCAAGCAACAAATTGGGTCTGCCAAAGGACTAGAAAAGTGACTGATATTAAAAAATCCCAAATGACCAACAGAGAACAGAAGATGTGACTGTTGGGAAATGATGCTCCCAACCTCTAAATTGCAAGCCAGTTGCTGTGCAGTCATTGCAGATACTGCAGCAGAATCCCCTGTGCTTGCCTATGTCCATACCAGCTCTGACACTCTGTCTCAGTTGAGGCAAAGGGAACCGTATAGGTCCAAACTCATGATCAGTTTTGTGGGTGCTAGTGGAAGTTGAAGGGATGAGGGGGCTTACAGGTACCAAGCAAGACCTTTGCTGTCATTCCAGCCTTTCTGCTATGTAGAAATGTCCCATATGTAGGTGATGGTGGAGTTGTTTGGCACAGACATCACTGGAGAGCACTGTACAACTGCTTTGTGATGTTTCCATTTTCCATCCTTGGCATAGGAAGTGGGACTTCTTCAGGCAACAACCCACCGAAGGTTTTGCAGGAATACTGGGTAGTTTTCAATCTGGAGCTAAAAAGCAGGAGGCTGTCGGCCTCAAAAACTGTCCAAATGATAGCAGGACCTAAGCCCTAGGGGAGTTCAAAAAGCATCTTAACATTTTCACGCTGGGCTGTGTCCTGCAGCACATGTGTGAAAAACACAATACAATACCTTGTCATCTGGGGTGACACTCCCATACAGTGGCTCTGCAAATGAGAAAGATTAGCCAAAGTGTTTCTGAGCTACTCTGTTACAGTAAGTTTCCAGTTTTGCTTACTACTTCATCTTTGGTTTAACAACTGTTAGGCAATTCCTGTAGTCTCTCTAAAATGCTGATAGATGACACAGTGTTGGAGCAGCCTCAGAAGCCCTCTCCGCCAACTCAGAAAGTAAAGGTTGCCCACCTCATTCTCCTTTGATCCTTTGCCTACTTGCAGTCCACAAGCAGTCTTTGCAGCAAGTCAAGCTCATGCTCAATGGTGAGACCTCCCAACACAAAGGTCCTTCTCTTGGCCACCCAAGGAAATGTTCTCAGGTAAGAAATCCTTCTTCCATTGTTTCATGACTATTTCTTCTTTTTGTTTCCCCTTTGGCAGTGGAGTGCAGAGACACAACAAGGTACTGTGAGAAAGTGAAGCAGCTCAAACTCTGCCAGCTCACCCAGTTTAAGTCACGTTGCTGTGGGACTTGTGGAAAATCTTGAAGACAGACAAAATGAAAATGGAGGAACAAGGGGATCACAGCTTTGCTTCACTGAGGCAAGGGCTTTTACAGAAAATACAAATGGAATAGAATGGAAATATCTTTTTCAATTTATTTATTTATTTCCCTTTCTTTAAAAAAAAAAAAAAGATAAAAAAAAAGAACACCTTCTACCAACTCATTGTTGTAAAGGGTTGTGACAAGTTTTCCCTTCTGTGAATCTGGGAGACAGAATGCAGCAAAATGTGGTCATGAGGGTAGACCATAAAGAGTCAGACATACCTAGGCCAGCAACAATGGGTGTGAGAGGAGTGGGGCTTCCCCATAATCCATGTACATGCCTGGGGAATACACCAGGAGACAGGTAAGGAAGAGGACCAGAGTGAAAACCTAACATCCCATTACAGAATCACAGAATCATCAAGGTTGGAAGAGACCTTTAGGATCACCTGGTCCAACCAGCAATGCAGCACCACCATAATCACCCCTAAACCACATCCCCAAGTGCCACATCCAGATATCTCTTGAACACTTACAGAGATGGTGACTCTTAGCACTTCCCTGGGCAACTTAATCCAATGCCTAACCACTCCTTCAGTGTTTTTTTTTTGTTTTGTTTGCTTTCTAGTATCTAATCTGAACCTACCCTGGCACAATTTGAGGGTGTTTCCTGTCATCCTTTCACTTGAAACATTGCAGAAGAGACCAACCCCCACCTCACTATAACCTTTTTTCAAGTAACTGTAGATAGCAGT
This sequence comes from Scytalopus superciliaris, assembly GCA_013400415.1. Lineage (NCBI taxonomy): Eukaryota > Metazoa > Chordata > Aves > Passeriformes > Rhinocryptidae > Scytalopus > Scytalopus superciliaris. The sequence continues at coordinate 109,045 of VXBX01002015.1, forward strand.
GACATATCCCCTGAGCATCCTCTTCTCCAGCTGAATAAGCTCAGCTCCCTCAACTGCTCATTATGGGACATGTTTTCTAGAACCGTCACTGGTTTTGTACCCTTTTCTGGACATGCTCCAGCACTTCAATGTCTTTCCTGTAGCGAGGGGTCCAAAATTGAACACCAGATTCAAGGTATGGTCTCACCCGCACCAAGTAAAGCAGTACAATCACTTCCCTGGTCCTGCTGGCCACACTATTCTTGACACAGGCCAAGATGCTGTTGCCTTCTTGGCCATCTGGGCACACTGCTGGCTAATGTTCAGCTGCTGTTAAGTAGCCCTCCCAAGGTCCCTTTCAGCTACTCTTCCCCGAGCCCGTAGCATTGTTACACGGGGTTGTTGTGGCTCAAGGGCAGGACCCCACCCTTCACCTTGTTGAACCTCATGCCGTTGTCCTCAACCCACCAGTCTAGTCTGTCAAGACCCCTCTCCAGAGTCTCCCTTCCCTCCATCAAACCAACACTCTCATCTAACTTGGTGTCATCTGCAGGCTGACTGAGGATCCACTCAGTCCCCTCAGCTTGAGAGGTCATGGTGTACTGGAAGGGCTAAAAAGGCTAAACTAATTATTTAGCTATGTAATATGCAGATACTTCATCTGTCTTAGACTACCTTGAGAACACAAGCATATGATTCTGCTTTATAAACTTATTTGTTATATCCAAGATTAGAACCCTGCTTTTTAATTTCTAAACCTCTCTCTCCTTCTCACACCAGGCCTGGAAATTATTTCAGTGGAACATCATCCTTGTGATCTTTGAGGATCTGGTGTCTGGGAAAGTTGAACAATGGTCTGTAACATAAGTGGATCTAAAATACACCTGAAAATGTTCCCAGTTTGAGCTTGTGAGGGAGAATTGGGGATTGAAGGGTTGCCCTCAACACAGAGGTGAGGTGATGATGTTAATTATTACCCAGGTGAAGGAGAAAAAGTATGATCTGCTTGACAGACTGTAGTACAAACCAGCAAATGCTGTTCCCTAATGAGCACAGGCAGAAAAGACAGAAATTGTCTGTGATAACAGGAGGTACTTTGCATACTGCATTCTGCTAGCACTTATTTAGAAAAGAGGATTATCAGTTCCAGAGTTCAGGTGTTTTCAGACCTGGGTTTTTTTAAAGAAACTTCAAGAAGTGGGTTTTTCTGACCTGCTAACACAAAATTTCTCTGTCCTGGCAGGCAAGCCTTTTGCACAAGTAGTAGAAAAGAGCTTTATTCAGATTTCTTGTGATTGTTTCTAATCAGTAGAAACAGAATGGATTTAACATCAGCCCCAGAGGACTGATGCAAATAATTTTTAACAAACTTGCTCCTCTCCAGCTGCCTACCACAACAAAACAGGTATGATAAAGCAGCAGATCTTTAAGTCCATGTATAGTACCCTGAAGTTACCATCTAAAAAGCAAGACTCAAACATCACACCCCACAGGATGATTTTGCATGCAGGCTTTGACTCTCTCCTCCTGGCCAGCAGCAGTGGTTATTCAGCCAGTGAAGTACTCCATGCTTTAAGTTCCTGTACATTGTCTGCACTGCTTAGAATAGGGCACTAAAATTAAAGGAAATCTGCAGAGTAGGGGTTTAAGAATTGTGGAGCTTTAAAGAACTACCTGCATCTCAGGTTTTGGTTCAAGACTTCTAAATTTAAGAGAATGGTTCTGCCTCCCTGTGACCCCTGACAGGGCTGGTGTCTTGTGATATGATAATTAAATGCTGTTCAAGTTCTGCTATGTTACAGCTTTCATGACATGGGATTTTTCAGCAAAAGTGGGAGTCCATTTTTGAGATCAGTGCCAGGTTCAGTGTTATTAAACTGTCTCAAATTGGCTTACTTCAAAATACAACTGGCAGTGAATGCTCTTAGTACAAATGGGTTTTCAAGAAACAGTGTTGCTAAGCATCAGTGTAACTTTTTATTTAAAAAAAGAATAATTCCTTTCTGTGTATGTAAATGTGTATCTTTTCTGTATATTTATTAGGATTTCCTGTATAAAAAGTGCAATATTAATAATTGTACATTATTTTGTCCAGATGAAACTATTTTGGTGAGTTTTTTTAGTCTCCCCAGAATCTTGTTCCTCTAAAATCAACAGTAATAGTGTATTTCTCTTGATTTTAATAGCACTTGCATTTATTTTGGGATCTGCTTCACTGTGCACAGAGTGCTTTATAAAATATGACATGGGGGAGGGATGATACTTTTAACTTGTGAAATTTTAGTTATGCATGGAATGAAGGACAATTCCTTAATAATATAATAACAACAATGGTGATGATGACGGTGTGATGGATGTTTCTGGTACATTAGTTAACAAAAAGCAATACAGAGAAGTATTTTCTTTTGTTTAAAAGCAAAACATGTTAAGGTGATCACGTTCCATAGTATCTGTGTAACTGTGCACAGGATAAACATGAAGAATCTGGAGTGGCCACTGTGTTGTTTCTGCACAGTGTTGATTTAATTTCACATGTCTGTCTTCTGAATTGTGACTTGGCAGCATCTCAGTAAGATAAGGATTGCTGGGTATTTTAGGAAAGGATGCTTTTCTTCTCTAAAGAGAAAATAAAACAACAAGCCTGTATTTATGTAAGTTTTTGTCCAAGTAATGCAGGTTACTTATTTAACTTCTACTGTCTGACACATTGTTTTTTATCTTAAAAACAAAAGCCAAATTAGCAAAGCTGTTGGAGTTCTCTGTTCTTATTCTGTATTATGATAGCAGCACAAATCTGTTACACAAAGTACACCTGAGGTACCCGCCTTGGAGAAAGAGCATGTCTTGACTTATTTTTAAAGATGTCCAACCATTAAGATTCTGTACCCTGTCTTGATGATATGTTTTAATTCTTCATTTGCCTTCCTTTATTCTTTTTTGTCTTGCCTCTATTGCTCTTGCAGAAGTATAAAGCCATTACTGCTGGTCCAAGGATCATGGAAATCAATAAAAGTATACTCCTTTTTTTCTATACAGCAGCACTTCAAGACATCTTATAACTTCCCTCAGCAACTTATGGCTTGAAAAAACACCTCTTAATTCAATTTCTCCTTACAGGGTGCAGCTGCCTTCAGTAGTGGAGGTGCCAGCTACCTGATGCACCTGAAGGACGAGGTGTATACATCAAAGAAATCCTAGTAATTGTCAGAATTACAAGTGGGAAGAACAAAAAATTAATAAAACAGAAACATTTTTTCTTAACAAAAACAAAATTGAGTTTTGAAAACTAAGCTGGTTCTTGCTGTTGTCCTTTTCAAACAAACGATATCTCTTCCAACAGCAAACAATGATTTTGCTCTGATTTACTGGCAGTTTCCCTTGTATGATGTTCCTGCATGTGGTTTTTTTTGATAGCTAAACTGCAGATAAATAACACACACATATTTAAACAGACAAGCAAGTCAGAGACCAGACCTAAGACTTCCAAGCAACAGTACTGAAGACAGTGGGAATTTCATCATTCACTTTGAGTAAAAAAAAGTATAAAGCTGTTGTTGATGTAAAATGAACAGCAGGCTAGCTTAGGTTCCCAAGAGAATAATTATTCTCTTTTATGCATATGGCTTTAGTTACTTCAAAAACTTCAAAGGAAGCTTACAGTTTTGTTCTCCCTACTAATTTTCCTCACAAAAGAAAAACAGTTCTGGAAAAAAACCAAAAAATACGGTGCTGAAGACCTACTCTCAGCCCGTTATGTGGCAAGGTAAGAACAACAAAACTACTCCAGGCATTCCTGTCTACATGATCTTAAAACAGTAGAAGCCATAGACAGAGGTTTGCAAAGTAACCTTTAGTTGGAAATTTTCTTTCTGCTAATGGGCTGCAGTCATATGGTCTGCAGTTGAAGCTTTTTGACTTTTTAAGTTACTCTCATTCTTGCAAGCTACCTTATCAAATTAAAAGCTAGTGATCACCTTGCTATTTATTTGGTGCTCAAACACTGATTCATTCATAAATTTGGTTATTCTATACCAGCATAAGCTGACACCTCTGCATGTAGAAGAAGATAGACCAAAAGCTTACTCCTTCCAGATTTTCAGGACTGTAAAAGTCCTCAAAAGCTTTTAATGGCAACTTTCAGCAAGCCACTTATCATTTCCACTATTGTTGAGTGAACTAACTTCATTCATTCAGTTACCTAATTTTTAACAGAGATGTTTTCAAACTGTTACGAATATCAGATTTTCTCACAGAGTACCAATGTATACAGTTGGAAAGCTCAGAACTGCTAGTGTAACTATGGCTCTCCATGTTAGCTGCAGACCACAGTTCGGAAATCATTAGTTTAGCCATTTAATTCATCCTTTTTTTTGAAGGTGTATATATATATATATATTTATCAATAGTGTTACATATTAACTGTCCACTTTTGTGAAAACTAAACCAAAGAACCTGTCAAGTACTTGAGTCTGCACAAAATTGAAGGAGAGAGAAAAATCAGACCTCTTCCCTACTGATCTTAAACATTTCTCACACCAAAAACATATTGGATAATCATAGTTTCACTTATATTGCTTTTCATTGTCTTCACCCAACATCTTTCCTCCAGTCCATCAAAATCAAATCTAAAATCTGGTCATATACATAGTTATTTTAATAATTTGTTTATATAAAATAAGGCATTTCAATAATATGCAACTCAACATGCTATTTATCCAGATTTATAATGGGGAAAGCCACATATCAGCACCTCCTCTTCTGACTGAAATACTTATTTCTATTCTTGCCTGCTTTTTCACTGAGGTACAATATTTGTTTCCATTCTCAACTTCACATGTGAAGACATGAACACAACAATACATTTTATTTGCCACCTGTCCCTCTGAGAAGCAGATAAAATGCTCAATCTTATCTTTCCTTCAATGATCACTGATGAAGACTGAGACTGGAAAGTCCATGAAGTCACAGACTCCAGCTCCTCTTTTTTACCAGAATGGTTACAAAATCTGAAACAGACTCTACTGAGCCATCCAGTGCACTTTGTGGTGATTGAGGCAGCAAGGCTGAAAATATGCAAGTGCCTTCACATTAGAGAAGTGTCACAGCAGGGTCTATCCGGAAGAGTTTTTTCAAATAAAAATAAACTAACAAAACAGAGCACAAAGTAGTTAATTAATTGTGTTTTAGTAAGAATCATCAGCAGTTGTTCCTCACTGATCTGAGTTTGTACACTATTCCTCATATAGAGAAGGCTTTATGTGGGGAGATACAACATTATTGCAGCAAAAAAAATTGCTTCTGAACACAAAAAAAAAAAACAATTGGGAAAAAAAAAGATTAAACAAAATCAGTCTTGTAAACACTGTTGCTACAGATGCTGAGAGCAAAGCATATACCCTGTCACTGACATGAAAAGTAGCTGACAGCATAAAGTAATTAAGTGTGAAGATTGAAGTATTTGCTGCCAATATGACCAACTATAAACCCAGTCAGGTGCAATTCATGATCATGAGAATCTTACTGGTGCTTTTTGTTTTGTTTGTAATGCAGGAAGCCCACTGGACGTGCTTTGCCCTTTATGCATACGAGCTTTACACTGGTGCCTGCCTTTGGCACTGTGGCTTGAAATGCATGTGTTGAGAGACCTGCACTTACAGCACACGGAAATGGGATTGCATGGGAATGTCATCAATACTCCTCTCTTAGTCTGTATAAGTTATACTGCCTCAGACTGCTCTGAATGGCACATGTTGATTGTCTGTGAAGTATGGCAGATGGGAAGGAGTGATACAGCATTGCATTACATCCATTTCTCCTTGGCTTTCTCACTGTGACAAAAGCTTAGAGCCACTCCTTCCTCCCTCACTTGCCTACATAGCTCCAAAGATCTCTGCAGGTCTTTGACCCTGAGAGCTGATTTAATTACTAAATTTAGGTACTAAAATTATTGCTTTCAAAGGAGAGACTTCATCCCACAGTGCTCCTTCCACACTTCCTTCAAAAGGATCGCCTCTTTCAGCAAGAGCAGCAGCTCTTGAGAAAGTTGGACAACATGTTCCTAAACGCCAGATTCCTCTGCACAGAATTGTGGGTGTAGCAACTGCAACATCATCTTTAAACTCAGACAACTAAAGCAACCCTGATACCACAAAATGCTCATCTTTCACTAAAGGCATCATTCTTGTCTTGATGCAGAGTGTCTCCACACTTGCCCAGACACATAAATACCCAGGGCACCAGGCTAATTTTGGCTAAATCTCTGAGATGACAGAAGAGCTGGAGAAAAGCAGGCAGGACTGCACCAGCCAGTGCTCCAGTTTAACATAGCCCATGCAGGAGACTACTGTCTGCAAGCAAAGTAAGTGCTGCATGACAAGGGATGAGAACAGAGTCACTTCCTCTAGCTTGAAAATGGAGTAGGATTTTTGAAACTCTGGTAACTCAGGGTTTTATGCCAAAACAATGAACAAAGGGTCTGTTGCTTGACTGCGTTGCACTTCTCTATCCTTCCTGCTAACACACTCCTTACCTCTTGGGAGAGGGGAAAAAGGGAAAACCAAGAACATTGTCTAAGCCTTTAAGCCCTTTGCAAAGAAAAGTTTTATATTTGCATACATATACAGAAAAGAATGCCACTGCATATGGTGAAAAGGGAAAGGGACACCAGAGGGTTGCACTCTGATTACTTATAAACACCCTGTATTTTAGCAGTGGCAGGATATGAACAATTCCATAGTAAACACATAGTTACCCACACATGCTTAGGATGACATTAACATGGGAAACCACTCACTGCTGCTACCCACTTTAATACTTGAAAGTAGCCTGCTGCTTCAAGACCTGGCATGGTTTGTATACAAACTCCCTAGGGTCAGTGGGAAAGCACAAAATAATAAAACATGAGCCAGAAGGATCACACCAGACAGGCCATGAACAGCTTGCTCTCCAAGTAAGGAGGCAGGATGTATTTCTTTTCTCTTAAGGAAGTGCTTAATGGTTGGGCTGAGGAACTTTGGGGTTATATGAAGACTTCCACCCTTTTCAACATGCCTCTTT
>VXBX01002015.1:116510-132544 GCA_013400415.1 Scytalopus superciliaris
TTTCTTTTTTAGTAGAGAGCAAAGCAGAGAAGGGGCCTGCTTACCCGGCAAAATAGTATGCTCAAACCTGCGTGATGGCATTTGGAAGTGCCACATGAGCCATTTTGCCAGTCTTGCCAGTGGCAGTTCACACCAACAAGCACAACACTAGTTAGCTGGCAGAAACAGTGAACATAAAACTGAACACACCATTGCCTGTTTCAGAGTTACTCTGTTTCTTTTCTACTGAATGCAGCCTAAAACATCTGTGGGACAGATGTGCAGTCAGATAAAGAAGTGAAAATCAGATTGCCCCAAGTCAGTATTTCTCCCAAAAGCAAGAAGAGAGGCACAACTTACCAAACCACTGCTTCCAATGTGGGAAAGAGACAGACATACTGCAATAGCAGGAAGAGACATTTTTAGTGGGATCAGCCAAAAGCAAACTCTGCTCAGAAAATTCATTATGGAAGTTTGCCATCCCAGTAAACCCAGACTGCAGAAACTTTGCACAAACACCTCTTTCCAACTGAGATAACAGGGATCCCTTGGGAAGATCCTATCTATACCCCAGGAAAAGCCTTTTTTTGTCTTTCAAAGAAAAGGATTGGTTTTTCATATATTAAGTTCAGCTGCCTTCCACTTCCTGAATACCATGCCCAGGGTCTGTATTGCTTCACTCTGCAGTATGAACACCCTCAGTTCTTGCTGAAGCATACCACTTATCTTTCAACATTTTTTCCTGAAATGGTTTGTTCTGCTTAGTAATGGGTAGTGTTGGGTGAAGCCCTTTTTAGAATTTGCAGTGGTAAATTTTTCACAAATTTGCTGCTTGTTCATATTTCTAGACCATAAGTACATAATTTACTGGTATTTTTGTCCTATTGCCAACTGTAAATCTTCTCCAGCTGGATTGCCTTCTGCAGATGTAAGCTACTGGGGCTGGCAGTCTTTGCAGGCACAGGTGGTTGAAAGGCTGATATAATACAAGTTAAAACTGAATGGATTAATTATCTCCCCCATTATTCCAAATAACTAGGTTTCTTTTGGGGTTGTTTCATTTTGTTTCTCACTGAGAATAGGAGAATTTGGTAATTTTGCTCAGCCTTTTCACCATCAAGAGCTGCAGTGTTGCCTTTCCCATGACTAAGAAAATATTTGTAATTGTCTATTAGCTGCTATCCGTCTAAAACTACATGTTCAGTGTAGTTTGAACATGTTTCCTTAATTCAGTTCTTGTGCTTATAAATTGCCAAACAGATTAAGCTTTGCCCTGGAGAACCATCATGCTGGTGGGTTCTCCTCTTCTATGCAAGTAGAAGCTATCCTTCCAAATGTTGACTGGAATCTGAGGAAGAAAACTGCCACAACAGGGTGAAGGCAAAAAGGTCTTTTACTAAGGTTCGGCTAAAAGCTTTTAGCAATCAATGACACGCATTCCGGCATACAGGAATCTACAAATTTATGACCCTACCTAATTATCCTATCTAGGACACATACCCAATGTCTAATTGACCCATCCTACAAACCATCCCAAACCATCCCCCTGACACACCCTTTCTAAAATTGACTCAGAGGTCCTAAGACCACCTTTTCCTCATTTACCCTCATCTTCACGGCATTATGTCTTCTATTTGGAGGTTTTCCAATACCTCTTACCCCTCTTTATACTACAACTAAACAATATCATATTTTGACTATAACATGTTCTAAGAGCTATCTGAATGCAACATAATATCTCTCCCTTAGCACAAAAACAAGCTTCAAAATGTGCCACAGAGGTTAACTTAAGTATTTGGTACAGGGGTTACAAACTGTTTTTCAAATGCAAAAAGACTATAAAACTATATTAAAATCTACAACTATATTAAGGCTTGTGGCAACACAATCAGCCTTTGCAGTGTACATATATGGAACTGTTCCTGTGCACAGCTGACATTTTTGGCCATGATCACAGTAATCCATACCGGTGTAGTAACTGGCTGTGGCAGAGACACTTTTCATCTGTTATTCCTTAGCACAATCCTCCTTGTTCTTTTTTTGCATGCTTCATGGTACAACTCCCCTGGATGCCTTTCTCAACTGTGCCAACAACAAAGACCCTTTGTTTCATCCTTTCATTTTAGCTTTTGAAATACTTATTGATAGCAGCCTTTGTACTTCAGCCAGTGCTTAGATATGCATGCCATTATCCATTCTTCAAAAGCAGGATGTTGACTATAGCTAACTTCTCTTTCTCTCCACCCATTTGCTCACTGAGAAGTGTTATCTTGTGCAGCATCATGACTGCAAGGTCACAGAATCACAGAATGGTTAAAGTTAGAAGAGACCACACTGGATCATCTTGTCCAACTTCCCTATTCAAGCAGAGTCATCTTATTGCACAGGATCACATCCAGGTGGTTCTTGAATATCCAGTGAGGAAGACTCCACAGCCTTTCTGGGCAACCTGTTCCAGTACACAGTCACTTCCATAGTAAATAAGTTCTTCCTTGTATTCAGGGGGAACTTTCTGTGCCTCAGTTTCTTCCCATTGTGTCTTGTTTATTGCTTGGCAGCACCAGGAAGAGCCTGGCTCCATCNGCCTCTTGCCCCTTGACCTGATTTCTTGTTGATCAACTGCATCATTCTTGAGCCTGACGGAAATTATCCTTCAATATCAACTAGCTCTTTTGGACCCCTCTTCCCTGAAGGACCTGTTCCCATGGGATTCTTCTAGCAGAAACCCTAAAGAGCCCAAAGTTAGCCTTCCTGATGTCCATGGTTACAATCTTACTGCTGCCCTATTTCCTTCTCCCCTGATGCTGAACTCGACAATCTCATGGTCGCTACAGCCAAGGCNATGCAAAGAAGATGTTCAGTAACTCCTCTGCTTCCTATTGTTACCAGGTTGCCCTCTCCATTTAGTAACAGGCCCACATTATCTTTATTTTCCTTTCTGTTATTGATGTATTTGAAGAAGCCCTTCTTGTTGCCCTTGACGTCCTTGGACAGATTTAATGCCAGATGAGCCTTGGCCTTCCTCATCTCATTTCTTCTTATTATGACAATTTNAGTACAGAATTCCTTGTGGGATCCTCCACTGCTTGTTATAGGAATTTGTCATCATTGTTTTCCAGGAACCTCCTGGACTGTTTCTGCTTTGCTGTGCCGCTTCTCCAGCCGATGTCAGGGGAGTTGAAGTCCCCCACAAGAACCAGTGCCTGTGACTTTGAGGTTACTTCAAGCTACCCATAGAAGGCCTCAGACACTTTGTCCTCCTGGTCAGGTGGCCCGATCCAAACGCCCACAACAGTGTCACCCTCACTAGCCAGCCCTTTATCCTAACCCATAAGCTCTCAGCTTGCTCATCATCCACCCCAAGACAAAGCTCCATACATTCCAAGTGTTGACTCACATAGAGATCAATTCCACCACTGCACCTTCCTGCTCTGCCTCTCCTGGGGAGGCTGTAGTCCTTCCTGACAACATTCCAGCCATGTGAACTACCCCAGCACGTCTCCATAATTGCAGTGAGGTCAAAGCCCTGTGGCTGCACACAGATCTCGTGTTCCTCCTGTTTGATCCCCATACAGTGTGCACTCTTGTACAGGCACTTTATACAAGTATTTGATTGTGTCGATATCCCAGTGGGTGTGCAAAGGGATGCCCCCATAGTCCTATCTCATGACTACATCTTTGGATGCTTGTACTCACTGAAGGTACACCCTCTTAAGCCTCTTTTTGTTGCTTGGATGGTCTCTGTAGGTTTCCCCTTCCCACATCTTATCTCTGTCAAGCCTGGCCCTGTCCCCATCCCCCTTCAAATCTAGTTTTAAACTCTCTCAATGAGTCCTGATAGCTCTTAAGCTAATATCCCTTCCCCTCTTTGAGACAGGAGGATCTTACTTGTTGTCAGTAGATTCATTGTCATATAAACTGACTCATGACCCAAAACCCCCAAATTCTGCTGGTAATGCCAGTCTTGAATCTGTGTGATTTTCCTGTTTCTTGCCCCATTGTTCCCTGCAACTGGTGGGACAGAAGAGAACACAAATTTTGCTCCAAATCCTTTGCCCAGTTGTCCCATGGCCCTGAGGTCCCTCTTCATCATCCAAAGCCTTCTTATTAGGATGTCATTGGTATCCACCTGGAAAACCAGTTGCAGGTATCAGTGGGCAATACCAGGCTGCAAATGTTTCTTGTGATATCGCTCACCTGGGCCCCAGGAAGGTAACACATCTCCATATGGGTTAGGTCCAGCTGGCATCCATCAGCTTCTTCAGCTGCTCCCAACACTGGAAGTTGGGCCAAAGGTAGGCAGTCTTTTTTTCACTCACTACTGTCCAGTAAAACAGGCAAGATGACTACAGAGCATCTGAAACATAGTGCTTGCATATCTAGCAGTAGTACCTGGTTCTGCCATGCATGCAGGTGTAGTTCCATTTTCCTCTTCCTCCTCTATGTAACTTCAAAAACAATTACACAAACCTGTAGCACGGTTCAATGACATTTTAAGCTCTTTTTCATGGTATCTGACTTGCACTTCCCTCCTTCCTTCTGAGATTGTGAGCACTCTGAGAAAAAATTGAATTTAATTGGCACAAACATAAGTAAAAATAACTTCTGCTCATCTTTATCCACGAGTTCCTTCAGCACAAAAACAGTCACCAAATCCTGTGTACTGTAGTGCAGCCCAATTTTATTTTCTGTGTTGGACACCTCAATTCTACTCTATATTATACTTCTGTAATTATAGATATATAAAATATAATTATATTATTTCTCTTATGCTGGTTTTCTTATGACACTGCCTAATTTAATTAAAATTAAACTTCTGTCTGGAAAGATGTTTCTTTACTTTAACTGCATTATAGAACAAAGGGAGTACTGCTGCCTGCATAGGAGGTAAGGAGAAGCAGAAGCACAGCCCTGTCCATGTAGTGGATCAGGAGAAGAGAAGGAAACTGACAGAGACAGGATTAAGCAAACACTTCTTTCAAGGGTGGTCAGGCAGCACACAAAAGCTTTGCTGCAGGGCAACACTGAGTCAAGAGGCATTGAAACATTTGTTTGGGAAGGGAAAATGAACTTTCGCAGCCAGTCAAGTCACGCCTGGCTATCTGAGCCATGTGTTTCTTCACTGATCATCTGCACCTAAGTCCGTATTGTGCAAATGTGTGGTGCACTGGTTCAGGGAAATTAACTTTACTAAAACACTGATTTGCCCTCGCTAAGCCAAGCCTTCTGTTCTAGCCCATCATCCAGTCAGAGACCACTAATGTTACCAAAAAGAGGGGAAACATGCGACTGCAGAAGGAGAACATAGTGAAACTGCAGGAGCCCAAGCTTTAGTTAGCTTTAATTTCTGTGGAATCACACCTTCAGTCACCCAAGTGAACTCTCCTTGGTTTTAGTGTTATCACGTACTGGTTTTCCTAAGTTCTTAACACGTGTGGGTACCAGTCAGTAAAAAAGAAAACAAGCCTGTGTCTTTGCTGGACTTAAACTGGTCATGTCTGCTTGATGCTGGTGTGAGCTGGTCCACTGTTTGGAAAATCAAGATTCCTATTATTAATGTTCAAAATCCAGAATTGCTATTGCTAATTGGAATATTGCATTGCTATCCAGATTGATAAGACTAACTCATTTCCACCCAGCAAAATAGATCCACAAACCTGTAGTAAAGATAGATTTACACACTAGACTCTCCCTGCTCTGCATTCCCTACCAGTCACATTAAAGAGCTGAAAGAACATTTGGGGAGATTTTTACACATAAAAGAACAATCTCTTCTGCAGTCACAAGCCTCAGCTATTTCTTTCATATAAACTGTCTTTCAGAACCGACAGAATGACAGAGTGATAAATAAAATCAGAAAAATTATGTGATCAAAAGAGACAGGGAAGAAGAAGTATTTTCCTGTTGAAGTTCAATATTAAAGAAATGAAGGTTCAAGGGGGCTGGTAAGAGGAGAAGCTGGAAAAAAAAAAGCCAAACATACTCTGCATCAATACTTGTCTACAGATGAGTGAATATTTTACAGATTCCTGAATTTCTGAGGACTGTGTGGAGTCATCAATGACTGCATATTGTGACCCTTCTGTATAGGGTAATATGTAGAGATTTGTGTAGTTTTTCCTGCTGCAAGCACATAATTTTTCATTGAATTAGAGATTAGAGCCTATGTTTAGAAAAGGCCTCTCACACTGATTCAAGGACTTCAAGTGAAGCAAAACCACTGTGCCTTTAGGGTATTGTTCCAGTTGCTTCCCACCTTCAGGGTTAAGCATTCATTTTTTCAGATGGAATGTGTTTGGCTTTAACTTGCAAGCACTTACGGAAAATTTCTATCCCAACAGATTTCAAAGCTTTTCTGAAGTTTTAAAATACATTTATACAGAAATTGTCTTCCACTTCCTCTTTAAATTCTGCTTTGATGGTCAGACACAAGCCTTTCACAGAATCATAGTCACATATAAATAGAGTTGAAAGGGACCTGAAAGAATCATCAAGCATGCATCAAGCTCTCAAGCTAAATACTCAGGAAACAGCTAGAGCTGCCAGGAGTAAGGGAGAGGAGAATTTAGGAAAGTGGAATGCTCTTAAGAAGTCGGAAAGTTTCATAGTACTCATGGAATACTCATAAGCCTACAAAAAGCACTTTGGACAGAGAAATGAACAGTTCTGTTGAGAAGGTTAATAGTGGCCCTATCCAAAATATACTAGCTGCTGGCTGAACTGTAGCAATATGTGAAAATTTCAACCCTTTGACATTTCTGGTACCCTTCGGGCATCCTGCAGTGAAAAGCTTTAATTGAAAAGCTTCCCTTGCAAGGTGTCAGCAGGTATCTTTGGCATGAAAACCTCCCATCTGATAGCCTAGTTCTGGGCAGCACAGTGACACAATTAATGAAGGTGCAATATTCAATAATATTTACCCAGCAACTGTACCTTTTGTGTATTTTTGATGGGAGTACTGAAAAAGGCTGGAATCCCAGACTTATCTAGCAATGACTTTTACATGTGACTTCACAGCATGTAACTCGCCTGTTCTACCTCTGTTCTTATGGATGCAGCTGAAGCCCCATTATACCAATAATAATGTATACTACTAAGAAGTCTCTCTATTAGTGTCTCAGGAGGATACCTCCTTCAATTAATGAGCAAGCATTATCTGGGGAAAAAAAACTAAAAAAAATACAAGAGAAACAAGGATGAATGTGTCTTTTCCCTGGATTTTATGTTCTTCATTTGTGCAAATGATTCAGAAAAAGTCACTGATAGGGAAATAAGTTTATTTTAAGAGCTCTTTAAATACAAAACCAGTGATTGGTTTAAAAGAAGGTTACAAACAAATTCAAGCTGTCATTTTTAGCTCACTGAGGCCCTGCCCTTTGAATGCATTTCTAAGTGGGCTGTGTCCACTCTCTTTTTCTTTCAGCTTCCTTTGCGGGCACTTCACTCTTGGAAGCAGTGAGATAGAGACTGTGACTGTCAGTGCCAGTTCCCTCAAAGACATAACCACGTGGGTCTTTTTAAGAGGCCAAGTATCTAATAATGCCCTCTGATGTGTAGCTGGCAGCATGGTTTGTTTTAGTATCTAGCAGAGTGTGATGCTTTGGGCCTGACCAGACAGGTTTGTAGGTCTTCATAACTGTGACCAAAGGAGGTACAGGATGGGTCCAAAAGGTAGTCAAGAAATCCATGGGTTTTGCTGGGAAAGTCAGCTCCAAAGCATGAGTGATAGGTTTTAGTTTCCTACACAGGGAAGGCTTACAGTCTTCCTTCATTATGGAAGAACTATTGAATGGCTCAGTAATTTTTTTTAATGTGGGCCAAAGATTGACACATTTTGGCTGGTTTGTAATGTGCCCAAGTAGTGGTGTGAAGGACCATTAATGTCCAGAGGGGGAAGATATACATCAGGTTTTCTGGTGAGTACAGGAGACTGCAGTCAAGCTTGTATTTTTCTTGAAACTCAGTTGCAGAGGAAAAAGGAAGGTCAGGGAGAAGTTTTGGCTTCCAATTCTGATTGGTGACCAGCCAGCCCTGTGCAAGAAAATCTATGTGTAGTGAAGCCACCAGATGGGACATAACTGGCCTTGTATTTCTCAGTTTTATGGTCATAATGTTTCACCAGAGAATGTGGCACATAGTTCACCCTGTAGCTGGTTATACACTCAAAGGAAGCCCTAGTTTTTCTGGACTAGATTCAGATCTGAGTGACAACCAGTCCCCTGTAGAAAGAGTCATTTTGAGCAATGGTTCTGTGGTCAAATGTTTCTTCTGATGGGCAAAATCTGTTGGGCAAATCTGATGGGCAAAGTCTAGTCAGTTCTGTCTTTGGTTCATTCCATAGCACACAATCATCTGAAATGAGAGGAATGGTATTGAAGTGCTCAATTGAAATTCTTTGATGAGTTTAGCCATATTATAGCGTATTATGATTATGACATTTTCTACTTTAGTAACTATTTGTTGAAGTTGTAGCGTTTGAAAAATCCTATTCAAAGCAGTGCTGTAGAATACATTATACACTAGCGTACTAACCCCTGGATAAGCTTTGCATCTACACAGAAAATGGCATGAAAGAGTCCTGTACCACCAATACCAACAGGGACGGTGAAACACCATGAGGGAAGATTAAATATTCTCAGTCTCGCAGAGACGTTTACTACAGGTAGTTGAGTGGGTGCTGTCCTCATGCTCAGTCAACCAGAAATCATGGAACTGTAACATCATGGTGACTTTGATCCCCTCTTCATATACCTTCCTGCTGTTACATTGTGGCTAGCTCAGAGCACTGACAGACTGTGTGTGTGTCAGCAGAAGGCTGTTCAAGTGTCTCCCACAGCATCTGTAGGAGCAAGGAGAACCAGATGTCCACCACTCCATTGTAAAGGCCAAGCAGTGCTACCCTTCCTCTTTGTACCTTCTCACTTGGAGCTGACCTGATTTCTCAACTGCACAGATGTGATGCTGCCTATGGTTTGCCAAGTTCAGAGGCTTGCAACTCATCTAGATGTCAGCAAGCTGTGCTGCGTGGCACTTCCTCAGCCCTTGGCTTTGCTCTCTGTTGTACTCCTGCTGTCAGTGCAAGCAGAAACTGAGAAGGAGCTTGTAACTCTGTCTCCAGTTCTTCCTTATTAGAAAAACTGGGCTGGAAAATGCAAACCAAGCCTGCAGTGATGTGAAGCATTGAATGGTATTGCAGAAATGGCCCATACTCCAGAAATCTTGTTATCCAAATTTATGACTAAGAAAACATTTTAGGTGGTGTTTTAGAGACATTCCTATCTTCCTTCCCTCACAGGACACCAGGGGTAAAAAAATGAGGCCCCTTAATCTAAAAAGATTTGCCTTCAGTCACACTAGGAATCTATCACAAAGCTGCCTAACTGTCTGACCAATGCTGCAGCCACAAGACTAATTTTTTCTCTTCCTAGCAATCTTGTGCAACTTACCCTAGAGATCATTGTGGTTACTGGTAGGAAGTTGAAATTAAATAGTCTTGGAGCTAACCCAAGGGGAGGTTTTGTTGGTTGGTTTTGCGGTTTGTTTTTTGGGTTTTTTTTCCCTCCTTTCAGAGAGTCATGAGGCAAGTAAGTTTCCAGCTGACTCTGCACAGGAAGAAAGCCTAGATTTCAAAATATTATTGAGTAAATGATGCAATTAGGTATCAGCATATTTGAACTCTCCAATACAAATAGAGCTTGCTGGGGGAAAAGGAGATGTCCATGCACCACTGCAGTGGTGAGATGCTGACCTTCTGCCCATGCCCAGGGTACATAATTTTCCTGAAGAAGTGGTCCAACAGGATGAACCATGAGCATACACAGATGTGTTATTGCAGGGGATGCATTAAAAAAGTATTGAAAAGTGAGAAGCATACAAGATTCTGCCCATCTCTAAGCAAAAGCTTGTTCAGAGATCTCACATTTCAGATGCCAACCAAGAGTTACCAAAAAACTTTCTAGGTACTCCCATCATCTTTGCTGGAAAACAGTCTATGAATTTTAGATGTAACCACAGCTCTTGCAAAATATTCAAAATATGATAGACAAGTCCATCTGTTTTCAATTTTTGAAATTTATGAGCTCTACACATTTGGAGACCTCATAGTCATTATGAATTTATTTTAGTTAGTGTAAGCCAGCAGTGCTACTTGTCGTTCAAAATATGTTATTATTTTATTGTAACTCTAATTCTTATCCCATAAATATTAACAGTTTCCCACACAGCAAAATCTTGAAAACATTAGAGGGCACAGGAAAGAATGGAGGATATGAACCATATTTTGTTGGAGGGTTAGGCATATCTCCCTTTAACCAAGCAAGACTGAATTAAAATTAGATTATATATCACAGATAGACAGAAACAGCTGTGTGTGTAGCTTGGAGAAGAGGAGAATTTTGAAACCTTAAGTTGCAAAGTCATCTGGCATGAACTGTGAGTTAATTTTCTTCACCGTGGTCAGTACAGGTCTGTGTTTTAGATTTGTACTGAACACAGGGTTGATAGTGGAGAGATGTTTTTATTATTGCTGAGCAGCATTTACACAGAGCCAAGGCCTTTTCTGACAGTACTGCCAAAGGAGCTGGGGGTGCATGGAAGGTTGAGAGGAGACACAGCCAGGACAGGTGATCCAAACTGACCAAAGAGATATTCCAGACTATGTAATATCATGCTCAGTATATAAAGTGAGGGGAAGAAGGAGGAAGTGGAGGATGTCAGGACTGATGTTGTTTGTCTTCCCAGATTACAATTGCCTGTGATGGAACTCTGCTTTCCTGGCAATAGCTGAACACCTGTCTGGCCATGGGAAGTGGTGAACTAATTCCTTGTTTTGCTTTGCTGGTGTGCACAGCTTCTGCTTTACCTATTAAATTATCCCTATCTCAGCCCATGAGATTTCCAGCTTTTACCGTTCCAGGTCTCTTGATGATCCCACTGGTGGGGCAGTGAGTGAGTGGCTGCATGGGGTTTGGTTGATGACTGGGATTAAACCACAACAGTAGGGATCAATAAAACCTAGCAATGCTTAGAGAATAGCACAGAGAAAATAAGTATGTTTAGTTGAACCTGGGCCTTTGAAAGAGAATTCATTCAGCAGCTTGACCTTTGAGTGGGTTTGGACAAAGATTTCCATTTGCAGTTTTGAAAAACACTGCAAACTATAAATAAATGTGTCTGTGATACATTCTGTTAAAGCTCTGGAGTTACAGCTAAGGTGCTCACCTAAACACTGATAAAAGACAAAGATATACATATGTTTCAGATACAAAGAAGTTAACGGTATCTAAACACACTGAAAGATCCCCCACTTGTGTGGGTATTTTTCATCTGTGGGTTATAGACTTCACAACTCAAGTAATTCTAAATGGACAGTCTTTCTTGTGTACTTAATGTAAAAACTGCAGTTTATGGAGTTGCAAACATGCAGCTGCATTAAAGTCTGACTTTCACTTGTCTCAGCCAGATAACTTTAACACTGCATTCACATACCTTTCCAACTCCCTTTATCATTTTGAGTTTTAAGAAAAAATTGCCTCCATACATGGGGAGAAATCTCAGTGCCAGCACCAATCAGAATGTGTTATATTTGCACAGCATAATTAAAATAATTAAAAATATTTTAAGAAATACACAAATACTAACCATCTGCTTACCCATGTTAGCTAGCTGAAAGGTGTGGAGAGGGGAGGTAAAATCCCCTGATTTGCTACTTATAACTTACTACCAAAATGATCCTGATTGTTCTAACTGTGTGACTTTAAGTTTTCTGATAGTACATGCAGAAGAGAATTTGTGCTGGTGCAGCAGAAGGAGCAAAGCTCCCAAAGAGACATGCCACCTACACCAAGTGTTACTTTCTTAGTGCTACTGAGAAACAACGGCATAGATAGATGCAAAGTTCACCTGTTTTACCTGCAGTAGAGTTTGAGTGCATTGTGTGTCCATATTTCCTGCATACATGCCATGAATATTCATGGAATAACTCTGCAGTATACATGGAAAGGGTCCCATGTTTCATGAACTGCTCAGACCTAGCAAATTCTACATATTTTAGATATGCCTGATCTACTCAATCTGTGGATCAGCCCTGCAGTATACTAGGATTATGTTCAGTAATTCCCATGACCCTCCTCTATGTAGGATGCCTGTAGGTCTGTCAGATATGCAGAGCAGGGAAATTCAGAGAGTTCCCAATGCTACCATTAATGCAGGATTGTATGACCAACAGTTTCTGTCTGCATGATTCCTGCTCAGTTGATATACAGATACAGGAATAAAGGAATAAAAGCAGTATGTTTTTCTTTAATGTCTATTTCAAAGATGAAGTTACCCATGAAATCCTGAAAGAAGCTGCCAGGAAATGTACCTTTCTGAGTAGCTCTTACATCCATCTTGGCACTGGGGATGTGTCTCTTCACACAGGAGAGGCTTAGAGGTACTCAAGACATAGGGTAGGAGTCTTGTTTGTAACTGCAGATCAAATCCATACTCTTGTGTCTCTTGACACGCTTTTCAGGTGATTTAAGTTTCTGTGGCAACACTTCATGAGCTATGTAACCTCTCATGTGAAGAATAATTTCAATATTTCCTTAGTGTTAAGGAAAAGATTACGTTCCTTTGCCTGGACACATAAAGAGATTAATACTTCCCCTTACCTCCACAACCTAAAAAAGTCTGGATGTGACACAAGCAGATAGTGAAACATACAATCCTTTTGCAATTGGAAGCATTGGACTCTGCAAAAGGAACTGAAATGGCTCTCAATAACCCCAGGCAGGCCAGGTTTCCCCTTCTTTCCAGCCAGTGAAGGTGATGTCTCTACATAGCACTGTCTCTGTTCTACAGCAGAGTTATACCAGAAGACATAACTCCTTTTAAAGGCTGATAATTGTAGCAGGGTATCTAGTGTGTACAGGAACATATGAAAGTGGCAACAATAGCCTTCCCAGACAATACACTGTACACCAGTTTAGCGCAGGACAGGGAACACCAAAACAATTTTACAGCAAAACACCAGTTGAGCAAAGAAACATCAGCATGGTCAGACAGTCAACTTTTTTTCAAGCACTGTTTTTAAAGAGCTATTTTAAAATACTGTCATGCTGTTATTTAACTCCAACAAAACATTGCAGAAACAGATGGAGAAGAAAACACTATCATACAACTTTCAATAACCTGAATTTATTTCAGTGCCAACATCCTTTGGTAGAGGGCAGAGAATCTGATGCCTGCCATCAGAAAATTCAGTCTCTTATGCCAGAGTACTGCTCCACCTCTGTGCATATCTGTTTAGACCACTGGCAGCCAGTCAGGAGAAACAGTCAATAGAGGATCTATTCTAATATTAGTATTGCACTTTGCATCTAGAGTGATGATGAGTGGGCAAGAGCCTTTGACTCTGAACATACTGTATTACTTATTCATTTTAGGAAATAAACAAGGTTTTCAAAATCCTGTGTAGAGCAAAAGGGAAGAGAATTCACATTGAAAAATATTAGGTATACAGGGGGAAAGCAGAAATGCAAAAGTGAAAAAAACCCCAAGAATCAAGAACATCAAGATTTGTAGGTATCACACATGTTGCAGCCCCTTAGCATACTTCTGTCAGCAATTTAAAGCCAATATGTTTTTTAAGAGAAATCAAGAAAAGACAAGCAGGAATATGCTGGGGTTTTACCTCACGAGCGGGAATGAACTTCACACATCAATGTGATGCATATTAAAATCCAACTTTATTCAAAACTTCTACTGATATATATACCTTTTTTACTACCATACACACTTTTCTATATGCAAAGCAATTGGTTGCAGGCCTCTGTCCATCCGTCCTTATTCAGATCACAATTGGCTAATAGTTAGCTCACTGTGTCTTGTTACTGCTAATTGCCGATCTCATTATTTCTGCTTTCTCATCCTGAGCTTATCACAGTTCCCTTGGCCTTCTTGTTTTTTTCCCAGACAATCGCCGCATAGCTTAAATAAACACCAGGTGTTGTTATCTACACTCTAGCTACATTCTGAAACACTGTGCACAAAGCAATCCCTACAGGAATACAACAGGCATTCAGCATCATCAGTAGCTGGAAGAGCTCAGCAAGAGCAAGGGTTTTCCCCAAGCCTCTCAGTGCACAATCCCATGTTTGAAACAGCCAAGCCTGTTCCAGAACCAAGTAACAGATCACAGTCAGACAATTCTTCAACAGTGTTATCAAGAGTTTTCTGTCCATGGGAATATCTTCTTCCACTCTGACTATTGCAATACAATAGAACCTGCAACAGAGATTATAGAAGAGAGATTGATCTGCTGATAAACTGGTGGTAACCTGTATTCAAGACACCATGAAAAATGGTGCTGCCTGCAACTCCCAGACTGTATCAAGGGGTCTTGCAGTCACAATACTCAGTGAAATGTTACTAGAGAAAGCTGGTGATGAATCTGTCTGCTGGCCTCACAGTCCCTGCAGTTATTCTCATACACTCTGTCAATTAATTCTCTCTCTAGTCACAAAGGACCAGAGATTTTAGTAGCTGTCTAACAGGTGGTGGCATTTTTCCACTAGGCCTTGGTACTCTCACATTGGGTATGTTTTCTTAACAGTGTTGCCCAGAGGACAGAAAAATTTGCAATCCAATGGCTAACTGTTCATGCTCTGTGTTTTTTCCTCTTACAAATGTAGGCAAGTTTTACATATTTGGTAGAATATGTGCTTTGAAGAAGCAAATATAAGTAGTTTCTGTGCTTTTTTACTAATTTGAGGATTTTTTCAGAACTTGTACAAAATCCAGGGATAACAGTTACTGTAGAAATCATTAGCCTTATCTGAGCAAAAATAGTTTTGCTGATTGAATAGGAAGTTTCCAAGGACTCCTTGGCAAACTGCACATGGTGACTGTCCCTCCTCCTTAAGAGGGCACCAAGGAGGCCACAGTTTTGTTACAGGCAGACACAAAAATTTCTAGCTGCTTTGGTTCATATTGGAGCTGGAAGGCATTTATAGAAGTGCAGGCTGCTCTTTGAAACCCTCTGATCCTTTCTCTTGTTTCTGAAAACTTCCACTTAAACAAAGACATTCTAAATGTGAGTAAGGTAAGCATTTCAAACTTCATTGGTCACTTTTGTGATTTAAATCAACAATAAAAAAACAATAAATAGGAGAAGGAGTTGGTAGAGTTCCATGTCAGGCTGGGTACTGCAGGGGCTGGCAGAAGACCTCGCTGAGCCACCCTGAATTATTTACCAGCAGTCCTAGCTAATCGAGAAGGCCCCAGAAGACCGGATGTTAGCAAATGCGATGCCCATCTACAAGAAAGGTTGGAAGGAGGATCCGGGGAACTGCAGGTCTGTCTGCCAGGGAAGGTCATTGAGAGCAGATCATCTGGAGTGCCAGCATATGGCAAGCACAGGACAACCAGAGAATCAAGCCCAGTCAGCATGAGTTTGTGAAAGTTTAAATCACTGCTTCTGCAGGCTGTTCAAACATCTCTGTTATAATGCGTGTTCAGAAAAGTTTAACCCCTGGGTTGTTTAGCAACGTTTACATTATTGGTGCTACAGGTCATTCGACCTATCATAAGGTTTAAATCGTTCCTGCCATAAAGAAAGGTTTTCACTCGATTGCTGGGCGCTGCTCGGCCGTGACTGCGCCGGGTGCGCCCCGAGCGGCTGCGCTGGGCGCGGCGGTGAGGGACTGCCCTCTAGGGACCAGACGGGACACAACCAGCCCCGCCGGCGCGGCAGCCCCGGGGCGCAGCGGCTGGCAACCTGCACAGCAGAAAAGCACCTGTCTGCTGAACATGAGCCTGCGTGTGCCCAGGTGGCCAAGAAGGCCCATGGCATCCCGGCCTGTATCAGGAACAGTGTGGCCAGTTGGATTAGGGAGGGGATCCACCCCCTGGACTTGGCACTGGTGAGGCTGCACCTCAAATGCTGTGTTCAGTTCTGGGTCCTCCTGACAGGAAGGACTTTGAGGTGCTGGAGCATGTCCAGAGAAGGGAAACAGAGCTGGTCAATGGTCTGGAGCACAGGTACTATGAGAAGTGGCGGAGAGAGCTGGGGG
>VXBX01002017.1:0-11794 GCA_013400415.1 Scytalopus superciliaris
CCCCCCCAGCTCCCTCAGGAGTTTCCCCAAACACTCCCCCACACAGCAACTGCCCACTTGGATCATTTTTGGCAGTGACTGAAGACAAACCAGGCCAAGGGTTCATTTGGAAGTGGCCATTTTTTAATTAAATGGAACTATTTATATTATGTACAAAGCCCAGAAATTATTGCACCGTTAAAAAAAAGGTTGTTTTCCATCCCATCACCTGTTAAAGACACCTTGGGCTGGACCTTCCACACCTCCCGTGGGACATCCTGGGACATCCACAGGTCACCTTGGAAATCCACTGCTCCAGGCACATCCCAGAGGAAACACCTTCCTCCTTCCCTCCCTTGGCTTCATCTGGGAAAAGCTCCATCCCAGGGTGTTCTCAGCAGCATCCAGGACCATCCTCAAGTTGCTCAGGATAAATTAAACAGAAACTCTGGGAATTTGTCCCAGTTCCTTTAGGGCTCGGTCGGTGCCTTTTCCTGGGAAAGTCTCTGAGTGCTCAGCCTTTGGAACACATGGAAGGTCTGGAGGGAACCCTCTCCAGAGGGAGGGGCATTCCAGCCTTGGCTTCGCTCTGCCAACTGTAATCCAAGCGTTTTCCAGCCCCGGGAGCACCCTCAGTAGGCCACAGCTCCAGGATCCTGCGGGATGCTGAACAGCACGTCCGCCTTGGCGTTGATGAAGTAGGTGGCGAGGAGGGAGAGGACCAGGATGGCAATTCCCAGCACCAGGGTGAGGATCTGGGGAGGGACAGAAATACCCACAGTTGGAGGCACAGCCAGACCCCAGCTGGGACTGCCGTGGGATGCAGGGACAGGGAATGGGGGGGTAAAGGGGCTCCCACCCCGAGAGGCACCAACTCTCACACAGCTGGCCCCTGATGATGTCATCACCTGAACTGCAGTGTGTCCTGAGGGGTGTGACATCATCTGACAGTGTGACAACACCTGGCAGGTGTGACATCACCTGATGGGGCACCACAACACTTGACAGGATGTGACATCATCTCACAGAGTGTGACATCACCTGACATTGTAACAGCAGCCAGTGGAGTGTGACATCACCTGACACTATGACAGTACCCAACGGGCTGTGACATCCTCTCATAGAGTGTGACATCACCCAGGACAATGTGACATCACTTATCAGAGCATGACATCACCTGACAGAGTTGACATCATCTCATGGAGTGTGACATCACCCGAGAGAAAGTGACATTACTGACAGGGGTGTGTGACATCACCTGCCAGGGTGTGACATCATCTCACAGAGCGTGACATCATCCACTGGGGTGTGACATCACCTGCCAGGGTGTGACATCATCTCACAGAGCGTGACATCATCCACTGGGGTGTGACATCACCTGCCAGGGTGTCCCAGAGTCCCAGCTTGCCCCCAGCCCAGCCCAGCTCCCCCATTCCCACCTCGAGCTCCCTGCTGGCCACCAGGAAGATGCGGGCCCGGATGTCCTTCCAGCGGCTCTCGGTCCATGTGGAATACTCCGTGGATCCCCAGTGGCGCAGCTCGAAGGCCGGGGACAGCGCCTTGCTGAGCCGCGCCCCGGAGCGCACGCACAGCGGCACGCGGGCCGTGGAGTTGGGAGCCAGGGGGCCCTGGATCCAGGAGTACTCGTACAGCTGGGGGGGGGACAGCAAACTGTCACTGCCCTGGCTCTGCAGTGCTCCCCTGCAATGCTTCCCTGGAATGCTCCCCTGGAACATTCCCCGGGGCTTTGCTGGCGGTTCTTGCTGAAGAGGATCTTTTTCATGGGATCGCCGAGGCTGGAAAAGCCCTCTGAGGTCACCGAGCCCATCCTGTGCCCCATCCCCACCTTGGCACTCAGTGCCACATCCAGGCATTCCCGGACTCCCCCCCTCCCTGGGCAGCCCCTTCCAAAGCCTCACCACCCTTCCCAGGAGCAAATTCCCCCTCATGTCCCACCTGGGTTTCCCCTTGGCCTGTCCCTGTTCCCTGGGAGCAGAGCCCGACCTCTTCCAGTTCCAACCTCCTTCCAGGGAATTTTAGAGCCAGAAGGTCCCCCCTGAGCCTCCTTTTCTCCAGGGTGAGCCCCCCCAGCTCCCTCAGGACTTCTCCATTCCCTTCTCCTGCTGCTCCAGCCCTGTTCCCTTCCCTGGACACAGTCAATGTCCTTCCTGAATTCAGGAGCCCAGACCAGGACACAGCCTTGGCTGTTCCCCCCTCAGTGCCCAGCCCAGACGGACAATCCCTCTGCTCCTGTGGCCACACCATGGCTGGTACCACTGGCCATTTTGCCCACCTGGGCTCATGTTTTTGCCCACCCCTCCCCTGCCCTTGGGCACCATCCCGTGGGGGAGCAGTTTCCCAGTTTTCCTCCCCATGGATCCATCCACTCCTGCCATCCCACTCACCTCCTTCTCAGCCTGGGGAATCTTCTCGGGGTTCAGACACTCCTCCTTGGTGAGGTTGACCACGGTGCCTGTGAGGTTGGCCAGGACAAACTGCACCAGGTAGGTGGTGTTCACAGGGCTGGACACGGCCACGTAGTGCTGGGGAACATCCCCTGGAACAGCAGGAAAAACGGGAATGGTGGGGACAAGGCCAGGAGCCAACAGCAAGAAATCTGCCGCAGGGAACACCTGAGGGGTCAAAGTCCTTCCTTGCTCTTCTTCCTTGTGTTGTTCTTACCCAGAATTCCTTTGAGGTCTGGTTTAATGATGGATTGGAACCAGGAATTGTTCATTTTAATCAGGAATCCATACAGCATCCGGGTGACCTGGGAAGACACGGAATTGCTTTGTGCAGAGGAGAGAAAAGAACATCTTAACAGCTCCACCTCGAGATCTTTTGGCTGGGAGATGTTCCTTCAGCACAGCCAAGGAGACACTCTGGCCCAGCTGCACAGAATTCCAGGCAGAGCCAGGAAAGTCGGGCTGCATTCCAGCCCCAGGGATTCCTCAGCTGATCCCTGTGGCCCACATGGCCATTCCACCCCCTCTCTGAGGATGGAGGAGCTTCAATCCTGCCCCGAGGTGAAGCAACCAGAGAAGGGTGAAGGCTTTGCAGTCTGCTTGGTGGGAAAACAGGGGAAGGAGAGAGGCAGGACAGGATGCTTGTGCTGCAGGGACAGAAGGGAAGGATGTGAGAGGATTCCAGGGAAGGATTCCACCTGCTCCTACCGTTTTGGGATCAGCCTGGATGGCAGAGGTGCTGTTGGCTCCTCCAGCAAGGACATACAGGGCTCGGGCCACCACTGTGGCCACTTGTGCCAGGGCCTGCCAAGGGACAGGGATCCATGTTAATGCACACAGGCAGATCCAGGGAAATGGGACTGGAGAGGGAGGCAGGACCCACAGATCCATCCCGGCATTCCAGGGCCCGTCACCCTTGTCGCTGCCCTGCTTCTTCCTGCCCTTTTCCCAAGCTCTTCCCACCTCTCCCCAGTCCCTGCTTCTATCCAAAGCCCTCCTGACTTCTTCCTGCTCTTATTCCAAACATTTTTCCCCCCCTCCCCATGTCCCTGCTTCTACCTGCCCCTTCCCAAATCCTTCCAAACATCTTCCTCCCCTTTTCCAAACATCTTCCCTTTCCCCGTGTCATTTCCCAGAGTCACCCATGTCCCTCCTTCTACCTGCCCCTTCCCAAATCCCCCCCAGCTCCTTCCAGCCCTTTCCCCAAATACTTTCCCCCTCTCCCGACATCCCTGCTTATTCCTGCCTGCCTTTTCCATCCCCCCCTGGATCCAGCAGCCAAATAAAACATGGAGCAGGAACCTTGGCTGTGTCTGTCACATATTCCAAGGTCTCCTCAGGGCTCAGCCCCTCAGGATACTGCATCCCAATTTTCTCAGGAGTGTCGTACATGCTCTGGTAGTATCTGAAAAGGAGGAGAAAAACAGGGATTGGGGAAGGGCAGGAAGAAACCACAGGGCATGGAATGCAATTCCAAGCGTGTCTAAAGCAGAGTCTCCCGGGAGCAGAGATCCAGCCCTGCCACACACTCCTTAAACCACTTAATGAGGATTTATAATTAACTTGGCCCTTCCACAGCTTCTCCCATCTGAGCATCTCGGAGCAATTTCCAGGCTGGGATTAGAAATTGAGGGGGAACAGGGAGAGAAACTGAGGCAAGGGCAGGAGGGAGCCAAGGAAGGGATTTGGATGCCAGTGGGTTTTGTTAAGGCCTTACCCAAGGAATTCCAAGTGAACTCTATCAGGGATTTACACACTCCATGTCCCTGACACTCCCAACCAACCTGGGATGATTCTCCAGCCTAAAACAGATCCTGAGTTTTCTTCCACGTGCTCAGGGCAGAGGTGAAAGGGAAGCTCCTTCCCCCGGATTGCTACAGACATTCCCAGAAACAGCAGAGAAGGATAAAAGGTAGAGAAGAGAAGGTTGTGTGGAGACCTCACACCTTCCAGGAATTCCCATGGAGTTCCAAAGCCCCTTCCTTGGGGCTACAGGGAAGCTGGAGAGTGAAATTCCATCAGGAACTGGAGTGACAGGACAAGGGACTGGGTTCAGACAGAAAGAGGGGGGAGTTTAGGTCGGATATCAGGAAGGAATTCTTTCCTGTGAGGGTGGTAAGGCCCTAGCACAGGTTATTCCATGGATTCCCCATCCCTGGAAGTGTCCAAGGTTGGATGGGGCTGGGAGCAAGCTGGGAGAGTGGAAGGTGTCCCCAAGTCAGGGGGTGGAACGGGATGATCTTTCACATCCCTCCCAACCCAACCATTCCACGATTCTCTGAAGGGAATGGGAGAAGGGAAGAGGGGAGAGACCCATCCCTGCCCTCCACCCCCCATTCCCACCCTAAAGCTGAGCAGGAGCAGGGAATCCCTGAGGAACAGGCCGGAGTGGGGTCGTGTGGGGTGAATCCAAGTGCCCTTTCCAAGGCCCGGGGCTTTCTGCCAGCGCAAACAAAAAGCTCAATCATAAAAAACCCTCCAAAAATAATAATAAAGAAGGCAAAAAAAAACCACCCAGGCAGCTTCTGGAAGAACAGCTGAGGCTCCAGCAACGCTCCACTGCCATTTGCTCACCTCTGGCTCCCAGCCAGTTGGGAGGGAATATTTCCCCTATAAACCGGATTTCTCTCGCCTGTCACAACAATTACGTCGCGCTCGTTGGACACGGAGCTTCTCCCGCTGCCATCCCGCTGCCCCTGAGGCATTCCAGGTGTCCCCTGGGAGCCCCCCAGCCTTACCTGTTCTGGAAGGATGTCCTGTGGTCTGTCAGGACGACCCCAGGGATGTGCCGAGCCCGAAGGAAGCGCTGGAAGGAGGATGGAGGGAGAGGCTGGGAAAATCCGGCTTCCTGCAGGGTCACACCCGATCCTGTGCTGCTCCTCTTCAGGATATCCAGCAGGTTTTTAACCTGGAAGGAGGAAAACTGCCCTGTGCTGCTGTTTTTTGGGATGGGATTTCCCTGGGAAGGTTAAAACCCCGCTCAGGATCCCAGAGTTCTGCTCACGTTGTGCCAGGGGGTTTCGATATCAGGGAAAGGCTCTTCCCACAGAGGGTGGTTGGGAATGGGAATAGATTCCACTGGGAAGGCAGAGCTCAAGGAGCACTTGGAGAACACTCTCAGGGACATGGTGGGATTGTTGGGGGCTGTTCAGGGCAAGGAATTGGATTCCATGGTGCCAGGATATCCCAGGATTTCCCTCTCACCTGCGTGTTCACGGACTCGTTCATGCGCGAGACGGGATCCGTGTGCAGCCACAGGATGGAGTCGTTCCTGAGGGCCACCTGCATGGAAAACAACCCTCAGAACATGGCTGGACATCCCAGAGCAGGGAAATCCAGGGAAAAGTCAAGCCCAGCTGAATCCCCACAGGGAATAAAAGCTTTTCCCACACCTGATTCAGCTCCACGAAGGAGTGGATGTTGTCCAGGCTCAGAGGGAACTTGTCCTGTTCCATGTCATACACCATCCTGGAGCTGCCAATGTAGTCAAAAGTCTCCTGCAAGGGAAAAATTCCCAAATCCTGAATCCCACTGGAGTCTGGCACCACCACCAGCAACACCTGAGGGGATGAGGCAGAAGCAACTTCGGGGGCTGATGATCCCACCAAGAATTCCAGAGGTTTGGACAGCCTGGCACACATCAAAAGACCAAAGACCAAAAGGATTTGTAGGATGGGATGGAGCAAAAAGGAAGGGAAAGAGGAAAAAAAACCCCAGAAAAACATACTGAATTCCACAAGGAAGGCACGGGGGCAAAATCATTTCAGTGAGCACTTTTTGCCCTCTTAGTGCTGCTAGAAATGAATCCTGGAATGGTTTGGGATGGAGGGACCTCAAAGCTCATCCAGCTCCGCCCCCTGCCATGGACAGGGACACTTCCCACTATCCCAGGTTATTCCAGCCTGGCCTGGGACACTTCCAGGGATGGGGCAGCCACAGCTTCTCTGGGAAACCTGTGCCAGGGTTCACCACACTCCCAGGGAAGGATTTATTCCCAGTATCCAAACTAACCCTCCCCTCTGTGAGTTTGAAGCCATTCCCCCCTCTCCTGTCACTCCAGGCCCTTGGAAATAATCTTTTTCCATGTTTCCTGTCATCTCCTTCAGGTCCTGGAAGGTCCAAATTAGGTCTGCCCAGAGCCTTCTTTTCTCCAGGCTGAACAATCCCAATTGGTGTTGGTCAGGAAGACAAAAAGCCAGGGAAAAGGGCAATCCCCCATCCCAGGAATTAAACAGATGAAGCTTTCCTGAAAGCAGTGGTGGCTGCTTCCCTGGAAAAAAGCTTGGGAAGGCATTTGCCAGCTGAGAGTGGCCTGAGGAAGATGAGGTGCCCTTGGAGAATTGGAGCCAGGCAGGGAAATCAGGAGCCATCAGGCTCCCCCTTCCCTAATTTACAGTCTGGTCTGATCATCCCTCCTCCTGGATATATCCACAGCCTGGATGCCTCTCTCCTCCAGGGAAATTCAGGATGTATGTGCTGGGGAGGATGAATGAAGGGAATCACATGGCCCTGGCACGGGAAAAGCTGCACAAAGGAATCATCAGTGTGGATGCCTTGAGGGGAACATCAGCTGTTGGCCATCAGTCCCTCCTCCAGCTTGTTCTGCTTTTCCACAGCTGCCAATTCCAGCTCCGGGCTCCCAGAAATGAGTTGCATTTCAATCCCATATATTTTTAATTTTGCCTTTTTCTGGGCTTTATGTCAGAATTTCAAGCCTGGAAGTTCATCCTGAACAAGGATGAGGGAGAGAGCAGAAATCAGCCACACCAGGAGGAGACAGGAGGAGGGAAGGCAAAGTTGGAGTGATTCATCCAGGGTGATGTGTGGGGCAGGACTGGGATGCTCCAGTGGAAGCTCCATCTGCTCTCGTTATCCCAGCGCAATTAAGATCCCGTTGGAGCAGAGAGAGAACCCCGGAGTGGGGACGGAGACAAACGGTGCCACACAAAGAGCAGGGAGCTGAGGTGGGATCTCAGGGACAGGGGTGTGATCCTGCTGCTCTTACCCCTTGGAAGAAGGTGAACATGACATTCCTCGGGAGCAGAAGGACATCGGGGGCTTTGTGAAGGGCTTCGGCCGCCGCCAGGTGGGTCACGAAGGAGGACACGGCGCTCTCTGCTCCGGGGGCAATGTTCCAGAAGAAGGAGTGGCTGTCTATCTGGGAGCACAAACACACAGGAATTCTGTGCTGGGAAAGCAAATCCATCACCTTCTCTCCCTCTCTCTCTCTGATCCCGCTCATCCCACTGCTCAAAATGGATAATGGAACTTAAAACAATTGTGTTGTTGTGGCAGTCGTGGATTCATGGAATGGGTTGGGTTGGAAGGACCTTAAAGATCACCCAGTGCCACCCCCTGCCATGGGCAGGGACATCTCCCACTAGCCCAGGTTGCTCCAACCTGGCCTTGGACACTCCCAGGGATGGGGCAGCCACAGCTTCTCTGCCCAACCCATGCCAGGGCCTGCCCACCCTCACAGGGAACAATTCTTTCCCAATATCCAACCTAAATTTCCCCTGAATTTGAGTCCTGAGCTTTGCCATGGACTATTCCCACTTCTCTGCTTCCATCAGCAAAGAAAATGCTGGAAAACTCTCACAGAACAAAATGGAAAGACCCAAACTGTGATGTTCTAACACCACCACAAGGGACAGACCCACTGTTGTGTCCCAAAAACACACCAGCCAGTCAGATCCGAAAGGTTTGGAACGTGGTAAGAAATCAAAACACATGAGAAACACATTCCCATGGGACTGGAGGCTCCCATTTTCCCAGAATTCTTCCAAGCTCTACAAAGCAAGACTAAGAGGTACCTACTCGTGTGGCGACCATCACGACCTCCTTCTCAGGATCGACTTTCCCAGAGGCATTGATGGGTTGCAAAGTGCTCCACACGTTGTAATCCAGGAGAGGATCACACACAATCTCTGGGAAGCAGGAAAAAAACCCATTCCTGGAGTTGGGATCACACCAGTGACGGGGGAGAAATGAGGTTTTTCTGTCACTGAGCAAAACTCTGCTCTGCAGCCAGGAGAAGTCCCTGGCTCTGGGAAAAGCTATTCCAAATGGGATTTTGAGCTCCAGGTGATGGGGGAGCCTCACCTGGATTGATGCTGAAGGTGCTCTGGAGGAAGCTGCGCCTCATGCAGGTGACAGTGCTGGTGACAGCGTGCATGTGGGAGAAGAGCTGCATGGCACACAGAGGGTACTGGGGGGCGGATCCATCCCGAGGGACGTTGTGATCCAGGTAACACTGGGGGGGAAAGGAAAAGTCATGGCACAGCTCAGCTTTTTGGGGATGAGGGACATGGGGTTTCTGAGGAGGAGGAGGAGGGAGAACAGAGTGCAGCCCTTCTGCTGAGCTGAGCAGTCCCTCTCTCCTGGGGTACCTGCTTGATGACTTGTGTCTCGTTGGCATCTTCCAGGAGGAAAATGGGGAAGTCAAAATCCTCATAAGAGATGCCACTGCCCAGGGGGTTCCACACAGTGGTGTTGCAGTGGGCAAACTCAGGGCCATAATCCTTGGAATACACACCTGGGAACAGGAAAAAGGGGCAACTCTGAGCCTGCAGGACAAGAACAGGGTTCAGGAGATTTGGGTTGGAAGGGACCTTAAAGCCCTTATCCCAGGTTGCTCCAACCTGGCCTTGGACACTCCAGGGATGGAGCAGCCACAGCTTCTCTGCCCAACCCATGCCAGGGCCTGCCCACCCTCCCAGNGATCCAGAGATTGTCCCAATCCAGGTGCAGCACCAGCACTTTGTTAAACCTCATGAGATTCCCAAAGGGCACGAGCTTGTCCAGGTCCCTCTGGAGTGTCACCTGCAGATGTGCTGGGGGTGCCCTTAATCCCTTCATTTGTGTCATTAATGAAGATATTAATTGGCAGCAGTTCCAGTGTGGCCCCTGAGGGACACCACTGCTCTCTGATGTCCACTGGGACCCCGAGCCATTGCCCACAACCCTCGGGATGTGACTGTCCAACCACCTTTTCCTTCATCTCACAGCCCGCCCATCAAATCCACCCCTTTTCCAAGCCCATCCTGTGCTGGAAAAATCCCAAAGGAGCCACTCTGGGATTAAAGTTGCTGCCATTTCAGCTCCCCTGAGATCCTTTGCCCTTCCTTTGAGCATCCAAGGGAAAGACACCGTTTTTCCTGCTCCCACCAGGGATGAAGGTGGAACATCTCCTTACCAAACCCATCATTGGGGCACTTCAAGCCAGGGGAGAATCCCTGGGGAGGGCTGGGCTTGGCAATGGTCACAGCAAGGCCTGACACTCTGGAGGTTCCCTTGAGCTGCAGCAACACCTTCCTGGAAGAGAGAAAACACCACTGAAATGGGGCATTCATTAATGAAGAGCAAATAATTAATGAAGAGCCCCAATCCAAGCCATGCTGAATCACAGCTGAGCATGTGATGATGCTTAGGATCAAATCAACTTTTGTTTGCTGTCTTAGAACTGTCTAAGATGATGCAAAAAGCAAGAAGAAGAAAACTTCAGCCACATCCTTCCTGCTCTGCCCAGGGAGAGAAGTGACCACTAAATCCTGGGGTTTACTGGACTTTAATTTTAGTGCTGTTATTAAATTATGGACATTATTTAATGGCCTTCAGTAGCTGCTGTAAAGGTGAACAGGGTGTGAAAATTCACACAAAGCAGAGCTTTTCTGGCAGCAAAGAACCTCTTTGAGAAGAAATAAACTCACTAAACTCCAGTAGAACCACTCATGTGGTTTCCAGTCCAACTTCACTGGGATTTGGAGCAGTCAGGGCTGATTCTGTCACCCAAAAATTGACATTTTATCACCAGATTCGAGACTTCTGGGCTCCCTGGGGAGAGAAAAGCTGGTGCTGACTGACCTGTTGAAGAGGTTCCCATCCAGCAGGATCATGTAGGGTGGGTTTGGACCATCAGCAAGGACCCAGCTCAGATCCTCCTCCTTCTCCACCACGTGGATCACCCCCGTGTCCCCACTGATGGAGGCTGTGGGATGAGAACAAACCCTTCATGGCACTTCTCTCCTTCACACCCCCAAACCAGCCTGGAAAGCAGAGCTTTAGGGAAGAGCAGCCAGTGGAGGAGGGAATTTGGGAATGGCTGAGCAGGACATGGTGATTTTGGCAGGGGAGACCCAGCTGAGCAGCAGAGACGGAGAAATGACCTCTGAGGCTTTGAAAGCATCTTCTGTTTGGGCACCTCAAAGGACCTTCAGCCATCCAAGCACTGAGAGTCCAACCTCAGCTATCCTGGGATTCTGTAAAGATGGACAAACCACTTCCATGGGAAGCTGCTGATGAAAACAAGCCCTTTGTCCACACCCACAAACTGCTGTCACTGTTGGGAACGCCTGTGCCTGGATGTCCCAATGCCAGGATCATGCCAAGGGTGGCAGAGGAGTCAGAGGACCTTGGACCTGGGTTATCACATACCAGCTGCACCCAGAACCCTCCTCTGGGAAAGCAAAACTGAGCTGGGAATGAGCAGAGCACTCACCTCAGTCAGGGAAACAGAATCCCAGAATCACTGAGGTTGGAAAAGACCCCCCAAGACCACCAAGTCCAAACTCTGACCCATCACCACCTTGTTAAATGCCACTCCCTGCCCAGGCAGGGATTTTGGAGGCTGCAGGAACACAGGCCAAGGGATCCATCCCTCAGTTTAGCAGGAACAAGTCAGCACAGAGTCATGGAATATCTTGAACTGGAAGGGACCCAGAAGGACCATCACAGTCCAATCTCTGGATCTGCACAGGACTGCCCAAAATCCCAGCATGAGCCTGAGGGAGTTGAGAGCATATTCAGCATGTTGGTGCAAGCTCAGAGGAGGCACCAGAATAATTATAGGGCTGGAGCAGCTCTGCTGTGGAGAAAGGCTGAGAGAGCTGGGATTGTTCAGCCTGGAGAGAAGAAGCTTTGGGGGGACCTCACTGTGGCCTTCCAGGAGCTGAAGGGGCTACAGAGACATGGGGAGAGACTTTGGACAAGGGCCTGGAGTGACAGGACAAGGGGGAATGGCTTCNAGGGCCTGGAGTGACAGGACAGGAGGGAATGGCTTCAAACTCACAGAGGGCAGGGTTAGGTGGGATATTGGGAAAAAATTGTTCCCTGTGAGGGTGGGTAGGCCCTGGCAAAGGTTGGGCAGAGAAGCTGTGGCTGCTCCATCCCTGGAAGTGTCCAAGCTTGGGTTGGAGCAACCTGGGCTCATGGGAGGTGTCCCTGCCCGTGGCACTGGATGATCTTGAAGGTCCTTCCAACCCAAACCACTCCATGACTCCACATTCCATTACTAGTAGGATGAAGAGGACAAGCAGCCCTGGGGACAAGGGGCACCAGGAGGGGTTCTCACA
>VXBX01002017.1:12571-43579 GCA_013400415.1 Scytalopus superciliaris
CCCCATCCCATCCCCATCCCACCCTCCATTCCCATCCCCATCCCTCCCCGCCTCACCCGCCGCCAGCACCGCCAGCACCGCCGCCCTCAGCAGCCCGAGGGCCGCTCCGCCCGCGCCCGGCGCTGCCTCCATGGCCCGGCCGCCCCTTCCCTGCCGCTCCCGGCGCTTCCCCTTCCGCAGGGATCATCGGGGGAGGCGGAGCGGGAAGGGGAAGGGGCCGGTCCGGAGGAGGGAGGAGCGGGAAGGGGCAGCGGCCGCGGAGGGGAAGCGGCCCCGCCGGTTCCGGGGCGCTGACGTGGAGCGGGGCCCGGCCGCGCATCGGGATGCTCACCAAGTTCGAGACCAAGTCGGCCCGGGTGAAAGGTAAGGGAGAGCTCTCTGTTTGGTGTATGTATTTGTATATCGGTGGGAAATGGGCCGTGGAAAATGCGCCGTGCGGGGTTTGTGGAGCGAAAGCGGCGCGGGCCGCGCGTTGTCCCTCAGGGGAGGGGACATGGAGGGCCCGGCCCGGTGTGGGCCCCTCACGGCACTGAGCGTGTCCGGGGGTGGGAATGGGGCTGGAGCAGCAGGAGAAGGGAATAGAGAAGTCCTGAGGGAGCTGGAGGGGCTCATACTGGAGAAAAGGAGGTTCAGGGGGGACCTTCTGGCTCTAAAATTCCCGGGAAGGAGGTTGGAGCCGGGGGGTGTCGGGCTCTGCTCCCAGGGAACAGGGACAGGCCAAGGGGAAACCCAGGTGGGACATGAGGGGGAATTTCCTCGTGGAAAGGGTGGTGAGGCTTTGGAAGGGGCTGCCCAGGGACGGGGGGGAGTCCAGAAATGTCTGGATGTGGCACTGAGTGCCAGGGTGGGGATGGGCACAGGGTGGGCCCGGTGACCTTCTTGGAGGGCTTTTCCAGCCTAAATCCAACCTTGTGGCTGCCCCATCCCTGGAGGTGTCCAAGGCCAGGTTGGAGTAACCTGATCTAGTGGAAGGTGTCCCTGCCCGTGGCAGGGGGTGGAATGGGATGATCCTCATGGTCCCTCCCAACCCAAACCATTCACGATTCTCCAGTTTCTGTGTTTCCCGGCGGGGCTGCACTGGGGAACCGGAGGGGCTGAGTGGGGACAGGAGGCAGCTCCCTGGGGCATTCCCAGCCTCTCCCATCTCCCTGTGCCTCCCCAGGGCTCAGCTTCCACCCGAAGCGGCCGTGGATCCTCACCAGCCTCCACAATGGGGTCATCCAGCTGTGGGACTATCGCATGTGCACCCTCATCGACAAGTTCGACGAGCACGACGGTCAGCGCGGTGGGACCTGCTCGGGGAGGGGGTCGGGAGGTGCAGCAGGAGGAACGGGGCTCATCTGGAGGGTCCTGAGGCCTCTGATCCCAGAAACCCCCTGGATTTAGCCCAGGTTTCCCCATGGGCACTTTGCTGGGGCTGGACGTGGGTTGCAAACACAAGGAGTGGGGTGGGAGGTTTGTTCCTGGAGGGAAGACCTGTGGGGAGTTGCTTCCATCCTGATGGAAAGGTATGGATTTGAGGCTGTCACAGACTAACAGGGAGCAGCTCTGATCTCTGCTCAGTGTGACCAGGACCAGAACCCGAGGGAACAGCTGGAGTTTAGGCTAGATATCAGGAAAAGGTTCTTCCTGAGAGGGTGGTTGGCAATGGACACAACCCCAAACCTGCCAGAGCTCCAGAAGTGTTTGGACAACACTCTGAGGGACATGGTGGGATTGTTGGGGTGTCTGTGCAAGGCCTGGAGTTGGATGGGTGGTCCCTTCCACCTCAGGATATTCCGCGATTCCATGAAAGGAAGGATTTGAGGATTAGGATTTCAGGCTGTTACTCAACTTTTTGCTGTGCTTTGAAGCTCTTGATGTATTAGTAGCACCAGGAGGGAGGAGAAAGGGCAAGTTTTAGCCTGGAAGTGGCTCAGGGATTGCTCCAACCAGGCTGTGTCCAACCTGCTTTTCCCATTTGTAGGACCTGTCCGAGGAATTGACTTCCACAAACAGCAGCCCCTGTTTGTTTCTGGAGGTGATGATTACAAAATAAAGGTAAAATGTCTCCTTTTGTTCTCTAAAAAATAAAGTATTTTCTCTTCACTTCTTGTTCTCTGAAAGATAAAATGTTTTTTTTCACCTCTTGTTCTCTAAAAGGTAAAATATTTTCTCTTTATCTCTTGTTCTCTAAAATGCATCATCCAGGGAAGGGAATGTGCAAAGAAACTGGTTGGACTTGGATGATCCGTGTGGGTCCCTTCCATCTCAGGATGTTGTAGGAAAAGATGGTCAAGAATAGGGGAGGGAGAGAAATAAAGTTTGGGAATTGTGATTCTCCTGTTTCAGGGACATGTGGGTGAAGTCTCATTGTAACTTAAACCCACATTTTAAGGGGGAGGAGTTGACCTAAAACGTGGGAATTCACACAAAAAAAATCAAGCAGGAGGTGGAACCATCCTCATTCTGCTTCTCTGTTGTGGAGTTGGGCTTGGATGAGCCTCGTGGGGCCCTTCCAGCTCAGGATATTCCATGACTCTGGGATTCCAGGTGTGGAATTACAAGCTGCGCCGCTGCCTCTTTACCCTCCTGGGGCACCTGGATTACATCCGGACCACCTTCTTCCACCATGTGAGTTCTCCTGGAGGGGCAGGACAAGGGGGAATGGCTTCCCACTGACAGACAGGAGGGTTAGATGGGGTATTAGGGATAAATCCTTCCCTGGCACAGGTTGGGCAGAGAAGCTGTGGCTGCCCCATCCCTGGGAGTGTCCAAGGCCAGGTTGGAGCAACCTGGGCTAGTGGGAAGTGTCCCTGCCCATGGCAGGGGGTGGCACTGGCTGAGCTTTGAGGTCCCTTCCAACCCAAACCATTCCAGGATTCACCCTGTGGGTCTGTGAAATGGAGTTGGAATTGCTGCTGTGATGCAGCTCCAACCATTGTGACCTTGTATAGAGGTGGAAAATGCCTAAATTCTGTCTCCTCAATCTTAGGTATGATTTTAAAGGGTCATTTGGGACATCAGGAGGAATTTCCTCCTGGAAGGGGTGGTGAGGCTTTGGAAAGGGCTGCCCAGGGAGGTGGGGGAGTCCCTGGAGACCCCTGGATGTGGCACTGAGTGCCACGGTGGGGATGGGGCACAGGGTGGGCTCGATGGGCTTGGAGATCTTTTCCACCCTTAGTGACTCTGGGATTCCTGGGAATGGGTGGAAAACACCATGTGGGGAGGGAATACCTGAGGTGTGGATTCTTATATACAGAATACTTTGTTTTTTTCAGGAATATCCCTGGATCTTGAGTGCTTCTGACGACCAGACCATCCGGGTTTGGAACTGGCAGTCCAGAACTTGTGTCTGGTGAGAAGGTCCTTCCAACCCAACCCATTCCATGATTCCATGTGGCTTTTCCCAATCCTGCTCTTCCTGGTCCTTCCCCAGCCTGAGCTTTTTGCTGTTGGTGCAAATTCAGCTGCTTATTGATGTATTTTCACTTTTAATGGTGTTTTCTGTCCTTTTTTGTTGCAGTGTCCTGACAGGTCACAACCACTACGTGATGTGTGCCCAGTTCCACCCCTCAGAGGACCTGGTGGTGTCTGCCAGCTTGGATCAGACTGTGAGGGTTTGGGATATCTCTGGTGAGCTGCCAAGGGGGCAAAACCAACCTCACAACAAGGGTTTGGAAGGGGCTGGAGAGTCAGGCCTGTGAGGAGCAGCTGGGGGGGCTCATCCTGGAGAAAAGGAGGCTCAGGAGGGACCTTCTGACTCTAAAATTCCCTGGAAGGAGGTTGGAGCCGGGGGGGGGGTTGGGCTCTGCTCCCGGGGAACAGGGACAGGATGAGGAGAAACCCAGGTGGGACATGAGGAGGAATTTCCTCCTGGAGAGGGTGGTGAGGCTTTGGAAGGGGCTGCCCAGGGAGGGAGGGGGAGTCCCCACCCCTGGAGGTGGCCCGGGAATGCCTGGATGTGGCACTTGGAGCCAAGGTGGGGATGGGGCACAGGTTGGACTCTTGGACGGCTGCAAGTCCAAAGTGAAGTACTTCCATATCTTGGCTGTTTCTTGGTTATACCCAGGCCACAAGGTGCTGGAATGAAATATTCCTAAAGGAAGAGCTGGAAATAAGGATCATATCAACTGGAGGGGTGCTGGTGGTGTTACAGCATGGATTGTTCTAGACTAGTGGCAGTTCTGGTTGGACACACTGCTCATGGCACGGGCTCAGGCACTGCCAGCTGTGTCAATATCCAGGATATCCAGGGGACAGGATATCCTGGATATTTAAAACCTGTCCCCCTCTCTGCTCTGCCAGCACTGGGAGTTTAACAGCTCTTCTGCCACCGAGCTTTGCTGCTCCAGTCTCCCAAAAACTCGCTCTCAGCAGAGTTGCAGCTGCCAAATTGGTTTGGAGCTGGTACAGGGCTGTTTTTCCTCGGCTGATCCGTGGTGAGGGGGGTTAGGGATGTGCTGGATTATTGACTCAGCTGTCGCTCCGCTCGGACACGGCGCTGCCACAACTCCGGCGTGTGGAAAATCCGACAGGGAGATGAGGAACGGATTCCAAACACCATCCCACCCCACAGTTTTCCCCCAGAATGGCTGATGTCCTTATCAGGATTCTTTCCTCCTGGAAAGGGTGGTGAGGCTTTGGAGGGGCTGCCCAGGGAGGTGGAGGAGTCCCCACCCCTGGAGGTGTCCTGGGAATGACAAGGCAGGGATGGGGCACAGGTCGGACTCGATGGTCTGGAAGACTTTTCCAAACTCAGTCATTCTCTAATACAATTTTTGCTTCCTCTAATGCTGCTCCTCCTTCCCCTTTGTTTCCCAAGGCCTGAGGAAGAAGAACCTGTCCCCGGGGGCCGTGGAATCCGACGTCAGGGGAATCACAGGAGTGGATTTGTTTGGGACAACGGATGCAGTGGTGAAACATGTCCTGGAGGTACAGCACCAATGTGTGTGTGTGTGAGTGTGTGTGTGCAGGAGAGCTCCTTCAGATCAATGGAATGAAATCTCTGGGACACAAATGACTCCCTGGAAACTTAAGAGGAAACCAGAGATAAAACACCTGAGTGGCTCCCACAGTAAACAAAGCCTTGTGGATCATGGAATTAGTGCCGCTGCCTCATGGCAAACCTGTCTCGGGTCTTTCTTGCTTTGTCCTTCCTTTGCTCCTCCCTTTTAGTCCCCAAATGGCTGGAGGTGCCTCCTTTGTCCTGCAGGGCCATGACAGGGGGGTGAACTGGGCTGCCTTCCACCCCACAATGCCACTCATTGTGTCTGGAGCCGACGACCGGCAGGTGAAGATCTGGAGGATGAACGGTGAGAGGAACCCCCATGGGGCGGCAGCCCGTGGGGAGGAGAGGGGTGAAATGTGGGTTTGAGGTGGACCTGGGGGGGGATTTACACCAGTGAAAAGTGTCCAGGTCTGAGCCCCTCAAGGCAAGAGAGGCAGTGAGGGGCTGGGTGTGTCCAGGGAAGGGGCTGGAGCAGCAGGAGAAGGGAATGGAGGAGTCCTGAGGGAACTCAGTGAGGGGGAATTTCCTCGTGGAAAGGGTGGTGAGGCTTTGGAAGGGGCTGCCCAGGGAGGGGGGGGAGTCTGGGAGTGCCTGGATGTGGCACTGAGTGCCAGGGTGGGGATGGGGCACAGGTTGGACTCGATGGTCTTGGAGGTCTTTTCCAACCCAAATGATTCTGGAATTCTGAGCAGAAGCTTGGAAGAATAAAAAAAAGCACAACACAGTAGGAAAGGGAGATGATTCCAGTGCCTGGAGCCCCCCTGGGGAACGGTTGTGCTTCTGTCATCTCAGTCCCCCCAAACCACACAACACTCAGCACCTCCTGAGTCCTGTGGGTTACCTGTGCCTTGAGTGGGCTGTGCTGGTGATTGGAGAGAGAGCTCATAGAGGCCTGAGAGGGATTTTCCTTCTTCTTTCCCCCTCTGGGTAGAATCCAAGGCCTGGGAGGTGGACACGTGCCGGGGCCATTACAACAACGTCTCGTGCGCCGTCTTCCACCCGCGGCAGGAGCTGATCCTCAGCAACTCCGAGGACAAGAGCATCCGTGTGTGGGACATGTCCAAACGGTCAGTGCTCCTCAGCCATCACCAGCAGGATGGTTTGGGTGTGTAGGAAAGACCTGCAGGTTGTTCTCACATCCCTTTTTCTGTGCTGCACGTGCAGGACGGGCGTCCAGACCTTCCGCCGCGACCACGATCGCTTCTGGGTGTTGGCTGCTCATCCCAACCTCAACCTCTTTGCTGCAGGTAGGAGACCCTCCTGCTCAGTGGAAAGCAAATCCACGTAGGATTTCCTTTTCTTTCCATGGGTGTGTTTGAATTCCCACGTGTTTTTTCCCCCAGGACACGATGGTGGCATGATCGTGTTCAAGCTGGAGCGGGAGCGCCCGGCCTACGCCGTGCATGGCAACATGCTCTACTATGTCAAGGACCGTTTCCTCCGTCAGCTGGACTTCAACAGCTCCAAGGACGTGGCTGTCATGCAGCTGAGAAGGTAAGAGGTGGCTCCTCCTGTTCCAAGAGGTGTCCCAGTGTCCTCAGCCCCGCGTTCGTTTCTCTTCGGGTCACAGCGTTGCATTCAGGTATCTCTGAAAGGACTTAGGAAGCCTAAAAAAGTGGGGTTTAGGTCAATCGTTATGTATTGATGGGTAAAGGTTTCGTTTTGGCTTGTTTTAAGTTTCAAAGTGAAGTGGCAGCTCTTAAATCAGATGCTGGTCTTCTGATGGTGTTTCCAGCTGGGTTTGGGTCAGGAAATTCATCAATTTTTTTATGAGTTCCTCTGTCCCTTGGAAGGTTTCAGAAAACAAAAA
This sequence comes from Scytalopus superciliaris, assembly GCA_013400415.1. NCBI lineage: Eukaryota > Metazoa > Chordata > Aves > Passeriformes > Rhinocryptidae > Scytalopus > Scytalopus superciliaris. The sequence continues at coordinate 19,372 of VXBX01002017.1, forward strand.
GCATTTATCAGGTGACCTCAGTTTCAACTGTCTGTTCCCTCAGATGAACTTAGAAAGCCTAAAAAAAGGTGATTTTAGGTCAATTTTTATCTGCACATAGATAAAAATCTTTGTTTTAACTGCTTTTAAGCTTCAAACTGAAATGCCAACTCTTTCATTTGTGAAATGTTGGTGTTCTGATGGTGTTTCCAAGCGGGTTTGACTCAGGAAATCCATCAGTGTTTTGATGAGCTCTTCCAGTCTTTGGTACATTTGGAAAAGGAACATCATTTACCAGAAGATGCCCTCAGTTTGAAAGCCTAAAAGAATGTATTTTTTAGATCAGTTTTTCTCTCTTCATAGCTATAATTTTTAGTTTTAACCAGTTTTTAAGCTTCAGCCTCAGATACCAACTCTTAATTTACAAAATGCCAATGTTCTTACGGCGTTTCCAAACGGGCTGCACTCAATATTTTTGAATAAACTCTTCTGCCCTCTGATCCCCTTGGAAAACCATTTATCACGAGGTGACTCTGCTCCACTCAGAATTCCTCTCTTTTCTATGGCTTTTGCTCAGTGGTTCCAAGTTCCCCGTGTTCAACATGTCCTACAACCCCGCCGAGAACGCCGTCCTGCTGTGCACTGTGAGTCCCTCCTGCTGCCCAAATGTGCCCGTGGGATGTTGGGGTTGTGAAATCCTCCCTCCAAATGAGTTTTCCCTCCCTCTCTGCAGAGAGCCAGCAACTTGGAGAACAGCACTTACGACCTCTACACCATTCCCAAGGATGCTGACTCCCAGAATCCGGATGGTAGGTGTTCCTTGGAGCGTTTATTGCTGTCCCCTCCTCCTCTCTCCAGCTCCGTGTGTGTGTGTTGTATATAAAAGGCTCTCGTTTTCCTCATCCTCTCTGGTTTTCCCAGTGTCCCTGCAGCACATGTCATTTGGCAGCTCCCTGTTCACTATATCACCTCAGCCTGACTTGAAAAATTCATGTTCATCCCAAACTTTTACTGCTCCAAATCTATATTTTATAATTTGGTTATTAGGAAGTTTCAGTTTTCCCCCTTTCCACGCAGCAGGAGATTTCCTGGCATGTCAACAAGAGATGGATTTCAACCAGATTTGGTTTTGTTCTAAGAGGTTTTATCCTCTGAAAAGTGGCTGTAAAAGTGACAGTGCCAGGAGTCATTTTTCCTCTCGGCAAATTCCACATCAGTTTTGGGCAATTTACAAGTGAAAACATGATTTAGGGAAAAAACACCCCAAATCATTCTTTCTCATAACTGTGTGAATTCCATTTGGGAGCTGAAACTCCAGCTGGTCCCTCCTGCCTCTGTCGTCAGGGCAGTAAACATTTGGGAATGAGGGGGAGTGATGGATGAGTGGGGCTGGAAAGCAGCTCACTTGGGCAGAGATTTATGGATTCCTGTGGGGCTGATGAAGGGAATATTTCTCTGTTGGGCACAGTCAGAGGTGAATTCAGAGAAGGAAAGAGAAAAAGGGGCTTTTTAGGACGTTTTTATAGCTGAAATATTGCTGAATATATTTCAGCTATTTAGCCTGAGATGTTCAAAGCCTGACTTGTCAGGGGACACTCAGCTGGTGTCCCTGGAAATGAGGAACTAGTCGAAGGTGTCCCTGCCCATGGCAGGGGCTGGAACAAGATGATCTTTGAGGTGCCTTCCAACCCAGCCCATTCTATGATTCTGTGACTTAAAGCCAGTGAAAATACGGAGTTGTGGGAATTCAGAAAAACAAGTGAAGTTGCCATCAGAAAACTCAAGTGGAGCTGGGAATTTGCTTCAGACAATGTGTCCAGAGAAGGGAACAGAGCTGGGAAGGGGTCTGGAGAGTCAGTCCTATGAGGAGGAGCTGAGGGAGCTGGGGGGGCTCATCCTGGAGAAAAGGAGGCTCAGGGGGGACCTTCTGGCTCTAAAATTCCCTGGAAGGAGGTTGGAGCCGGGGGGGGTCGGGCTCTGCTCCCAGGGAACAGGGACAGGCCAAGGGGAAAGGGGCTCAGGCTGTGCCAGGGGAGGGTCAGGTGGGACATGAGGGGGAATTTTCTCCTGGAGAGGGTGGTGAGGCTTTGGAAGGGGCTGCCCAGGGAGGGAGGGGAGTCCCTGGAGTGCCTGGACATGGCACTGAGTGCCAGGGTGGGGATGGGGCACAGGGTGGGCTCGGTGACCTGGAGGTCTTTTCCAGCCTCAGGGATTCTGTATTAGCACTGGAAAACTGGGACAACAGCTGGGAGGGGCAGTTTGAGGGGGACTCACATGGACACCAGGCCCTTCGTTGCTCCCTTCACTTGGCCCATGGGGCCCCACTCGTTAGTGTGACAGACATGCTGCCACCCAGCAGTGCCCATCCCGTGCCAACCCCTGTTGCTTGGCTGGGGATGGGGCTGGCACTGCCCACACCCCGATCCGAGAGGACATGGGGGAGGAAACAGCCTCGGGTTAAACAGGAGCCGGTTGGAAGCGGCTCCAGCGGCCGGGACGGGCTCGGAACGAGCCTGCCTGATGTGCTGCTGGCAGAGCCTGCCTGAGGTTTCCTTCCCTGTGCCATTCCCAGCTCCCGAGGGGAAACGTTCCTCCGGGCTCACGGCCGTGTGGGTGGCTCGGAACCGCTTCGCTGTCCTGGATCGGATGCACTCGGTAAGGCCCCGGCTCTGGAGGGTCCTTGTCCTGGCAGGGAGGGGGGGCTGCTGGACACCACGGGGGTTGGAGGTCTCAGCAGGACATGGCACTGAGTGCCAAGGTGGGGTTGGGGCACAGGTTGATGTTGGAGCTCTTTTCCAACCTCAGTGATTCTGGGATTCTGTGAAAATACAGGTTAGATTTTTAACAAGGCCCTTTATTTGCATTAAAGTGCAGTAGGAGAAAAAAAGGGAAAGTTGATCCCGGTAAGATTTCCATAAAGGGGAAGAACCATCTTGCACTCTGCCCCAGCAATCCTAAATCCCACTGTAACATCTCCCTCCCTCTATTATTCCATTTCCTGTCATCCAATGGCAGATCCTCATCAAGAACCTCAAGAATGAGATCACAAAGAAGGTGCAGGTGCCCAACTGTGATGAGATTTTCTACGCTGGCACCGGGAACCTCCTGCTGAGAGACGCCGACTCCATCACCCTGTTTGATGTGCAGCAAAAACGGTGAGACCCCTCCTGCTGGGAGGAGCTTGGACATCCCAATCCTGCCTTTCCAAGCCCTCTGGAGACAAGTTGTGGCTATTAATGCTCCCAGAATCCAGTCTCAGCTGTGTTGGCTGATCCAAGCCACAGCCAACAACTGTTAGGAAGAGCAGAGGAAACGTAGCCAAGGAGTAATTTATGCCACAGGCATGGTGCCATGGATCTCAGGAAGATGTTTGGAAAGCCTGGGATTGCAGGATGGGGTGCTGGAAAAGGGGAGAGGAATCAAAAAACCCAAACTCAAGCTCAGCTTGTTGTGTCCCTCAGGTTTTGTGGCTCAGTGCTCATTCAGCTGTGTTTGTGCTGCTGGATGAGTCTTGGCCATAAAGAAGAGGCACAGAGTTGGTGCTTTTGGTCATCTTGGGAGGCTTCAGAAGGTTCTGGATGATCTGCAGATAAATATGGTGTCTGTGGATTGATTCTGTCCCAGGATTTGCCTCACTTCCCTGTTTTTATGCCTTGTCTTTCTGATGTTGCTGGGAAAGTGATGAGGAAATTCAGCACTGCAAATGCTGCTTGTAAATCCCTAATTCCCCTCTTTGTGCCCCTAAAGTTTCTCAGAAATGTGGGCTTGGAAGTAAATTTTCCCTCCAATATATTTGCTCAGATAGAGAGAGAGGTTTGTTTTGCTGCAGAAACACCCAGTTCTGCCTCAGGATTTTTTGTCTCCAGGATGGCAAAAATTGGCTTTGGAGCACCTGAAGTTGGGTTCAGGCTCTTGGGCACTGGGGGTTCTTGGTCCTGGAGCTTGGTGAGGTGGGTGTGTCCAGCCCCCTGATGGCACTGCTGTCCCCCCACAGGACTCTGGCCTCGGTGAAGATCTCCAAGGTGAAATATGTCATCTGGTCTGCTGACATGTCCCACGTGGCTCTGCTGGCCAAGCACGGTGAGTGGGATGGAGGGGGGTGGGATCCATGTTTCTCCTGGACCCTGTGGGACACTGACCCCTTCCTTGGCTGGGATCAGCCAAGCCTGACCCTCTGGAGAAGCTGTGCCTCGCAGTGAAGGTGCAGCTGGAGACACTGGCAGTGTAGACACTGCCACTTTGTCTCTTCAGAGAATCACTGAGGTGGGAAAAGACCTCCAGGATCATGGAATCCAACCTGTGCCCCATCCCCACCTTGTCAGTGCCACATCCAGGAGTTCCTTGGACACCTCCAGGAGTGGGGACTCCAAACCTCCCTGGGCAGCCCCTTCCAATGCCCTTCAGCAAAACTTTAGTGTGAGCTGGTAAAGCAGAGGCTCTTTGTGCCCCTTCCAATGATCCAGCTGATGTCCCCTGAAACAAGGGCAGGTGGAGACAGTTTAGTTGGGGTTGCCATCAGCTCCTTGGTGTCTGACTCTGCACCTGGGTCCTCTTGCTGGGACTGTGGAAGGCAGAAGCCAAAATGTGTCCAGTTCTGGTGCCACCAACACAACAAGGACATGGAACTGTTGGAACAAGTCCAGAGGGGGCCACAAAGTTGATAAAGGGACTGGAGCTCCTCCCCTATGGAGACAGGCTGGGAGAGTTGNAGCAGAGGGTTCCCCAGGCTGACCGTGCTTCCCTTCCCCCCCCCAGCCATCATGATCTGCAACAGGAAGCTGGAATCTCTGTGCAACATCCACGAAAACATCCGTGTCAAGAGCGGGGCCTGGGACGAGAGCGGCGTGTTCATCTACACCACCAGCAACCACATCAAATACGCCGTCACCACGGGGTGGGTCGGGGGCTCCTGTGCCACGAGCCAGACCAGCACACAGAGGGCTGGGCCTCCCTTGGCATGGGCAGCGTGGTTGGCACGGGCTTCATGTGGGTGCTGTGTGTGTGTGTGTTGGCACAGGGACCACGGGATCATCCGCACGCTGGACCTGCCCATCTACGTGACGCGCGTGAAGGGCAACAACGTGTACTGCCTGGACAGGGAGTGCCGGCCAAGGGTCCTCACCATCGACCCCACCGAGTTCAAGTTCAAGCTGGCCTTGATCAACAGGAAGTATGATGAGGTGAGGAGGCGCAGGGTGGTGGAGTCATGGCATGGTTGGGTTGGAAGGGGGCTTAGAGGTCATTCGTAGCCACCCCCTGCCGTGGGAAGGGACACCTTCCACTAGATCAGGTTGTTCCATGTTCCGTCCAACCTGGCCTTGGACACTTCCAGGGATGGGGCAGCCACAGCTTCTCTGGGAAATCCATTCCAACAACCTTCTCCTCTCCAGGCTGATCCTTCCCAACTCTCCCAGCCTGTCTCCACAGGGGAGGGGCTCCAGTCCCATTTTCAGCTTTGTGGCCTCCTCTGGGCTTGCTCCAACAGTTCCACATCCTTCTCATGTTGAGGGCACCAGAACTGGTTGCAGTATTCCAGGTGGGGTCTTCTCTCCACCAGTGAAGCCTGTCCAGGCCCCTCTGGATCCATCCCTTCCCTCCAGTTTGTGACCCCACCACACAGCTCAGTGTCCTCTGAACCTGCTGAGGGTTCCTCAGTCCCACTTTCCATATCACCAGCACAGACACTGAGCAGGATCAGCCCCTGAGGGACACCAGTGGTCTCTGTCACTTTGGAGACACATGTGGACAGTGAGCCACGTGGATATGACAAACCCACCAGTGTCCCTGTCCTAGGGGGGAAAACCCATCAGACCTGAGGAGAAAGGGAAGTTGCTCAGGGGGCCGTTCCTTGGCAGGTGCTGCACATGGTGAGGAATGCCAAGCTCGTGGGCCAGTCCATCATTGCCTACCTGCAGAAGAAGGGCTACCCAGAGGTGGCCCTGCACTTCGTCAAGGATGAGAAGACCCGTTTCAGCCTCGCCCTGGAGTGTGGCAACATCGAGGTGAGGTGGTTGGTGGTGCTGAGGAACGTCTCTTCCAAACCTCCCTGTCTGCAGGGAGGAGGAGGAGGAGTGTGGGCAAGAAGAAGTTGAGGGTGGTAGAGTTGATGATGAAATGCAGGCCTTGAGTTGGGTTGTGATTCAGGCAGTGATCCTCCTGGTCCCTTCGTGGACATCAGCAGAAGCCTGCAGAGAAAACTCCTGTGTGCCAGCCCTTGGTAACATGTCAACTCTCTTCTTAGATTGCTCTGGAAGCAGCCAAAGCTCTGGATGACAAGAACTGCTGGGAGAAGCTGGGGGAGGTGGCCTTGCTGCAGGGCAACCACCAGATCGTGGAGATGTGCTACCAGCGCACCAAGAACTTCGACAGGCTCTCCTTCCTCTACCTCATCACGGGCAACCTGGAGAAGCTCCGGAAGATGATGAAGATAGGTGAGTGCCAGGGTGGTGGGAAAGGAGATCCCAGGAGCTGGGTGTCATTCCCAGCTGGAATCACAAAGGAGGAGAAGGGCAGCACAGTTAATGTGACTTTTTCCTCTGGCTTTAGCTGAGATCCGGAAAGACATGAGTGGGCACTACCAGAATGCCTTGTACCTGGGGGACGTGGCAGAGAGAGTGAGGATCCTGAGGAACTGTGGGCAAAGTGAGTAATGCCACACTGAAGTCTGGCCCTCTGAGCTGGGGAGAGGCTGGGGAGAAGGTTTTGGAGGTAGATCAGCACAGTCCTTACCCGAGGAACTGAGTCAGTTGAGCAGAACAGCTGGAGCAGCATCTGGGAGACCTGGATCAGCTATAGACCTTCTTCCAATGATCACTGCTAAGGACAGGGACACCTTAGGGGTGTGATTCCACACCCTGATGTCCCCCTGCTCCCACCTGTCTGGCCACTGGTGCTGGTGTGGGATGTTTCCTTTCTCTGGGTGATGGAGAACGTGCACTCCTGTTGTTTCCAGGGTGGTGCTCAAAGGAGTCAAAGAGGTCTTTTCCAACCTGAATGATTCCCTGTGTGTAATTCCAGAGTCCCTGGCCTATCTCACAGCTGCAACTCATGGTCTGGATGAGGAGGCTGAGAGCCTGAAGGAAACCTTTGATCCTGAAAAGGAAACGGTTGGTGACCTCATAAACACTCCTGGAGAGCTCTGGAGTTTGGGAAGAGTGGGATCTGGTGGCAGAGGGACAGGCTGGGAAGCTCCTTTCAGGGAGGGAGGAACCATCTCCACATCAGGTGAAAGAATGGGGTTTTCCTTGTGTTTCCTGCTCAGGTTCCAGACATCGATCCCGACGCAAAGCTGCTGCAGCCCCCTGCTCCAGTCATGCCTTTGGACACCAACTGGCCCCTGCTGACTGTCTCCAAGGGCTTCTTTGAGGGAACAATTGCCAGCAAAGGTATGGCTCCATCCTTGGAGAGCTGCAGGAAGGTGCCATGGGCAGAGTGGAGTTTCCCTGCTCTGTGGCTCCAGATCTGTTAGGCTTGGCTTGGTGGTGTGTCACCGGTGGAGGTGACACCAAGTTGGGTGGGAATGTGGATCTGCTGGAGGGCAGGAAGGCTCTGCAGAGGGATCTGGATAGGCTGGATCCATGGACTGAGACCAGCAGGGTGAGGTACAACAAGGCAGAGTCTCAGGTCTTGCACTTGGGTCACAACACCCCATGTAATGTTCCAGACTGGGGGAAGAGTGGCTGGAAAGCTCCAAAAGGACCTGGAGGGGCTGGAGCATGTCTGGAGAAGGGAATAGAGCTGGGGAGGGGCTGGAGCAGCAGGAGAAGGGTCTGGAGAAGTCCTGAGGGAGCTGGAGGGGCTCATCCTGGAAAAAAGGAGGCTCAGGGGGGACCTTCTGGCTCTAAAATTCCCTGGAAGGAGGTTGGAGGTGGGCGGCGTCAGGCTCTGCTCCCAGGGAACAGGGACAGGCCAAGGGGAAACCCAGGTGGGACATGAGGGGGAATTTCCTCCTGGAAAGGGTGGTGAGGCTTTGGGAAGGGCTGCCCAGGGAGGGGGCTCATGGAATTCTTTCCTTAACGCTTGAGGGATGAGTAAATGGAGGCTCCTGCCCTCTTTTTTAGGCAAAGGAGGTGCTTTGGCTGCTGACATTGATATCGACACTGTGGGCACCGAGGGCTGGGGAGAAGATGCAGAGCTGCAGCTGGATGAAGGTGGGTGGATCCAAGAGTTCTCCTTGCACCATGGAATTGTGTGCTGTGTCAGGGCTCTGACAGTTCCCCCTCCTTGCAGATGGTTTTGTGGATGCTGGAGAGGGCTTTGGAGAGGAAGGCCTGGGGAAAGGACAGGAAGAAGGAGGTGGATGGGAAGTGGAAGAAGATTTGGATCTTCCCCCTGAACTGGTAGGAGACTCTTCGGTAGTTCCTTGGGAAGGCAATGAAAGCTCATGATGGAGGTGGGGAAAGGATGTTCTGGGCTTCTTCAGGCTTGGTCCCCACAGCTGTGGCCAGCTCTGATTCCATCTGGGTGCTGGAAACTTCCCCACTAATCCTGCCCTGTGTCCTCCCCCAGGATGTTCCTGCAGGTCCAGCAGGAGCAGCAGAGGATGGATTCTTCGTGCCTCCCACCAAGGGCACCAGCCCAGCTCAGGTAATGCCAAATGAGGTCTTGGATTTGTCTTTCTCAGGAATCTTCTACTTTGGTGCTTCTTTTCTTGTTTTTGTCTCTGTGAGCACAATGTGGGAACTTTGTTAAGAGGACTTTGAGGGGTGGTGAGGGCAAGTCCCAGTTCCTCTTCCATGTGCTTCACTTGTCCCTTCTTGTAGGTGTGGTGCAACAATTCCCAGCTTCCCGTTGACCACATCCTGGCAGGCTCCTTTGAGACAGCAATGAGAGTAAGTTTCCTGTGGACTTTGTAGGGATAAATTGTGCCCTTTCCCCATGAATTTTTCTCTGCAAAGTTTCATTTTGTGTCCTTTTGGGCATCATTTCGTGCGTCGTTTTCTCTGGGTACAAACCAAGCTGTGGTGAAGCCTCAGAAGTGTCTGTGCCAGCTTTTACTCAGCAGCTCCACGTGTCCCTTTCAGCTCCTCCATGACCAGGTGGGAGTGACAAACTTTGGGCCCTACAAGCAGCTCTTCCTGCAGACCTTTGCCCGTGGCCGTACGACCTACCAGGCCCTGCCGAGCCTGCCAGCCATGTATGGATTCCCACACCGCAACTGGTGAGCACTGGGCACCTCCCCTGGGCCCTGCCCCCTGTGCCAGGTGCCTCCCAACCCCTGGCAATTGGAGCCCATGGGCTTGTTTTGCCAGTGGAAGCCACTGTAGAAAAGTCCCAGGGTTGGTGAGGTTGGAAAAGATCTCCAGGGTCATCCGAGTCCAACCTGTGCCCCATCCCCACCTTGGCACTCAGTGCCACATCCAGGGGTTCCCTGGACACCCCAGGGCAGGGGTCCAGACTTCTCAGCCTGCACTGACACAGAGAGCTGGGAATTGTGGGTGGCAGAGTTATGGAAGCAAAGGTGTTTTAATTGCTGAGCTGATGCCAAAGAAAAACAGGTTAAAACCAGGTCACCAGTTTGCCCTGGGGAGGGACACCTTGAGGGCTGTGGCCAGGTCTGGGCTCCTCAGGGCAGGAGAGACACTGAGGGGCTGGAGCAGCAGGAGAAGGGAATGGAGAAGTCCTGAGGGAGCTGGGGAGGCTCATCCTGGAGAAAAGGAGGCTCAGGGGGGACCTTCTGGCTCTAAAATTCCCTGGAAGGAGGTTGGAGCCAGGGGGGTCGGGCTCTGCTCCCAGGGAACAGGGACAGGCCAAGGGGAAAGGGGCTCAGGCTGTGCCAGGGGAGGGTCAGGTGGGACATGAGGGGGAATTTCCTCCTGGGAAGGGTGGTGAGGCTTTGGAAGGGGCTGCCCAAGGAGGTGGGGAGTCCAGGAGTAACTGGACATGGCACTGAGTGCCAGGGTGGGGATGGGGCACAGGGTGGGCTCGGTGACCTCGGAGGGCTTTTCCAACCTCAATGATCCTGTGACAACTCTGCCAAGTCACAGTCAGTGTGTTCCTTCTTGGCCTCCCAGTGATCCCACCATGTCCCCAACCCCTCTCTGTGGTGTCCCCAGGAAAGAAGCTGGTCTGAAAAACGCCCTCCCTGCCGTGGGGCTGAAGCTCAACGACCTGATCCAGCGCCTGCAGCTCTGCTACCAACTCACCACCGCTGGCAAGTTCGAGGAGGCCGTGGAGAAGTTCCGCTCCATCCTGCTCAGCGTCCCCTTGCTGGTGGTGGACAACAAGCAGGAGATCGCTGAGGTGAGGGGCAGACTCCTGGCCCTGTGTCCCCTGGGCAGGAGGCCAGGCCAGGCCTCACTCAATCCCTCTCCCAAAGGCCCAGCAGCTCATTGCCATTTGCCGGGAATACATCGTGGGGCTCTCCATGGAGATCGAGAGGAAGAAGCTGCCCAAGGAGACCCTGGAGCAGCAGAAGCGGATCTGTGAGGTACAGAATTCCTGCCCTTTCGGGGCTCTGCCCTCACAGTGGGCTTAAAAAGGGATCAGGAATGTGGAATTGTGCCCTTTCCACTTTTAAAGGAGGGGTCACCCGGCAGGGCTGGGTTCTTTGTAGCCCTCCCAGTTATTCCCATGCCTGGCAGTGATGGTATCCCTGTTATCCCTCCTTCCCTGGCAGGGCTGTGTTCCATGTAACCCTCCCAGTGACTGTCTCCCTGTTTGCCCTCCCCCCCATGCAGATGGCTGCCTACTTCACCCACTCCAACCTGCAGCCCGTGCACATGATCCTGGTGCTTCGAACCGCCCTCAACCTCTTCTTCAAGCTCAAGAACTTCAAGACGGCGGCGACTTTCGCGCGGCGGCTGCTGGAGCTCGGCCCGAAGCCCGAGGTGGCCCAGCAGGTACCTCTGGGGGGTGCTCAGGTGGACACACCTGGTGGGACAGGCCCTCTTTGGGGTCTCCTTGTGCCCCCCCGCCCCGCTGAACGCGCTCGGTTTTCGCAGACGCGCAAGATCCTGTCGGCGTGTGAGAAGAACCCCACGGACACCTACCAGCTCAACTACGACATGCACAACCCCTTTGACATCTGTGCTGCCTCCTACAGACCCATCTACCGTGGCAAACCCGTGGAGAAGTGTCCTCTCAGCGGGGCCTGTTACTGCCCCGAGTTCCACGGGCAGATCTGCCGCGTCACCACGGTGAGGGCATCTCCGTCCCTTTGGGATTCCCCTCCACAGCTCCTCCTGAACTGGTGTGGCCTTGTTGTGTCATGTTGAAGGTCTGGGAGTGTGAGGTGGAAGAGTTTGGGGTGGAAATGCTGCCTCAGTTCAGGGATGACCTCGTGGTGACTGGCTGTGTGTGTTCAGAGATGGTTTGGGGTCTGGAGCTTCTCCCTTTTGAGGAGAGACTACGGGAGCTGGGCCTGGTTAGTCTGGAGAAGGGAGGACTGAGGGGGGATCTCCTCAATCCATAGAAATCTCTCAAATAGCCCTACAAACCTGTCACCTGAGAGGGGTTCTCACCAATCCATGCAAATAACTCCAGGGAGGGTCAGGATGGTCCCAGACTCTGCCCCATGAGAGGACAAGCAGTGATGAGCTGCTTTTGACCCTTAATCATCTCTTTTATCCCTCAGGTGACGGAGATTGGCAAGGATGTCATCGGGCTGCGCATCAGCCCCCTGCAGTTCCGCTGAGGACTCTCCTGGCCCCGAGTGGGAGGGCAAATTCCACTCCCCCAGCCCAACTTTTAGCCTCATTCCTTCCCCACAGCCCTGCCTGTGCTGTCCCACCTGCTCTTCCCACCCAGTGAGACTCTGTTTCCAAGTAGTAGGAGCTTCTCCTTGTTTCTAGACCAGCTGATGCCAAGTTTTTTGTCTTGCTGTCCTAAGGCAAATCTTTTCCAGATGGGCAAGGGCAGCTCTGCCACCCCCTGGTTACCACAGAGCACTTTGGAAACTGCTCCAGAGGCAGCAGCTGCCTCTGGCACCCTTTAACTCCTGAAAGAAGAGCTTGGAAGAGCCAGGATTGGCTCTGGGAGTGTGGTGCTGTCGGGAACAGGGACAAGGCAAAGCCCTTCCCAGCTCTGGGACAACTCTGCTCCCCTTGGGACTGGCCCTGGCTCAGCATTTGTGGTCTCGTGGTGACTCTTTGTTTTGTTGTCCTGGTAACATTTCTCAAACTAATCAGCTTCACTCATGAATAAAGTGAATTAATCACCTTGATCTTCCAGTTTTGTTGGTTTCACTGAGGCACAGGGGAGGTGACACTGAATTTTGTCTTTCCACCTTCCCCCACTCCCTTTTTTGAGTGCTGGGAGGGTTGTGGAGTTTCCAGAAGATGCAGGTTTTATTCCTGAAATAATTTCTGGTGCTGGCAGGAGCCAAGTCTGCTAATTATGGGTGTGTAATTGCTCAGATGAACCCTGAGTGGTTGTACTGCTGTGTTGACCTGGTGTAGCTGTGCCCTTTAGTGCTCCTGTACCTGCCCCCAGGGTATGTTACAGTCTCCAGGATTCCCAAAAATGGGTGGATCGTGGCTCCTGGCAGTGACGTGGATGAGAACAGGCATGTTCTCACATCAGGGAAGCAGAGGTGGAACCCAGTGATCCAACCTCCTAACAAGGAATCCAACCCTGTTTGAGCAGGACAGGGATTGTCCCCCTGTGCTGGGCACTGGGGAGGGAACATCCAGTGCTGGGTCTGGGTCTGGGCCCCTCAGAGCAAGGGAGACACTGAGGGGCTGGAGCAGCAGGAGAAGGGAATGGAGAACTGAGGGAGTGGGGGGGGCTCATCCTGGAGAAAAGGAGGATCAGGGAGGACCTTCTGGCTCTAAAATTCCCTGGAAGGAGGTTGGAGCCAGGGGGGGTCGGGCTCTGCTCCCAGGGAACAGGGACAGGCCAAGGGGAAAGGGGCTCAGGCTGTGCCAGGGGAGGGTCAGGTGGGACATGAGGGGGAATTTCCTCCTGGGAAGGGTGGTGAGGCTTTGGAAGGGGCTGCCCAGGGAGGTGGGGGAGTCCAGGAATGACTGGACATGGCACTGAGTGCCAGGGTGGGGATGGGGCACAGGGTGGACTCGATGGTCTGGGAGTTTTCCCACCTCAAGGATTCTGAGCTCCTGCTCCCCCTGGAGCTGCTTTCCTGGTGCTGAAACAAAACCTTGAACTAGGACATTAATCCTTTAATTTTATACATAAAAAAGGAAGGAAGGGGACCTCTCCATCCTGGTGCTTCCAGTTGTGCATAGGAATGTTCACAGTGGTGGGGGAGACGTGGCACTCAGGGCTCATGGGCCGGGGGCATTCACCACCAGGCTGTTGTGACAGGCCACGGCGATGCCCCCGATGAGGTTCAGGAACTCCTGGAAGTCCAGCTGCCCGTCGCTGTTCAAGTCCAGTTTCTTCATCATCCTGTCCACCACGCCTGGATCCTTCTGGTTCTGCAGGAGAGCTGGGAATCAACCCCTGCCACGAGGCTGAACCCCCTCCCCAGGTATGGAACAGCAGCTGCTGAGCTCGTGGGGTCATGGGATGGTTTGGGTTGGAAGGGACCTTAAAAATCATCCAGTTCCAATCCATGGGCAGGGACACCTCCCACTAGCCCAGGGTGCTCCAACCTGGCCTTGGGCACTCCCAGGGATGGGGCAGCCACAGCTTCTCTGGGCAAGCTGTGCCAGGGCCTGCCCACCCTCCCAGGGAAGGATTTATCCCCAATATCCAAGATAACTCTGCACATGGAATCCTGGAATGCTTCAGGCTGGAAGGAACCTTAAAGCCCATCCAGTTCCACCCCACTATCCCAGGCTGCTCCAAGCCCCATCCAACCTGTCCTTGGACACTTCCAGGGGGATGTGGTACCCACAGCTTTCCCTGCCTGGGTGCTGCTCACCTTGGTGAAGGCAGCCAGCTCGGTGTTCATGAAGGCCAGGAATTCCCTCTTGGAGAGGGTGCAGTTGTCCCCTTCCCTGCCGGCGTAGCGCTGGAACACGGCCAGCAGGGACTCGATGCAGCGCTCCGTCTCGGTGGGCTGCGGGAATAAAACTGTGGTCAGGAGCTCTGGGAGCACCCAGGATCATCCCGGCTGAGCTCTGGGAGCAGGGCAGGGCCGGAGGGGCCCCCTCTGCCCAACCTGTCCAGCTGCATTTTTGCCCTGGTATTAATTTCAGCGCTGCCCTGGCACGGGAAGGACCCGGAGAACTGGGGAGAACTGGGGAGTGGTTCGTGGAGAATCCCCGTGGGGGGTGTCAGATCCCATCGGAGGAGTGGCCTTGGCTTGGGAAGGGCTTGTGGCGCAAGCAGGGCTTAGCTGAGGCTGCTTTTCTGGAGAGATAAGCCCGACCCCTCCTTTTCCCTCCCCCTGCCATGCCTGGGGAGAAACTGAGTCAGGAGAGAAAAATTCCAGTCGCCTCCTCAATCTCCTGCCTCGGGGGCAGGGCTGGATCAGGGCTGGCTTGGGGCTTCTCCCTGGGGATGGACAGGGGAAAGTGAGGAGATGGACAGGGCAAGGGGAGGAGATGGACAGTAGAGAGGGAATTTGGGGCTTTACCCCTCCCAGTGACTCTGGGGAAGGGCAGTGCAGGAAGAGCCAGGGGGAAATCCTGCCCTTCCCATCCCATCCTCAGCTCCAGGGGCCTCCCTGCCACGTCCTGCCCTGGGTTCAGCCGTTTCCAGTTAATTTGAGAGATGCCAACTTCCTTCTGCCCTCGGCTTTTGGTTCCTCTTCCTGCCCTCCCCTCCAGTGCTGTGGGTGGGCACAGAGCCCCGAGTCTGGTTATGGGCATGGAAATAGTGGGGAAAGGGAGGGAAGGGGGGGAACAATACAAATTGCACCCTTTAGTCCCCCCCACCTTGCAGGGACCCTCTGCCCTCTGTCCCTGCCCCCTCCCCATGCCCAGAGCCCTTTCCCAGCAGAGCCTTAGCTCAGCCTTGGCACCATCCACTCAATCCCGAGCCAAGCCCATTTCACTCCGGCTCTGGGGCCTCTTGCAGAAAAAACTCCTTCCCTCGCCCTTTCAACCCTGTGGACCCACCTCTCCTTCCATCCCCACACCTTCAGGGACCCTCTGTCCTCCCTCCCTGCCCCCCTTCCCATGCCCAGCAGAACCTTCCCTTGGCACCATCCGCTCTCTCCTGAGCCAAACGTGTCCGGCTCTGGGGTCTCTTGCAGGAAAAGCTCCTTCCCTTACCCTCCCATCCCTGGGGACCCACCTCTCCTTCCATCCCCCCACCTTCAGGGACCCTCTGTCTCTGCCCCTTCTTCCCAGCCTTCCCTTGGCACCATCCCCTCTCCTGCTCCGGGCTCTCTTGCAGGAAAAGCTCCTTCCCTCTCCCTCCCGCCCCTTTGGGACCCCCTCCCTGCCCCCTCCCAGGGGTCTCGGCTCACTCACCATGGCTGGGCTGGGAGAAGGCTCCGGGCTGGCCGTGCCTGGGTTGGATGTGCTGGATCTGGAGCGAGATCCGGGCTGGGGGGAGTTTCCCGCTGCAGCCACCGCCCTTCCCAGCCCAGCTGAGCCCGGCTTTGTTGGGCAATCGTGGCTCTGAGGGCAGATCCGGACCTGCCCACGCTCCCGCCTTTGCCCCAGGAATGTGCCGGGCCCCTCCTTAAACTCTGCCCAGTTTTGCTCCTTACAGTTATTCCCACTCCTGGGGATTTTCTCCTTATCCAGTTTTGTCCCTCGGTCCTTTGGAACGGCCTTTTCGGCTCCCTGTTTGGGCCTCAGGGCTGAATTCCCGCTGGGAATCTCAGGAAAGGGGTAACACAGGATCCAGGATGTGTTCTGGGATCTGGGACAGCTCTTCGGGAATTCCCTGAGCAGGACAAAGCAAGGGATCCTCCCCAAGATATTTTCCTTTCTTGCTTCAATTTTCCGCCTCCAAACTCTCAATTTTTTCCCCATATATTGGAGAAAAAAATATCTCCCCCCACAACCCAACCCTTCCCAAACTGAATTTTCCAAACCTGGGAGCCGAGGGCTGGAAACATCCTCGGATTTTGCACTTCCAGCTGCGTTTTACAGCCAACTCCCCCCCCCCCCCCCCCCCCCCCCACTACCTGGAACNGCCACCCCCCCCCCCCAGTAAAATCGGAGCTGTTGGGGGCGGGGGAAGTGTCATTTCCTCCTTTGCGAGAGCAAATCCCGGCGGGATGCGCGGCCAGATCCCATCCTGGCTGCGCTGGGGGGATTTGGGGATGTTCCTGGCAGCTGCTGGATGTGTTTGCAGTGCAGGCTCTGGCCCGGGTTGCAGACACACCATCTGTGCTGCCATATGTTTGTCACCGAGACGCGTGACCGGCACACGCACCGAGGGGACATCGCCGGGAGCGACTCCGGGTGCTCCAGGCTGGGAGAGACCCTTGGGAATTCCGCTGGCACCGGCTTGGAGGAGGATGTGGGCTCGTGGGCACGGAGAGGGGATCTGGGGGGATATCCAGCAGCTCCCGCCTGCAGGAAGCAACTGGGATTAGCGGAATGTGTGATCTGACTGGGAATGTGTGATGCGAACTGGCAATGTGTGAACTGGCAATGTGTGATCTGCCCTGGGAATGTGTGGCCCTCCCATCCCTCCCAGATCCATGCAAAGCAGCAGAAGGATGAAGGTGGCACCACTCAGTGCAGTTATCAGCTCTTTATTCTGATTTTTCATGCAATGCATCAACGTGAGGAAGAAGAAGAACCCCCCACCCACCACCACCCTGTGGCATCACCCGGCTGCTCCAACCCCTCCCCGAGGCTGGATCTGGGATTCTGCTCAGCTGCTTTTGGTGTAACAGCCCACAAAAGTGGGATTTTTTTCCCAGCTTTGAGGACTTTCAGGCCCCCAAATGAGGATTTTTGAGCTACTGGGATTGTTTTTCTTGTCAGCAAAAGGTGATGAGAACCAGCCATGGGGCAAGGAGACCTGAGCACAGGGAGATGCAGAGGGGTCACACCACAGGGTGGAAGAGATGACAAGAGACATAAAGGACAGAGAGACCCCAGGACTCCAATTAGAGCAGAAAAAGTGATTAAAATACTGTATTTTGGTGGAGAAACATCATGCAAGGGAGCAGATCTTGAGGTAACCCCCAAACCCACTTGACACTCTCTCAAGACACCCCTTTTTGAGTCGCTCACTTCTGTGCCACCACATCCTAAACTCAGGGCAGGGAGCAGAAATGACCCTCAAAAAGACTTGGAGAAGCCCCACCAGCTTCCCCCTACGGCGCCTTGGCCTCATCCCTGGCGGGACAACCCGGCTCCTCCCGCGGGACCAGGAGGTCCTGGCTCTGCTCGGTGCCAAGACGCGGCTCCTCCTCCCGTGGAAGTTGGGAATCACTCTCCTGCCGGGGGCTCCTCTTGCTGGTCTCCTCCTGGCAGCTCTTTCCGGGTGGGAGAAGCTCTGCACCCTCACGGATGCGGCCGGTTCCTTCTCTCCGGGGCACACGGGCTCGGCTCTCCTCAGCCTCTCGCCGCTCCGGCTGGCGGGCTTCCCGTGGCTCTGGAGCCTGGAGCAGAGGGGGACAGCTCTTGGCCTTCCTGTCCTCACACTCCCTCACCTGGCAGCTGGATCCGGGCTCCCTCGGGACCTTCTCCCTGGCAGCTTTGGATCCATCTCCCTGGGGCTGGTTCTTGTTGGGGATCTCGGGGCTCCTCCGGCCCTCTTTGGTCTTCACCCTGCAGGAGTCACCTTTAGCAGCATCAGGCTCGGAGGCAGAAGCCTGGTGAGATCCTTCCTTCACCCCTGCTCCAGCTCTCTCCTCACTGAGAGCCCCTGTGTTCTCCTGGGAGCTGGGAGGTGGAGCTTTGAGCTCTCCTGGTTCTCGCTGGTCCCTTTGGGTTGGTGGCTCTGGGTGGTTGTTGCTGTCACAGGGGAGGGTTGGTGGTCGGGTGGACACGTAGCACTTCTTTGCATAGACAGGCTGGCCCAGGTTGTCAGGCTGCTGACAGACGATCTTGTAGGTGGCAGTGTTGGGGTCGCCGAGGTTCTGGATCACCTGCACCAGGTATGCAATGGTCTGGGGATCACAGGGCTGAGGGACCACCCGCACCTCCGGCCGCTCTGCGGGGTCAGCCGGGATGTATCGGACCCGCAGGTCACTGATGGGCCCTTCCTCTCCTGGGGGGCAGAGGTCCCTGTTATCCACCTCCAGGGTTTGGTAGAGGCTTCGTCCCTCATCTGTCTCCTGTTCTTCTTCAAGGACCTCGAGTATGGTCTCCTCGCTGGTCTCTCTCAGGTCGGTGGCAGCCCCTCTCTCCTCCCTCTCCCGGGTCTGGCAGCTGCGACGCTCAGAGACCTCCAGCTCCCGTTGGCGATCGATCCTCCTCTCCACAATGGGCTCTTCTCTCTCCCTTCTGGGGAAAATCCTCCTCTCTTCCTCCTCAAACTCACGGGGACGTTCCCTCCTTCTCAGCCCCTCACGTGGCTCCAGTTCCCTGATCTCTCTGCGGACCTTCACATCGGCTTCTGCTTCTGCGACAGTTGTTTCTCTTGTCCTCTCATATCTCACCGACTCACGTTCTCTCCTGGCATCACCTTCAGGCTCCCGAGTGACTCTGTCACTGATGGTGGCCCCTCTCTCATCCCTTTCCCGTGTCTGGCGGCTGCAGCGCTCAGAGACCTCCAGGTCCCGTTGGCGATCGATTCTCCTCTCCACAAGGGGTTCTTCCCTCTCTCCTCTGGGGCAAATCCTCCTCTCTTCTTCTTCACGCTCACGGGGACGTTCCCTCCTTCTCAGCTCCTCACGTGGCTCCCGCTCCCTGATCTCTCTGTGGACCTTCACATCGGCTTCTGCTGCTGCCACTCTGGTCTCTCTTGCCCTCTCGTACCTCACCGACTCACGTTCTCTCCTTCCGTCACCTTCAGGCTCCCGAGTGACTCTTTCCTCTCTTTCCTGGGTCTGGCGGCTGCGGCGCTCAGAGACCTCCAGGTCCCGTTGGCGATCAATCGTCCTCTCCAGTACAGGATCTTCCCTCTCTCTCCTGGGGCAGATTCTCCTGTCTGCTTCCTCCTCAAACTCACGGGGACGTTCCCTCCTTCTCAGCTCCTCACGTGGCTCCAGCTCCCTGATCTCTCTGCGGGCCTTCACATCGGCTTCTGCTGCTGCCACCCTTGTTTCTCTTGCCCTCTCGTACCTCACCGACTCACGTTCTCTCCTTCCATCACCTTCAGGCTCCCGAGTGACTCTTTCCTCTCTTTCCTGGGTCTGGCGGCTGCGGCGCGCAGAGACCTCCAGCTCCTGCTCCTCTTGGCGATTGATTCTTCTCTCAAGTACAGGATCTTCTCTCTCTCTTCTCCTGACAATCCTCCTCTCCTCCTCACACTCACGGGGACATTCCCTCCTGCTCAGCTCCTCACGTGGTTCCCGTTCTCGCAGCTCACGGTGGACTTTCACATCAACTTCTGCTGCTGCTTCTCTGGTCTCTCTTGTCCTCTCGTACCTCACTGACTCACGTTCTCTCCTTCCATCACCTTCAGGCTCCCGAGTGACTCTCTCCTCCCTTTCCCGTGTCTGGCGGCTGCGGCGCTCAGAGACCTCCAGCTCCCTTTGGCGATCGATCCTTCTCTCCAGTACAGGATCTTCTGTCTCTCTTCTGCTGACAATCCTCCTCTCCTCCTCCTCCTCTTCAAACTCACGAGGACGTTCCCTCCTTCTCAGTTCCTCACGTGGTTCCAACTCCCTGATCTCTCTGCGGACCTTCACATCGGCTTCTGCTGCTGTGACAGTTGTTTCTCTTGCCCTTTCATATCTCACTGACTCACGTTCTCTCCTTCCATCACCTTCAGGCTCCTGAGTGACTCTCTCCTCCCTTTCCCGTGTCTGGCGGCTGCGGCGCTCAGAGACCTCCAGCTCCCTTTGGCGATCGATCCTTCTCTCCAGTACAGGATCTTCTGTCTCTCTTCTGCTGACAATCCTCCTCTCCTCCTCCTCCTCTTCAAACTCACGAGGACGTTCCCTCCTTCTCAGTTCCTCACGTGGTTCCAACTCCCTGATCTCTCTGCGGACCTTCACATCGGCTTCTGCTGCTGTGACAGTTGTTTCTCTTGCCCTTTCATATCTNGTTGACGATCAATCCTTCTCTCCACAACGGGCCCTTCCCTCTCTCTTCTCCTGACAATCCTCCTCTCTTCTTCTTCTTCACACTCACGGGGACGTTCCCTCCTTCTCAGCTCCTCACGTGGCTCCAGCTCCCTGATCTCCCTGCGGACCTTCACATCTGCCACTCTGGACTCTCTTGCCCTCTCGTACCTCACCGACTCACGTTCTCTCCTCCCATCACCTTCAGGCTCCCGAGTGACTCTCTCCTCCCTTTCCTGTGTTTGGCGGCTGCGGCGCTCAGAGACCTCCAGGTCCCGTTGGCGATCGATTCTCCTCTCCAGTACAGGCTCTTCCCTCTCTCTTCTGGGGCAGATTCTCCTGTCTTCTTCCTCCTCAAACTCACAGGGATGTTCCCTCCTTCTCAGCTCCTCACGTGGCTCCAGCTCCCTGATCTCCCTGCGGACCTTCACATCTGCCACTCTGGTCTCTCTTGCCCTCTCGTACCTCACCGACTCACGTTCTCTCCTTCCATCACCTTCAGGCTCCCGAGTGACTCTCTCCTCCCTTTCCCGTGTCTGGTGGCTGCGGCGCTCAGAGACCTCCAGCTCCTGCTCCCATTGTCGGTCGATCCTCCTCTCCCTCATTCCCCCTTTTCTTCTTGGATCATCTGGTTCCTCCCACTCCTGATCCTCCTGGATCTCCCTTTCCCTGTCCACATATTCTCTCTCTCGTTCCCGGTTTGCTCTTTGCTCACGGACACGTCTCTCTGGCTCAGCCCTATCGCAGCGCCTGAGGTCAAGTTCTAGCGGTTCCTCAAGGTATGACTGATGTGGGTGTCTCCACTCCAGGCATTCCGAGCCACGTTCCCGCTGCCTGCTCCGTCCCAGTGCCCTTTGTTCCACCTCGTGTTGGTGGTAGAGGCTCCTCTCTCCTCTGAGTAATGCAGGTCTGCGTGGCTGGTTGTCGCCTCCTCCATCTGCTCCTCGTGGCCTCTGGTCTCTTTCATCACCCTCTGGTCCTTCTGGCTCCCGTGTCCGACGGACGCTGCGCCGGTCGGGCCGTGGTTGAGGTTCACGGCTCCGGCTGCCAATCCTCACGTCTGCCAGTTCCTCCTGCTGAGGCCCCTCCAGATCTTCCCTCTCACCTGCCAACAGCCCGAGCTCACCTTCCTGGACTCTGCCACGCCTGAGTTGTCCCTCTCCCCATCTGCCTGGCTCCGGTGGCTGACGCCTTCTCTGCCCGCTCCGTTGCTCCTGATATTCCTGAGGGATCGGCTCCCCCGGCTCTCTGCTTGGTTGGGCATCGTTCCTGCTCCTCCTGTCGCGTCCTTGGTGATCCCTCCTGGTTTCCTCTGACACTTCAACCTCGCTGACCCTGGTGTCTCGTTGCAGCTCAACGTCACGGGGCAGGGGGCGATTCCTCTCACAGGTTTGTTCCTCCTCCTCCTCCTGGAGCTGCCGGTGGCTCCCCCTGCTCTTAATTTCAGGCTCTCGGAGTGTCTTGCCACCGGTTGGCAGCTTTGTCCTCTGCAGAAGGTACGGTGCCCTCGGCAGGTACAGGTAGCAGCACTTGGCCACTCGGAACACCAGGAGGAGGAACTCATTAAAATCTATTTCCCCGTCCCCATCCCACTCCAGGAACTGCAGGATCTTCTCGATTGTCTGAGGGTCCTGTGGCTTCTGCAGGGAAAACACACACAGGGGAACATCAGAGGGATTTTAGTCCTCCTGCTCCTTCGCAGAGAAATGCAAACCTGGAAAAATCACAGCCTTTTCTCCTTCCATCTCTCCCACCTTCACTTTCAGAGGTCAGCAAGAGTGTCTATTTTGTTGCCCATTGTCCTGGTTGTTTCCTGCCTGCAGATAAAGAGCTCTGTTCTCTTTGGGATGTGCTCTTCTCCTTCTCTTGGATACCCTTCCCACCAGGGAAAGAAAACCACACCTTCCCATGGGTCATTCTCCAGCTTTTGCCCATTTGCTCATGGCAAAATATGTTGGAGGAGCCACCAAAGCAGTCACAGAATCACAGAATTCCAGAATCACTGAGGTTGGAAAAGACCCCCAACACCACCCTGTGCCCCATCCCCACCCTGGCACTCAGTGCCANAGGAGATTTTGCAGTCCCTGCACTCAAACCCTCCCTTTGAATCAACACTCACCTCAAGGCCATCTGCAAACTCCATCTGGATGAGGTCCCTCATCCTGCTCCGGCTGAGGGTGGAGGAGTCTCCATCTTCCTGGGCGTGCTTATGGAAGACGCTGATGATGGTGGAGATGCTGTCTAAGAAGCGGGACATCCTCCTTCCGATTCAAGCAAGCCTGGAAGGGAAAGGAACAGGCCCAAGGATGGGAGATTTTCTTGGATCCAAGCATGGAAAGAGGAGGGAGAAATGGATCCATGTGGTGTGTCCTCTCCGTGCCGCGGTGAGCTTGGTGTGCCCGGAACACCGGGAAGGAATTCCAAGGGTTTAGTGGGATGGGGAGTGTCCTCCAGCTTTCCTACTGACGTGTTTGAGTGACGTTTGATAGGGGGTGGCAGGATGTGTTTGTGGATGGCAGGGAGGGAGCTGGGGATGTGACTCAAGAGATACCCCAAGAACCTGCCCCATGGGGGCTGTGCCAGGTGATTATCATGGAATGGTTTGGCTTGGAAGGGACTTGAAAGAACATCTAGTCCAACCCCCCTGCCATGGGCAGGGACGCTTGGAAGGTCTCCAAGGTTTCCCCAGAGCCTTCTCCAAGCTCTCCCAGCTCTCCCAGTCTGGCTCCACAGCAGAGGGACTCCAGCCCTTGGAGCATCTCCGTGGCCTCCTCTGGACTCGCTCCAGCAGCTCCACATCCCTGTGATCTTTCCAGGACACACAGCTCTGCCTGTTCCTGGCACAGGGATACACCAACCTCTGGGAAGCCACTTAGAGGATGTTTAACCCAGCGCTGGCACGGCCCGAGACAAGATCTATGTGGGTCAGAGACCTCAAAAGCTCTGCCTGGAAACCTCCAAAGCCACCTCCTTCCTTCTTTCCTCCTCACAGGATTCCCAAGCCTCTTATCAGGCACATCAGTGCTGAGATCTCAGCCAGGGAAGCTGTGCCATGTCTCCCTTCCCACCTCTGGAACGTGCAGGGGCACATGTGCACCCTCTGCATCCAAAATTCCCGGGGGTCTGGGATGTGGAAAACAAGGAATTTCTCCAATCTGCTCATTCCAGCTGGGATCTGACTCCAGACCTCTCCCATTTTCCCCTTTACAACACTCCGACAGCAGGTGCCAAACCAACCCAAACCCAGAGAAACACAACCAGTCTCAGGAAACACGGCGTGGGGAACGACCCCGCCACGAATCCCAGGAAAAGGAACATTCCAGAAGGAACAACTTACCCAAAATCACCGAGGGGACCGAGTGGGATTCCTGAGGAGCCGTGCGGAGTGCCGGGAGGAGCGGGGCGCTTTTATAGGGACCCTGCTGGAGCTCCGGAGAGGAGCCACCCTTTGTGGACATTGTCCTGATTCATCCTTGGCCAAGCCCAGCTGCACCTTCACGTCCTCAAACGGGTTATTTGACTTATCATCCCCCTCCCTATCATTTTAGCCCAGAAATAGCAGTTGCCGTGTGGCAATTCCGGCACCGGCTGGTTCCGCCTCAGCCGGGCTCCGAAAGTTATTTCATGGATTTCGGAGTTTATAAAACCCGGGGTGGCTGCAAAGCACGTTCTGCACTAATGGGGGGTGTATTTTAAATAGGAGTGTGGGTTTGCCTGGGTGGGAATTTATGTCTATAATATGTAAAAATGTATGGCTGTAATATATAAAAAATTGTGACTAAAATATATAAAAATGTATTACTGAAATATAGTAAAAATTATTACTAAAATATATGAAAATTTATGACTAAAATATATAAAAATGTATTACTGAAATATAGTAAAAATTATTACTAAAATATATGAAAATTTATGACTAAAATATATAAAAATGTATTACTGAAATATAGTAAAAATTATTACTAAAATATATGAAAATTTATGACTAAATATATATAAAATTATGACCAAAATATATAAAAATTATGACTAAAAGATACAAAAATGTATGTCTATAATATATAAAAATTTATGACTAAAATATATAACAAATTATGTCTATAATATATAAAAATACAGGTGAACATTTGAGTACAAGGAAGGAAATGTGAGGGTGGGCACAGGAGTGCTGGTGGTGACAGACCCCGCAATGAGCAGGTTGGGGACACTCAAGGACTTCACGGCCCATGAGTTTGG
>VXBX01002017.1:50348-85359 GCA_013400415.1 Scytalopus superciliaris
CCCCGCAGGAGTTCCAGGTCTTGTTGACAAGGTGGGGAGGGGTCAAACGTTGGGATTGATGATCCTGGAGGTCTTTTCCAACCTCGGTGATGCTGCAGTTTTGTGGGATTATGATTTGTGATACGACTGATGAACAGGACAGAGTTAATCTTGCAGCTCCTACTCGTTACCTCCAAGTCCTCCATCAGAAAACCTGTATGTGCTGAAGCTTCTCATCTTCTCCAGCAGCAAAAGTCCTCCCACCTTCCCACCTCGTGCGCCAGAGGACGCTGCCTGTGCGTGTCTGAGCCGGGTGGGTGCACCCACAGGCACCCTGGGGGCTCCTGGGACCCCAAATCTGCTGCCCACACCCAGACCTTGCTCTGACGTGCTCCAGTCACGGGGTTTGACCTTGGAAAATCCAGTTCTGGGCAAAGCTCTGCCCAGGAACCGGCTCTCTGTGGCAGCTCTGGGGGACTGGCGGGTGTCACAACCCAGCTGAGATCTCTCCTCTGATCTTCTTCCCCCCTAATGCCCCGTCCTGAGCTCAGAGCCACATGTGGGGACCTCAGATGTCAGCAGAGGACACGGGCTGGGGCAGGACAGGGTGGTTGGTCTCTACCAATGCGCTCCACTCCAAGGCTGAGGGTTTGGTGGACACCCTGAGTCACCTCCCGAGGCCGTGGTGGAACTGAGTCACGGGCTGTGCTCCTTTTGGCAGCTCCACGTGGTGGTGGGGACAACTGCAATGCCTTTGCCCGTTAATTCCTTCCCTGCCCAGCACTTCCAGGTCCTTTCCCAGCACTTTTTTTTAGAGGAATCTGCAATTTTGGATGACAATTTGAAGTCTCAGGCTCGGTGTCTCCTGCAGTTGGGACAGGAAGGTCCTTTTGTGCCGCTCCTAAAAAGCCACCAGGGAGTGACTGTGGAGCGTCGAGGGCGGGTTTGGAGGTGCCGCAACAACGTCTGGGGCAGAGGGTGGGAGGGGGCACAGAGGGCGTGTTGGGAAACACGACCTGCTGGAAACCCTGCCAAGGGCATGCTGGCACCGAGGTGGGTCTGGGAGGAACGAGGTCGTGTTGGGGTGGCAGCCTGAGCGGGCACTCTGGGGCAGGACAGGGCTTGCCTGGCAGGGATGTGGATCTGGGGGAACAGGGAAGGCCTGGGAGCTGTTCCCACAAGGCTGGTGGGGTGGCAGGGTGGTGGATGCCAGGCAGTGCCCAGCACAGGAATGCAACCCCTGCCCACTCCTCTCCTCCTTTTCCAGAGAGATGCACAGACAGGGAAATCCCAGCTTTGATTTTTCCACTGGGATTCATCTCCCTTTCACCTGCATTTCCCAAGAAATAAAGTGTCTACATTCCTGCTTTTAACATCCTGACCTATATTTACAAATTTTGGGGGTCAAAAATTTCCCAGATCCCGACTGGTTTAATGAAAATTGGTTGAGACTTTGTTAAAGCTGCTGTGGGAGCAGGGAATGAGCAGTTTTCCCTGTGGACACAGGAAATCCAGGTGGAATCCAGGCTCTACCTGTTCTGCCTGTGGTCTGCCTTGGTTGGCAGCAGCAGTTCTGGTTGTTTACACTGGGAAGGCGAGAACAGAGTGAGGGGTGTTGGGATCTGAGAGGATCCCAGCCATTCCCAAGGGTGTGTTGGGATCTGAGAGGATCCCAGCCATTCCCAAGGGTGTGTTGGGATCTGACAGGCTCCCAGCCATTCCCAAAATTGTGCCCTCCAGACTTCCACAGCTCACAAGGGCAGATGTGCAGCCCTTGACCTGTTCTGAGGGACTGGCTTCCCAAAATGACTCCCCATGGAATGAGCAGGACCAACCCAGGGTGCTGCTCGTGGTCCTTCTCCCCCAAACCAGCCAAGATGTCCCCACACAAACCCTCGGCCTTTGCTGTGCCTCACAAATCAGCTCCTCAACTTCTGTTTACAACCAAACTTTGTCCAAACCCAGCCTTGGGTGGCACTTGGTCCTTCCCCTCCTCTCCTAGGAAAGGTGTAAATCACCGCCTGATATGTGAGGAATTCCAGGATCACACTTGATGCCTCTTTTCCAGCTGTACCAATTACACTCCACCCTCCTGACCATGAGGTGTCCCAGGGCAGGATTAATGAGAGGTGAGTGAGGGAAGGAGATCGTGGGGAGGGGAATGTGAGAAGAGACAAAGGAATGAAGGGCTCGGGGAAGGCAAAGGACAGGGGAGTGCTGAGAGGGGGAAACAGCACATTCCCAGATAACAGATCGACATGGATCTTGTCCTCAGGAGCACGGCTGGTACCACAAGGAATGTGATTTCTCTGCTAAACCCCTTTGCTGGCTCCTCTTTTGTTGTCATTTTTATGCTGGCTTTGTTAATATTTGATTTAGAGGTGTTTCCAAAGTCTAGTTTTGGAGGTTTAATCAGACTCAGAGAAGAGACTTATTACAACATAATCATGGGGTGGTTTGGGTTGGAAGGACCTTAAAGATCACCCAGTGCCACCCCCTGCCATGGGCAGGGACACCTCCCACCAGCCCAGGTTGCTCCAGCCTGGCCTTGAACACTCCCAGGGATGGGGCAGCCACAGCTTCTCTGGGAAATCCATTCCAGTCCCTCCCCACCCTCACAGGGATGGATTTGTTCCCAATATCCCACCTAAATCTCCCCTCTGTCAGTCTGAACCCACCCCCCTTGTCCTGTCCCCCCAGTTCTTGATGAACAGCCCCTCTCCAGCTCCCCTGTGGCCCCTTCAGGGCCTGGAAGTTGCTCTGAGGGCTCTACACAACCTTCTCCTCTCCAGGCTGAACATTCCCAACTCTCCCAGCCTGTCTCCATAGGGAAGGAGCTCCAGTCCCTTTATCAACTTTGATTCCTCCTCTGGACTTGCTCCAACAGTTCCACGTCCTTGTTGTGTTGGAGGCACCAGAACCAGCTCCATTATTCCAGGTGGGGTGGAATATGTTGGTTTAGGCATCCTGAGGATGATCTCTGGATTTTTAAAATTGAAATAAACCCAGAAACAGCTGCCAAACTTCTCAGATTCATCAGGATTTATTCCCTCAGTCCCAAACCCTACAATTAATGTGACACTAAAGGACTTGTTTCACCCCTTTGTGGATGCTCAGAGAGCACTTGCATGGACAGACCTTTCATTTGATGGAGGAAGAAACATCCTTTATAACAGGCTGTTACAAACCCAGCAAAGTGGTGTCCTCAAACTGAAAAGGGATTTCGTTGAGCAGCTGTTTGTGGGTGCCAGGGCTGATTCCTGTCAGCTTTTATATCTTACAAGACCTTTCTCGAGTTACAATAAAATAGTGCCTTTCATCTACTTCTCTCAATATTCTCATAACTTTAATCTCAGAGAGCATTAAGAAAGAGGACAGAAACCAAACCAAAGGCAGGCTCTGAGTGTAGTTATTTGTATGTGGGAAGCAAAAAGACAGATGAATGGAGGTGATGAAACAGATCCCCAAACGCAATTAACACTTGCATTAGACTTTTGCCATTATTATTGCAGTCGACATTAGGCAACAAAAATAAGAACCGTAATTAAGAGATGACTGAAAAGTGTTTTTTTATTCAACATGAAGCAATTTTCCCCCTCGCTGGGGGAGAACCCAAGAGACTCACCCGTGCAGGGAACCCACTCTCTGCCGTGTGGCCGCTGGTGCAGCTCTCATTTCTCTGATTTCCTGCCTCTGAACCAGTTCTGGCACCTGGAAAGGCACCGCTCCACGATGCCGGAGGTGCGGCTGTTCAGTCGGAATGACGAGCCAGATCTGGAATCCTTGGCAGTGCTGCTGTCCCCAAGTCCTTCAGTGCCCTGGGACCTGCATGTCCCCTGGGCTGGGGGCTCTGGGACGCTCTGGGGCTCGCAGGGCTCCGTGAAAACCACGCCTTGGGACACGCAGGGATCCGCACAGGAGCATTTCTCGGGATAAGGGTCACCAAGGATCACGCCCTGAGCAGAGCAGAGCTCCCCTGGACCGGCTTCCACCACCTCGAGGGTGCAGGGCTCCGCAGGGAGCTCCGGGGAGGGGTTTTCCAAGCAGGTCCCAGCCAGCTTGGCCGTGCAAAGCTCATCTGGTGGAAGGGGAAAGGTGTCCGTGCACATCCCGTCGGCGTCAGACGGGCAGAGCTCCACGGTCAGGATGTTCTGCTGGAGGGGGAAGGTCATCACGCACATGCCGGGGGTCTCGATGGTGCAGGGTTCCATTGCTGGGCTTGGGAGCTTCCCAGGGGGTGCCTCCATGCAGGTCCCAGGGGTGCAGAGCTCTGCTGGAGAGGCCGTGGGCTGCAAGGGGGATCACGGGATTCCGGAGTCATCGAGGTTGGGAAAGACCTCCAGGGTCACCCACGACCCATCCACACCTTGACACCCAGCCCAGAGTGCTCAGTACCACAGCCTTGGACACTTCCAGGGGTGGGAACTCCACCACCCCCATGAGCAGCCCCTTTCAAAGCCTCACCACCCTTCCCATGGAGAAATTCCACCCAATGCCCATCCCAAACCTCCTTGAGGAGAGTCCCAAGGAGGCATCACCACAGGGCACCCACTTGAACCCACACATGGAGGTGCACAAGGGTAACTGAGCCCACCCTGAGGACAAACACCTGCCCCCTGGCACGGGCAGGGATCCACCTGGAAGGCCTGCTCGGGGCAGGAGGGAGTATCCTGTGCAGGGCAGGAATCCGGGTCCGCCACGGCGCAGGGAGAAGGGCAGGGGCTGGTCTGCACAGCCCCCGCTGGGTGGGCAGAGGAGGGTGGGCAGGGCAGGGGGCACGCGGCATCCATCCTTCCACACAGCACGGGAGCTGGAAGAAAAACAGCAGTTTGGTGTCTATTCCCCCAAAACTTCAGACATTTAATGAAAAGTTGGGTGGCTCTGCTGGTTTTTTCAGCGTAAACTTCCAAACAGCTTATCCTGTCAGAGCCAAAGAATTCCCGTGGCATTTGGCAACATTTTCTTGGAAGAGCAGAGGATTTGATTCACATTTTCAGGCTTATGAATATCAACCTAATCCCTTCTCTTCTCCAGGTGATTTCCCCTTGTCCCGGAACTCCTTCCCTGGGAACACCCAGAGGTGTAGCTGAGCTGTCCCACCTCTGCCATGACTAAAAGCAGCAACAGGACAGACAGGAAAGAGGAAGATGTGGTTGTTCAGGTTCCCCACGAGGCTGGACATGCTCACCTGGGACCCTGGAGATGCTGCAGCCACTTCCCTGCTCAGATGGTCACCACACGCATGGCACTTTGGGCAAAAGGGTGTTTCTATCCCTCTAAACCCAGTGCTGAGACAACAGGAAGAGCATCCATGGGAATTCCAGGAAAGCCAGCACGACAGAAGGTTGTTACCCTTTGAAATCCTCATTCCCAAGGAGGCTGAGAGCCAATAAAGTCCCCTTTCCCAGGAATCTCTCTCAGTGGTGGGAAATCAAGACCAGCACTAGGCTGGGATCCGCGTGATCCCAAAGGAACTTACCCGGCCCAGGATCAGTGAGGAGATGAGGAGCAGTCACGGCAGCTCCAAGCTGGGATGTGCCTGGTGTGTCCTCTGGCCTCGGGAGCTGAGGAGCCCCAGGCACCCAGAGGAGTTCCCCATCCCAACCCTGGCCTTGCTCCGCCTCTGCCCCATGATGGATTATTTGACTAATTATTTTTAATGGAAACCGCCTATTTCCGTGGCTGTCAAACAACCTGGAGGGAGCCAGGATGGCTCGGGAATCCACGTGTCGCCTCGGAAGAATTTGGGATATGAGTGGCCTGCCAGCAGTTTTTGGGTGGTGGTTAAACATCCTCCAGCCCAACACATCATGAGGTCCATTAGAGACAGGATGGGATGTGGGATTTGGGGGATTCTTTTATTTTTAGCCATGTCTGACCTCCTTCTGTTCCTGCCACTGTCCTGTTTGGACACGGCACTGCTGGAAACTCCCATTTCACCGCTCGTCTCGTGATGTTTTGATTTGCTCCTGAAGATCTGAGTCAAAAAACACACTCCGTTGTCACGGTGTTGCACATCAGTGAGGAGCAGATGGGTGATGGAAGGAGTGACAACCACCCTTTCCAGCCCACTGGTTCACCCAAACCAGCTGAATTCTGCCAATTCCAATCCCTGTGGTCAGCCCAGGTGGTCACTGATCCCAAATTTACCCATTCCCACTTAGTAACCAAAAATCTCTCTATGGGACAAGCACATTCAAAGGAAGAAGAGCAGACAGAAGGACACACCTTCGTCTCCAGGTGAAATATTCCCTCAGCTCTGTGTGCAAGAAATACTGGTCTGGTGTTGTGTCACCAAGTGACTTCAGGCTGGTTTGCAGCGAGCAGAGAAGGAGGTTTCAGAGTCTTTGATCTCTCCCAGGCTCTCCACTGGTTGGCTCCCTCTTATAAACAGGGATTTTCAGACAAGGACACCATCTGTGGAAGGAAGGAAGTCACAGGAGTGTCACAGACTCCGAGCTGTGACAGCTGCACCATCAGTAGCTGCTCACTTGGGGTAACCTGTTACACACCAGAAAGGAGCCCAGCAAACCAACAAACCACTGCCATGGACAGTGTGGTCAGAGCAGCAAACCCAGAGGGTTCATCATCCCTCACCCTGGGCCAACGCAGGAGAAGTCCTGGAAAGAGCCAAAGTGACACTGGAGATCCTCAGGGACGTCAAGGCTTCCCTGCCCAGCAGCCAAAATCATAACAAGTGGTTGTATCAAAATTAATGTAGTCACAGGAGCAGGGCAGGGATTGTCCCCCTGTGCTGGGCACTGGGGAGGGAACATCCAGTGCTGGGTCTGGGTCTGGGCCCCTCAGAGCAAGGGAGACATTGAGGGGCTGGAGCAGCAGGAGAAGGGAATGGAGAACTGAGCGAGCTGGGGGGGCTCATCCTGGAGAAAAGGAGGCTCAGGGGGGACCTTCTGGCTCTAAAAATTCCCTGGAAGGGGGTTGGAGCCCAGGGGGGGTGTCGGGCTCTGCTCCCAGGGAACAGGGACAGGCCAAGGGGAAAGGGGCTCAGGCTGTGCCAGGGGAGGATCAGGTGGGACATGAGTCTCCGCCCCTGGAGATGTCCCAGGAACGTGGCACTGAGTGCCAAGGTGGGGATGGGGCACAGGGTGGACTTGGTGACCTTGGAGGGCTTTTCCAATCTCAAAGATTCTGGGAAATTTTGCTTCTGCTGCCAAACTGCACTTGGTTGAGGAGAAGGGATTTTCTGAAGCTGCCCAGAAAACTTGAGAGCTCCCACGTGCCCTCTCAGTGATCCCAAAACCCAACAGTCCTCTCACCTGGCACATGTGAGAGCACATCTGGATTCTCTGCCCCCTTTGTGTCCCACAGCACCAGACAGTTTCCAACAAGCCGGACTGACTCCAGTGGAGGCCACCAAGATGTTCCAGAGACCTCGAGGAGAAGATGGACTGGGAGAGGCTGAAGGAAAAGCCTTAGGGATGACTCTTTCGGGTATCTAAGAGGTATTGATGGAAAATCTCTTTCCAGAGCTCCCCAGAGCTGGAGTGAGAGGCATCGACAAGGGGAATTGTGACCAGATTTTTAGGACTAAAATTCTCAGCAGGAGCAAGTCTGGAAAGAACAAGGAAACTCCCATTGTAGAAGAAAACAAAACCTCTTCCAGAGTCCCGTCCCACCTCCATTCCTGGTCTGTGGGGCTGCCTCACAAGGTGCGACAAAACATCCCAAAATAACTTTTATCCAAACAAAGTTTAATCCCGAGGCAGGGATTGTTTCCAGAGTGTATCATCAGTTCTTTAATTCCCTGCCCTCCGTAGGAAATACGTGGATGGGGAATTCCAGCAGTCATAGTGTCGCGTGTCCCACCTCGGTGGCTGGGCAGCATTAAAAATTATAATGGAAGCAAGTAATTGAAGGATTGGAGGTGGAACAGGTCTGGATTATTAAAAATTTGATTTCCATACCCCTGAGGTGTCTCACTTCCGGAGACATGGACACCGAAATCATATAAAAGGATTCATATTGTTGTGTCCCTCAAACCGTTTTGGTTTCATTTGGTACTTGCTGGTGGTGAATTGGGTAAGTCTCGCTTGGTTTACCGGGAAGTCACGTAGGGGTTGGGGTTGTTTCATTTTAAAGCGTTGCAGAAGCGACTTAAAAGACTTTCAGGTCCTTCTGCTTGGGGGAGATTTGTGTGTGGGACTTACCCAGCAGCTGAGCTGAGGGTAAATATTAATTCCAGCTCCTACCAGGCTTTATTTGCTGCATGTTTGGCTCTTTCTCCATCAAGACGAGTCCGAGAATGGACTGACCTCTCTCTCTCCCCAGTGACTTTGCTCTCCTCTTTTAACCAGGAAATTATTTGGCTTGGGAGAGATCAAAAGGCAACATTAGGACTTCAAAGGGGAAAAGTGGGAGGGAAGATAAGAAGTGGAGACTTTCAGGCTGCAAGGGCAAGCCATGCCTGGAAGGAAGTCTGGGGGAGAAGATCCAGGTCTTCTGTGGGAGAGCCGGGAAAGTGGCTCTTCTGGGAGCGGCAGGTCCTTTCCTTGGAGACGTTTTCCAGGATGGAACCTCTGGCTGAGCATTTGTGTGTGGACAGGGCACTGTCAGAAGCTGAGTTGTCTCCTTTTTGGGTGGAAATAGGGAAGTGAAGCCAAAGACTAACCCCACACCAAGGGCAGCTGTGGGTGGGTGGGGGCTGTTGTGTCTTCAGCCCGTGCAGAATAACCCAGAGGAGCCCAAAGGACTCTTCTTTCCAGTCTGGAGAAGTTGTTTTAAAGGATCTCCAAACTAAATGCTTTCAAGTGTAATTAATTCCCTCCTATGGATTTCAGGCTGTTTTCCCAGCTCGGGATTCCGATGGGAAAAGGGTAGTTTAGCAGCCTTTTGAAAGCCGAGTGCCTGCTTTTCACAGTTTATTCCTTCCCTGCTTTCAGCCCCTCCCCTCCCCTCAAAGATGCATCTCCAAAACGGTTGCCCCCTGAGACAGCTCTGCATTCCCCCTCCCGCCGTCCTGGTGAGGAATTTCCCCGTGAAAACCTGCCCGGATCCCTGTGGCAACTTCCAGCAAGACTTCTGTTTGCCTCCCCGTGGGAATCCCCGCTGCTACCCCGGCATCCCCCAGGGCAGCACCACCTACGTCAACCTGCGCGGCCTTGAGCTGGCACAGGCTGTGGGGTGTGTGGATCCGTGTGGCCTCACGGTGCCCACGTGTGTCCCTCTGCGCTACCAGGGGCTGAGCAGGTACAGCACCACGTGTGTGGATCCCTGCTGTGGCCAAGTGACCGAGTGCACCACCACATGCCAAGATCCGTGTTGCCGGGAGGTGACCAAACGCATCACCACATGCCAAGATCCGTGTGGTGTGACCAGATGTACCGCCACATGTGTGGATCCATGTTGCAAGGAAGTGACCAAGTGCACCACCACATGTGTGGATCCATGTTACAGGCAGGTGACCAAATGCACCACCACATGCCAAGATCCGTGTTGCCAGGAGGTGACCAAGTGCACCACCACGTGTGTGGATCCATGTTGTAAGGAACTCACCAAGTGCACCACCATGTGTGTGGATCCCTGTTGCCAGACAGTGACCAAGTGCACCACAACGTGTGTGGATCCCTGTTGTAAGGAAGTCACCAAATGTACCACGACATGCCAAGATCCCTGTTGCCAGGAGGTGACCAAATGCATCACCACATGCCAAGACCCCTGCTGTGTGACCAGATGCACCACCACGTGTGTGGATCCATGTTGCAAGGAAGTGACCAAGTGCACCACCACATGTGTGGATCCATGTTACAGGCAGGTGACCAAATGTACCACCACATGCCAAGATCCGTGTTGCCGGGAGGTGACCAAACGCATCACCACATGCCAAGATCCGTGTGGTGTGACCAGATGTACCGCCACATGTGTGGATCCATGTTGCAAGGAGATGACCAAGTGCACCACCAGGTGTGTAGATCCCTGTTGCCAGGAGGTGACCAAGTGCACCACCACATGCCAAGATCCGTGTTGCCGGGAGGTGACCAAACGCATCACCACATGCCAAGATCCGTGTGGTGTGACCAGATGTACCGCCACATGTGTGGATCCATGTTGCAAGGAGATGACCAAGTGCACCACCAGGTGTGTAGATCCCTGTTGCCAGGAGACGACCAAATGCATCACCAGATGCCAAGATCCGTGTTGCGTGACCAGATATACCACCAGATGTATAGATCCATGTTGTCAGGAGCTGACCAAGTGCACCACCAGGTGTGTAGATCCCTGTTGCCAGGAGACGACCAAATGCATCACCAGATGCCAAGATCCGTGTTGCGTGACCAGATATACCACCAGATGTATAGATCCATGTTGTCAGGAGCTGACCAAGTGCACCACCAGGTGTGTAGATCCGTGCTATTGCAAGAAGGTGGCCAAGTGCTCTGCTAAGTGTGTGGATCCGTGTTGCAAGAAAGGGGCCAAGTGTTCTAAGTATGTAGACCCGTGTTGTAAGAAAGGGGCCAAGTGCAGCTCCAAGTGTGTGGATCCGTGTTGCAAGAAAGGGGCCAAGTGTTCTAAGTATGTAGACCCGT
This sequence comes from Scytalopus superciliaris, assembly GCA_013400415.1. Lineage (NCBI taxonomy): Eukaryota > Metazoa > Chordata > Aves > Passeriformes > Rhinocryptidae > Scytalopus > Scytalopus superciliaris. Next base: position 60,872 of record VXBX01002017.1, read on the forward strand.
GTTGTAAGAAAGGGGCCAAGTGCAGCTCCAAGTGTGTGGATCCGTGTTGCAAGAAAGGGGCCAAGTGTTCTAAGTATGTAGACCCGTGTTGTAAGAAAGGGGCCAAGTGCAGCTCCAAGTGTGTGGATCCGTGTTGCAAGAAGGTGACCAAGCGCAGCACGAGGTGTGTGGATCCCTGCTGTGACAGAGTGACCAAGTGCGGCCCCAGGTATGTGGATCCCTGCTATGACAGAGTGACCAAGTGTATCACCACGTGCCAAGATCCCTGCTATGGCAGAATGACCAAGTGCGTCACCACATGCCAGGATCCGTGTTGCCAGGATGTCACCAAGAGCGCCACCACATGCCAGGATCCGTGTTGCCAGGATGTCACCAAGAGCGCCACCACATGCCAGGATCCGTGTTGCCAGGATGTCACCAAGAGCGCCACCACATGCCAGGATCCGTGTTGCCAGGATGTCACCAAGAGCGCCACCACATGCCAGGATCCGTGTTGCCAGGATGTCACCAAGTGCATCACCAGATGCCAAGATCCCTGCTGTGGACCTGTGACCAAGTGCACCACCACGTGCCAAGATCCCTGTTGCCAGGAGGTCACCAAGTGCAGCACCACGTGCCTGGATCCCTGCTGCGAGAATGTCACCAAGTGCGTCACCAGGTGCCTAGATCCCTGCTGTGGACGTGTGACCAAGTGCACCACCACGTGCCAAGATCCGTGTTGCCAGGATGTCACCAAGAGCGCCACCACATGCCAGGATCCGTGTTGCCAGGATGTCACCAAGAGCGCCACCACATGCCAGGATCCGTGTTGCCAGGATGTCACCAAGAGCGCCACCACATGCCAGGATCCGTGTTGCCAGGATGTCACCAAGTGCATCACCACAACATGCCAAGATCCGTGTTGTCGGGAGGTGACCAAGTGCACCACAACATGTGTGGATCCGTGTTACAGGCAGGTGAGCAAATACACCACCACATGCCAAGATCCATGTTGTCAGGATGTGACCAAGTGCATCACCACGTGCCAGGATCCGTGTTGTGTAACCAGATGTGCCACCAGGTGTGTGGATCCCTGCTGTGGATACATGACCAGATGCACCACTAAGTGTGTGGATCCCTGCTGTGGACCTGTGACCAGGTGCACCCCAAGGTGTGTCAAACCCTGCTGCTGCTGCAAAGTGACCGAGTGCACCAGCAGATGTGTGGATTCCTGCTGCCAGGAGGTCACCAAGTGCACCACAACATGCCAAGATCCCTGTTGCCAGACAGTCACCAAGTGCAGCACCACATGCCAAGATCCCTGTTGCCAGGATGTCACCAAGTGCGTCACCACGTGCCAAGATCCCTGCTGTGTGACCAGATGTGCCACCAGGTGTGTGGACCCCTGCTGTGTGACCAAGTGTGTGGAGTCGTGTCCCACCCCCTGTGTCACCCAGGCCTCCCCGGGGTGTGGGGGTGTGTTCACCCCTGCCTGTGGCCAGCGCTGCTCCATCCGCTGTGCCGACATCCGCTCCCGGAAATTCCGGGCTCTCTGAGGGCACCCTGTGGGAATCCTGAGGAGACCCCACACTCCTTGTGGAGTCTCCAAAGGCTAAGGAATGACAAAGGTTTGTAGATCCCTGGGCGTCTTCCTCACATCCTTGTTTTCCTGGTGTCCCTCCTGCTCTGGGAAGAGTAAATCCTCAAGTGGTTTTCCTTACGTTCTGCATCATTCCTGCTGTATTTACCTCAAGAAAGTGCCTTTCCTTGTACGTGTAACCGAGTGATTTCGTGCCCCCGGGAATATTGCCTGGGAGAAAGAGTCTGGAATTCCTCCTTGCGCTGATGTAGGTGGAGGAATATCCTTGTTTGTTCTCTCTTGTCACCTCCTCCTTTCCATGTATGAATAAAACAAATGGTCTTGGCACCACCGGTGTTTCCTTCACTCCTCCAGACTCAAGTGTTACCCTTTTCATTTCTTCCTAAAATCCCAATACCTGGCAGCTCCCTCTGGAATGCTTGGGAAGGTCTAAGGCAGTAGCTGGAGACCTGAGACTCATCTGGGATCAGAGAATCATGGAATATCCTGAGTTGGAAAGGACCCACAAGGACTGGATCCAACTCCTGGCCCTGCACAGACATCCCAACAAACCCACCCTGTCCCTCCAAGTGTTGTCCAAATGCTCCTGGAGCTCTGGAAGGGGTCACTCCCTGGGGAGCATGTTCAGTGTCCAACCACCCTCTGGGAGAAGAACCTTTCCCTAAAATCCAGCCTATCCCTTCCCTGGCACAGCTCCAGCCATGCCCTCGGGTTCAGTCCCTGGTCACAGAGATAAGAGGTCAGTGCCTGATATCCCAGCTCATTCCTGGGAGAGGGAATGCTGCCCACCACGAGGAAGCACCACCCCTCCATGGATTAGACAGGGCTTTGAAACCCCAAGGGCTCCAAAGGCACCCTCCAAATCTTCCTCCTTAGCCCCAAATCTGTTGGAAAACTGTTCAGCCAGGAGTTCAGGAACATCCTCAGGAACTCCAAATTATGGAGCAAAGGTTGTGCTCTGCAGGTTTGCAGAGCAGAGACCAGACAGAGCAGGGTTTGGCTGAGCAAATCCCTCTTGGAATGCTGAAGGGAGGAGCGACAGAGTGTGGGGGAGGCAGCAGACAGGGGTGTGACCGTCTACCAGCACCCACTGGCTCCTTCTTTAGACACCCCAGGGCACAGGGCTGGTGGCTCCCCTGGAATTGTCACTGTCTCACCTCTGGAAGAGGAGCCAACCAAAGTGGGAGATGATAAATCCCACCCCATGGATGTGGCCAGGTAGAGGGTTGGGGACACAAGTCATTCCACCCTCAGAACTCTTCTGTGTCCATCCTCCTCTCTCAGCAGTTCGGGGCAGACCACCATAAACAGTCACAAATCCTCTCTGGGGAGGTGTAATTTTATCCCAAAACTCATTTAAAACTTATTAAAATGCTCTTTGCAAGCAAAAATTTCCTTTGTTCCCACTCCCAAACCGAATGGAACAACCTCCTGGGAATAAAGAAACTGTAGGTGGAAAAAGTGGCAGCCAGATGAGATTTTCCCTTCTCATGACATGATGTTTGCATGATATTCAATCCTTCACATGAGCAGGGAAATCTCAGATGAGCAGAGAGCAGAAACTTTGTTTCCAGGTGATGCTGGAGGAGGAGAAACAGGGATCCTTCCCCCCTGAGCACCTGGATGTTCAAACTACACGTATGGAACTGTTCTAAGAGGGGGAAAATTGGTGCTCAGAGTGAGAAAATGTAGCAGAATCACAGTTTTTGTCCTGTCAAGCGAAGTGCTCTGAGCTCTGAGATGTGCTCCTCAGAGATCAAGACACACTTTTATCCACTGAAGTCAAAAAAATCCCAAGGAAAGTCAAATTTCCTTCCTAAAACGTCAAGAAAATCAAAGCAAATCTCTGCAAGAGTCTGAAGGCAAAAGATAAAACAGCTGAGGGATTTTTACATAACCACAGTTAGTTCCTCTTTCTCAGATTTAATTATCCAGATGCTCATTTATCATTCCTCCCTGAGCACTCACCTTCCTGAGTAAACAGGAAAAGAGGAGGATTTGGGCCCCTCTGGCCCCAGAATGATGAGCTCATTGCTCGATCAAACAGCCCCAGAAGAGCCACTTGTTCTCATGTGAGGCCAGCTGCGGTCCACACTCACCCTCCCGGCATTCCAGCTATGCCACCATTCCCAAAGCTGCAGGAACTTCCAGCAGCAGGGAGACCTGTCCCACCCGGGAGCTGCCCCTGGATCACACCCTCACACCTTGCCCAGGTAGTTGTGGTAGAGGATGATGAGAGGGGAAAGTTGGGTGTGGGGAACCCCTGGATTAGGAGATTTAATTGCAACCGAGTGGGATTGGAGAGTGGGCTGGGAAGAAATTGGGGAGAATCCCTGACTTCTGTGAAAAGGCTTTTTCAGGAAAATGTGAGTCCTGGGCAATAAAAGCCCCTCATGGTAAGAGGGACATTGAGGGACTGGAGTGTGTTCAGGGAAGGGAATGGGCTTGGAGGAGCAGGAGAAGGGTCTGGAGAAGTCCTGAGGGAGCTGGGGGGGCTCATCCTGGCTCTAAAATTCCCTGGAAGGAGGTTGGAGCTGGGGGAGGGTGGTCAGGCTCTGCTCCCAGGGAACAGGGACAGGATAAGGGGAAAGGGGCTCAGGCTGTGCCAGGGGGAGGGTCAGGTAGGACATGGGGGGGAATTTGCTCCTGGAGAGGGTGGGGGGGCTTTGGGAGGGGCTGCCCAGGGAGGGGAGGGAGTCCATGAATGACTGGACATTTGCTCCTGGGCAGCAGAATCCAGAGCTCAGGGGGCAGCTCTCCTGCAGCACCAGACAAACCTCTGGTCACCACAGGATGGCCACCAAAGGATGTTGCTGTGGGGTCCTGACTCACTGATGTTGACGTGATGAGTTGAAGGACCAAATTGCTCATAAATGTAATAGAGATCCACAAATAAGTGGCAATTAAGAGCAATAATCCAGCCCTCTGATGTTCCCACGTATTACAAACACAGATCAATTTATGTGTCCTTTTAGAAGAGAGTTTCTTGCCAATCAAATGTAACAACAGGGTGTAAAATAACTCACTGTGGAAAGGGAGGTGCAGGACTTGTCCCTGGTGATGGTTTTGGAGGTGAGGCTGGAGCCTGAGGAGACATGAAGAACTGTTCAAGCAGGACTTTGAGATGCTCCTCAGCAAGATAAGTGTTGGAGGCTGCTGTGAGGGCACCTAAAAGTGCTGGAGGGCAATTTCCTCACCCAACAGCCCGAGGAGGAAAAGATGGGAAGAGATTAATCTGCCTAAACATTCCACCCCTAAATCCAAGCTGGTTCCCTGTTCATTTTCCAGCCTGCACAGCCCATTTGATGCAGCCACGGGTGTTTCTCCACCCCTGGACCAGAAGTCTAAGAGGAGCAAATCACACTCTGCAACTCCCAGTTTATCCCTGTCATCCCCAGAACCCTCCAGGGCGGCGGAGCCTCCGGGGGAGAAACTGCACGTGAGGTGCTGAGCCTGTGGAAAGGCTGAGCCACCCGTGAGGTGCTGCCGGGGGAATGTCAGGTGCAAATCCATCAGCTCACACGGAAAAGGAACCCGTGCTGACTCCTGGAATTCTCCGTCGGGGCTCCTGGGTTGGGGTGTAAACAGGATGAGCTGCTCACGCTGAAGGGCTTGGGTTGGGTTGGGTTGGTTGGTTGGGTTTTTCCCCTGTTTAGCATTTTTGCAGGGCTAAGTGTTAGGCTGATGATCACATTCCACCTCTGTGATTGGAATATCTCGGCGGAGCAAAGGTTTTCCGTGCCGTGGAGCCCAGTTTCGATCAACAAAACCCTTCCATACGTTAATATGGAATCCTGGGCCTAAATCCCACTAGAACTGGAGCCTTTTACACTCCTGTGGCACTGAAAAATGCCTTTAAAATGAGGGATGCTTTGCCCTGAATGGTTTGACGGGTTCCTCAAGGGAACTGGAGTTGGAATTCCCTATTGGAATTGCTGAGCATGGATGTTGGTAATTCATGGGGAGGAACAGCTTGGGAGAATCAACTGATTTAAGAGGTACCAGAGCAACAGGAATTTGTGGAAAAGCTGGTGGCCCACCGGGGGATTTGGTGTTTGTCGCCATGAGAACCAGGACATGATATTTCTCATAGTAAATGAAATTAATTGTCTGCCTTCCCTAATAACAACCACTGGAAAACCCAAAGCTATCATCCAGACACTTATGGAAATCAGGAGCTGCAAACATCCCATCGCATTAAACCCGGCTTTGGAAAGCAATTAATTCAGTGCCTGCTTTTTTTAATTACCCGCCAACGCCGTCGGGAACCGCATGACCCGACGGGAGTGGGGTTTGCTCAGGACCACGTGCTTTTCCTGGAAGAGGCTTTCCATCCAAAATCAGGATGTAGACAAATATGCAAAGCATGTGGGGAGGAGCCTGGGGAGGTTGTTAGTGGTCAGGTGTCCATACCCCTGGGCTCCCACGTTTCCGGAGGTGACGCCAAGCAGGCCGTATAAAAGCTTTGCATTTTGACGCTCACCCCACTCCGTTTGGCTTCTCCTTCGCTCGCCGGCGCTGGTGAATTGGTAAGTCTTGCCTGGATTTATCAGGGAATATTGTTCTCTTGGTTGGTGTGGTCAAGGGAATGTTTTTCCTGAGTGCAGCAGGGCTTTGCTTGTGGTGTTCCTGTTCCATGATTTGCCTTGGAATTGGGGAGAGGATGCTTGACTCTTGTTTGGAGTTTGCTGTGGCTTAAGTAGCTTGCAAATGTTCTGTCACCTCCTCAGAAACTGTGGTTGTCTCATCCTCCCTCCTATTCTACCCTGGTTAATTTTTTCATGCCTCATTAAGTCTGGAAATTAAATAAATGAGTGGATGCTGTCGAGAAACTCCTGGGACTTCAGAAGGGATGGGTGGGAAGAGTCGTAACCTGGAAGGAGGAAGCTGCAGAATTCCTGAGGGCAAAGCTGCACGAGACACCTGGGAGAAGTCAAGAGGAGGAAATTACTTGGAAATAGGAGCTGGAGGTTTTTAAGCTGAGACTTGACCTGGCACTGAGTGGCATGATCTGGTAATCAGAGTGGTGTTGGATCAAGGGTTGGACTTGATGATCTCGGAGATCTTTTCCAACCCGATCAATTCTGTGATTCTATGATTAACCTGGCAGTGTTAATTGCACGTATCTGAATCCAGAAATCATGGACACGGGCAATACTTTCCAGCAGCCCTTTCCTCACCCTGACCACAAAGCGTTGCATCAGAGCTCACGTTGGGAATTACCCCTCGAGGAGGAAACCCTGAATAACCTCACTTTGTGTCTCCTTCCAGCTTTGCCTCCAGGTCCCCCCAGCCCTCGGGAAGGATGTCCTACCAGGAGCAGTGCAAGCAGCCCTGCCTGCCCCCTCCCATCTGCCTGCAGAAGTGCGGCAAGTGCGTGGAGCCCTGCAAGACCGTGTGCGTGGAGTCCTGCCCCACGCAGTGTGTGGACGTCTGCCAGGCCCCCTGTGCCACCCAGTGCACCACCACCTGCACCACCCAGTGCGTGGAGCCCTGCGGCACCCAGTGCGTGGAGGTCTGTGCCCCCCAGTGCGTGGACGTCTGTGCCCCTCAGTGCGTGGACGCCTGTGCCCCCCAGTGCGTGGATGTCTGTGCCTCGACCTGTGCCCCGCAGTGCCCTGCCCAGTGCGTGGAGCCCTGTGCCACCCAGTGCTGCACCAAGTGCCCCGAGCCCTGCCAGGCCCCCTGCGTGGAGGTTTGCACCACCAAGTGCGTTGAGTCCTGCGACACGGTGTGCCTGGAGCCCGTCTGCTCCCACCCCTGCTGATCCCTGCACGGGCTCTTGGGCACCCACGGAACGGAAACCCTCGTCACCGACCCACCGACAGCGTGCCGAGACCTCCCCTGCTCTGCCTGCCCCAAGTGTGTTTGTCTTGGAAGATGTTTTCTCTGAGTGTTTCCAGCCCTTGTCTTTCCTTCCTATGACGCTTCTGCTCCTGCTGCCTCAGCACCTCTTTTTTGGGTCACTGCGGTTGGCCGATACCAACTCCAGGGCATCTTGGGAAGCCGTTTAGCCATGGTTGTCTTGGCAAAGTTGTTCAGCCATGGCTGTGTTGGCCAAAGTTTTTTTGCCATGGTTGTGTTGGCCAAAGTTTTTTATCCATGGTTGTGTTCTCAAAGTTCTTTAGCCCTGGTTGTGTTGGCGAAGTTGTTCAGCCATGGTGGTGCTGCCAGCAGTTGGTGGTGGAAGACATCCCCTCTTTTGCTCTTTTCCTTCCCATCCTCTCTTTTATTATCCATCCTCTTGTCTTGTAGTATCTGTTTGCAGCAATAAAAATTGACCAGCGATGGCACCGTGTGTCTCCTGTCTTTCTTTTTATCTCCACGTCCTCAGACCCGAGAACATCTTCTCATAGTTTTCATTTTAAAAAGCTGCTGTGGTTTGGGAGGGTTTGTGTTTGCTGGAAACAGCTTTTCAATGCAAAGAAAGGTCTTCTACAAGGAAAACATCATCTGGTCAGAACTTTTCTGATAGATGCTTGAAAATAATTAGAGAAGTTCTATTTTCACTTTTATTAATGGCAGAATTGTGGTCTTTGCACCTCAGGATTTTGGAGGCAAAGCTTAGAAACCTTTAAAAGGTAAATTTAAGTGGTTGAAACCCTCAAATTCAAGCAAGAAACGATTGAAATGTTCTTGCTGGAATTTTAATTGTTTCCTAAAAACACTCTGGCGAAGACAAAGGTGGTGGGTTGGTTGAATTCTTCCCACGATTCCCACTGACTAAATATAAAAAAGAGGGATTTGGCTTCAGGAGAGGAATCTTTTCATGGCTCAGGAACAGGTCTGAGCCCTGAGTTTGCAGTTCTGCTCCCAGATTGGCTGCAGATCCTTTGTGTGGCTTCGGGCAGGTCTCACTCGTGTCATCTGCCCATTCCATGAGGAGAAATCCCATCCCTGATCGAGACAGGGGTTGGAATTTCGGGTTCATCAACATCTGGCAGGTGCAATAACATTTCCCTTCACTTTAAATACACCTTAATTTGTTATAACTTTGAAGCTGAAGGAGGCCCTTTGTCTGGAGGGACCTTAAACCCTTTGAAATGCCAGATTTCAGACATAAAAGCTCCCTTTGTCCTCCACTCTGTGCACGTGACTTGTTCCACTCTGGCACCGTGACGGCCACACAATTTCCATGTCTGGGCCATGGAAATTGCTCCCCACCAACCATATCATTATGGCAAGGGTGGAGAATATCTAATCTGAAGAAGAAAAGAGTTATATTTAGGTGTGTGCAAGCCCTGTTACCAAATCAGCTGTTAATGAGCCCCTGTGTGGAATTCAACAGCAGATTCCTCTTGGTCCCCACCAAAAGGTGACACTGGGATAATGAGAGCAAAACACCTCTCAGGAAGGCAAACAACCTCTACACCTGAACACACCTGGCACCTCAGGGAGGCAGAGAAGGAGGAGGTGGGGCAGGTATTGGACAGCAGGGACATGGATGGGCAGAGGAGGAATGTGCTCCTTGGAGGATCCACCGTGGATTCTGCCTCATTAATAACTCACTGATGCCACATCAGGACCCGCTTTTAGGCATGGAGAAGGTCTTAGTCAGGGAGTCACATGCAGCTCCTGCTCCGTGCCATGGGTGAGTCACCTGTGGCTGATTTTGGAGCATCTCCATCCAGATCTGTCAGCTCCTGAAACATTTCCCCTGTTCCTTCCCTGGAAAAAAGTCAACATTTCTCTGCAACGTGGATCTACCCCCCATGAAAAAGGAAATTCTGCCACAACTTCAGCAAGTCAAAGGCAGGGATTGTAAAAAAGGAATTAAATTCATTACAAATGAAGTTGTTTCAGTGAAAAGTTACTGTAAAATGCCAGGGAAAATGAGTACATCATTTAAAGGTTTTCTTCTCCTTCCTCTGTGCTGCACCAGGCACAGGAATCCCGGGCAGGCTCTGGAAACCCCAGAGGAAGTGGCAGGAGGGACCTGCTGGATTGTGTCCATCACGTTTCCTGTGGTGGTAGGAAAAGGTGCTGCAAGAGCCCTGACACACTTCTCTCCTATGCACGTGTGGCCAGCTCTGGGAATTGCTGGAATTCCTGGTATATTTGCAGCTAATTAGGGCCATTTCATCCGTGTCAACCTGGAGAAGCCCAGAAGATCAGGGGGACGATGTGAAGGTGTCAAACAGCAGTAGCTGGGTGGGTGTGGAGCCAGCCAAGGGTTCTTGGTGGGAACAGCCAAGGATTGTTGGTAGGAACAGTCAAGAATTTTTGGTAAGAAAGCCAAAGATTGTTGGTAAGAAAAGCCAAGGATTTTTGGTGGGAACAGCCAAGGATTGTTGGGAACAACTCACTGTGAGAAAGAACAGGATGAGGTTGGAGAAGGGACCACAAAGTTTAGTTGACAACTTTGGTAAAAGGTTGGACTTGATGATCTTGGAGGTCTTTTCCAACCTCAATGATTCTTTAACCTCTCCATGTGTCACCCACCCTGAACTGGGTGTAATTCCCAGGGCTGAATGTGACCTCCCAAGGTGGGGGGTGGGTAAATTTGGTACAATTTAGGGGGTTGACAAGGGATTTCTGGTCCCAGGAGGCAAAAAACCACCTTCTGGAGTCTCAGGAAGTCTCTGTGTGCAGCTGAAATTGCACTGAGGAGGAATCAGAGTAGATTCCTCTTCCAGTAGGGACCAAGGCAAGGGCTTTGCATGAAACATTTTCTCTCTTCCTTCTTTGGAAAAATCTCAAGGCAATGGACATTCTTCTGTAACATGGATCCATCCCCAGGAAAAGAAGACATCCTGCCACAAGTTCAGCAAGTCAAACCCAGGGTTTGTGTAAAGGGAATTCAGTTCATTAAAAATGAAGTGAATTCAGTGGGAAAACTACAGTAAAGTGCCAGGGGGAAAAAAAAAATCAAGGGAAAGATTTCTAATTTCTGGGCTTTGTGAAGGGTTTTAATTCTCCTTTGGGAGGAGGAAACCAGCAAAACTCAGAGGCACAGAAGGCCAAAGACAGACCTGCCGCCCTTCCCAGAAGCTGGAACTGGGATTCCCCCACCCCACTCAGGTTTCTGGTGGCCACAAACAAAATCATCACCTAAACTTTGTACAAACACCTTCTGCTCCGTCCAGAGCGGATGTGAGTTGTGTCCCAACTCGGAGTTGTGGGATCTTTGCCCAGGACAGGGACAAAGTGAATTATTAATAAATTAGCCCGTGATTACCAGTCTGGGTGTGCCTGGCATTAAAAACAACAAATCCCCCGCACCTGGAAGAGGAGGGATCTTTCCCAGACCTTGACTGGAGTCCAGGAGCACGGAGGTGTGAGTGGAGCAGGTTCTGGTTGTGAAAGATTCTGGTCATCAAGTTAATCTGTTGTCATCAACTCCCGGGGCTGAGTCCTGAAAGGGTATAAAAACCTCCCGTTGGGGAAGCTCCTCACCTCGAGTGGCTTCTCCTTCCCTCCCTCCCAGAGCAGGAGACACCAGGTGAGTCCTTCTGTGCCCCTTTGGCTCTTGGGGTGGGAGATTTTGGTGCCCTGGGTGTGGAGATGGGGCTGATTCATCCTTATTTTGTTTCTCTAGTCCCATGTCTGGCTTTTCTCCCTCAAATTTCACCTCCATGCAGGTGAAAGGCACGTTTTGGTGTCGGGAGGCTGTCTGAGGCTCCAGGTGATGGTTTGCTGCCCTCTTGGGAGCAGAAACCCCTCGTGAAGCCTCAGATTTTTCCCCAAACTGATAAGAGTCCTGATAACCATCGGGCGTTGAGTATCAGCTGCCAAGGTTGGCATCCACAGGCAGCTGCTTTGCATCTGTCAAGCAGCCAGGGGTTGATCACTTCAGTCTCCTGGATTTCCAGGGCTCTGAGTTTCACTTTTTGTACAAAATCTGATCAGTTCACCTGAATTTCATGGCTAGAGATGTTGCTCCTGCTCTGAGTCTCTCAATGAACTAAGCAGAGACGTGGTTGGTGCAGAAAGAGATGGTTTTCCAGTGATTTTTCTCTCTCAAAACTCCCAAGGCTGAGCTCTCACCTGTTTTCTGCTCCTCTTTAACTAGTTTTAACCATTTCTCTGAGGTTCTCCCTGAGCTAAGCATGTTTTCCTTTCTGCATTTCTTCTCTGCTTCTCAAAGCTGAAACGCCCTGAAAATCATGAGCAGAGGGAATGGAGGAAAACCCCTCCTGCTGTTTGCCTTCCCTTCAGTTCTGCAGCCCTTTCCCTGCTTAGACTGAGGCTTTGCTAGGCCAGAGTTTGTCTCGGATGTTCGTTTTAGGCACAGTTTTTCTCTGAAGCCCCAGCAAAGTGGCTGATCCCACAGAGAGCCCCAAAAAGCCAATATGAGGCAGGGCCGGACTCACCGATGCAAATCGGGGCTGAAGAGCAGCATCCTCAGGGATTTATTTCCAAGAGCTGGTTCTTTTGAGTGCTTTTGATGGGAGGATTAACCTTAAAAGATAATCCTCTTCCGATGGCAGAGCTGAAGGACTGCCTGAAACCCTGATATCCCCAAAGGAGGCACTTGTAGGGCTCGAAATAACTCAGCGGGCACCTCGGTTTTCTTCCAGGCTTCGCAGGGATGTCGTCCCACCAGCAGAAGCAGCAGCAGCAAATCCCTCCCCAGTGCCAGGAGAAGTGTGTGGCCGCTCAAAAGTGCGTGGAGCAAAGCCAGGCCCCCAAAGGCCAAGCCAAGTGTGCTGTGAAGAGCATCCCCCAGCAGCAGCAGCAGCAGCAGTGCCCGAAGCAGAAGTAGCACCGACAGCGCCGGCCCCGAAATGCCACGGGAGATGCAAATCCCCATTTCCAAAGGCTCATTTCCCAACTTTGCCGTCTGCTGGAGCTGCTGGAATGGGTCCAACTCTGCAGCCACTGTCTCAGCTTGCAAGGAGGGATTGCTTTACAAAGAGGTGCAATGCATTAAGTGGGATTAGTTCACCCTCTGCTATAAAATAATAAATAAATCATGGGGTCTCTTTATTCTCAACTTAACTCAGGACGTGTTGCAATAAAATGATGAATAACCTCAGCACTTGCTTCCTGAAATTTTTGTTGTCACTTTACTCATGTCATTCACTGTATTTTTCTTTTATTTGCTAAAAAAAATTACCTTTAAAGACAAAGATCCGGGCACAACCCAGCCTTGGGAGGAAAACAGTCTTTGGAAGTCGATTACATTGAAAAGAAGCTTTTGCTTGCTCAGAATGAGTATTTTAATTTTAAAAATTATCAAAAAAGAGGATCTGGGGGGTTTTGGTTCCTCAGCAGGACCTCCCGGCTCAGCTGCTTGATTTCCAGTCAGCTGGGCGGAGCTGGAGAGGAGGAAAACTGGAAGGGGGATATTTTTGTGTGCAGGCAGGAGGTGGCTCTGCAAACCAGGAGCTGTGTCTCGGTGGGATTCTGAGATCAGCTGATGGGGTTGGATGTATCTAATGCTCATCTAAGAGGCCCAGGGCCAAACCAATGGGACCGGATCTCTCCTGGCTCCTCTGAAGTGTGGGAGAAACTTGTTTGGTTGTGCTTCCAACATGTGCCCCATGGATGTGCTCGTGTCTTGTGTCTGCTGGAGGTCACGGAGCAGCTGGGAATCATAAATCATGGATTGGGTTGGGTTGGGTTGGGAGGGACCTTAAAGATCATCCAGTTCCAACCTCCTGCCATGGGCAAGGTCACCTTCCACTAGACCAGGTTGCTCAGAGTTCCATCCAACTCTTCCAGGGTTGGGCCATCAAGCCCAAGGGACTGACAGAGTGCGGATGCTCCTGAAGGTTCTCCAGCTGGAGCACCCAGAGAGGGGCAGGGGACCCCAAGATGAGTCTGCCACCAAGGGGATCGGAAGGATGGAGCCCCTCTCCTCCAAGGAAAGGCTGAGGGAGTTGGGGCTGTCCAGCCTGGAGAGGAGAAGGCACTGGGGAGACCCTGGAGCAGCCTTTCAGTGCCTGATGGGGCTCCAAGAGAGCTGGAGAAGGACTTTGGGCAAGAGTCTGGAGTGGCAGGTCAAGGGGGATGGGTTTGAATTGAAAGAAGGGGAAATTTAGGTTGGATACAGGGAAGAACTTTCCTGTGAGGGTGGTCAGACCCTGGCACAGGTTGCCCAGAAAAACTGTGGCTGCCCCATCCCTGGAAGTGTCCAAGGCCAGCTGGGAGCAACTTGGGCTAGTGGGAGGTGTCCCTGCCCATGGCAGGGGGTGGAACTCTCTAGACTTTAAGGACCCTTCCATCCCAAACCATGCCATGATTGTCTGACTCAGGGTCACCTCTACCCAAGTTTCCAGGTCCCAATTCTCCCCGCTTTGATCCTGAAAAACCCCTGGGTGTTGCAAGCTGAGGTTCCTTCCCACCTTCTGAAGCAGAAGCCGTTAAAACTCTCCACAACTTGATATTCAAAGACATTTTTTATTGTTGGTTTTCACAGTGAAACAAATCCTGGATACAACAGCAGCCTAAAATAATTAGAGCTAAGTAGCAAATCCATACACAACAACACCGTGTGGTGAAACATGTTCCAGGGTGTAATTGAGACAGCCCCACGTGTGTTCCCTCCTTTATCCTGGCCAACACATGGAAGCCACGCCTGGGGTTAATCTCTTGCAAAACATGTCTGGAGTGGATGTAATTAGCTCTTATTTGCCATAAAGACTCTCAGCTGGAGCTGTTCTTTTACACATCCTAGAAAATTCCAGGTGGAGCTCTGCCAGGAGAGCTCGGATTCCTACCTGGGCAGAGGTGATGGTTCTACTCTAAAAAATCTTCCTGTTTCCTCCAGCCCAGTGGATTTATTTTGGATTTTTAATTGCATAAAATAATTAGCTCTGCAAATTCATTACTTAGGAAGTTTATCAGAACCCTTTAGCAGTAGGTTCTGCCCAAACTTCAAATTATTAATAGGCAAAAGCCCTAAATGCAAGTGGGAGGTGGAAACTCGGGGAGCTGGGAAGGAAGGAAGGCAGGAAAGGCAGAGCTGGGCCTTGTGTTTGGCTTAACTTTATTATCGAGCTTAACGAGCCCTGCCTTGTGCATGGCGTGGTGTCTTTGGGTCTCTCTCTGGGCCTTCCAAAGGCACTGGGATTGGGACTGGGAGAGGGCAGGAATTCAGGCTGCTGGGAAGCTGAACACACCACTACGACCCCGCTTGAAGCCTTACTAGGTACGGACCATCTGGCCGTGCCGGGGCTGTTAGTAAAGGAGAAAGCATTAATTGGAGGGGGAGTTGGAATTTTAACAGCAATTCCTTCTCTACAGAAACCCTGCAGTGATTCAAAAGGTGGTGGGAAACGACCTCTGGATGGGAGACACTGGGAGAGGAGGTTTTGGGTTGGGATCTTCTCCCTTGGCAGCCCCTCTTTACTTCTGCATGGGAGGCCACAGGTTGGGCTGTTTCACCTGGTGCTGCTCCATGGGAGGGAATTTCCCGGGAAGGGAGCACTGCCCTGGCTCGGGACAGGGAGCTGGGATTGGCACCGGGACATCCTGGCACTCCTTCTTCTCCTGAGGGCATGGGCTGGGCACGGGGATCTCCTTGATCTCCTGAGGACACGGTGTAGGGTCAGGCAGTGGGACAGGGATGGGCACAGGGGTCACCTTGATCTCCTGAGGACACGGTGTAGGGTCAGGCAGTGGGACAGGGATGGGCACAGGGGTCACCTTGATCTCCTGAGGACACGGTGTAGGGTCAGGCAGGGGGACAGGGATGGGCACAGGGGTCACCTGGCACTGCTGCATTTCCTGTGCGCATGGGGTGGGTTCAGGGCATGAAACAGGGATTGGCACGGAGGTCTCCTTGCACTCCTGCTTCTCTGGAGGGCACAGGGTGGGCACAGGGATCTCCTTGATCTCCTGTTTCTCCTGGGGACACGGTGTGGGGTCAGGCAGTGGAACAGGGACAGGCACTGGGATCTCCTTGCACTGCTGCTTCTCCTGGGGACACGCTGCAGCCTCGGGGCAGCTCACAGGAACTGGCACAGGGCAATCCTTGCACTCCTTCTTCTCCAGCCCACACGCAGATGGTTCAGGGCAGGGCATGGGGGTTGGCACGGGCAGCTCTTTGCACGCTGCTTTCTCTGCTGGGCACGGAACAGCCTCAGGGCACGGCACGGGGGGCAGGGTTGGTGGCATCTTGCATTGCTGCTGCTGCTGCTGCTCCTGGGCTGGACACTGGGGGACCACGACCACGGGGGTTTCTCCCTTGCCTGGTTCCACCAGCGGTGCTGGCAATGGCACGACTTTCTCTGGGCATGTGCCCACCACTGGGAGTGGATCTGGGCACGGGGTGGGGAGCTGGAGCTCGGGAAGCTGCTGCGGACACGGGACGGGGTCGGGGCACGGCACAGGCTCCTGGCCCTGCTTGGAGATGCTTTTGCTCAGGCTGGGTGGGAGGGTGACCTCCTGCTTGATTTGCATCTGGTTCAGAGACATCTTTGGAGGAAACAAGATTATCTGAAAGAGAATCCGAGTGTTATTGCGGTGCTGAGGGAAGTGCAGCAGGATGAGGGTGAGACAGTCAGAACGAAAAACCTCCTGAAAAACAAGAGCAAAGTTCTCTTGGTTTGCCCTTGGCTTCCCAAGGCAGGTTGTCTCAGAATTGTGATTTGCTCTTTCTTTTTCATCCTGCCTTTCAGCTCCTGCTCTGACTCTGTCTTATCTTGTTCCTCCTTTCTGCTCTGCAATGTGGGACAGCCCTGTCAAGGCTGACTGAGGTAGAGCCACTCCTTTGAGCCTGGAGCTGATTTACACTTCAGAGTCCTTCCTCCTCTTCCCAAAATGTCAACTCTCTTTTATTTCTGTCCTGGGGAATTGATGAGAGGAGCTGGCAAATCACAGATCTCCTGGTTTGAGGGTGGCTTCAGAAAGTCCAAATAACAACATAAAAATAATGAAGGTGGAAGACAAACATTTAAAGGCATTTGGTGTGTCAGAAAGTAGGAAAATATAAATGTGGGGCCAACATTGGCAAAACTGAAATAATTCACTTGGTTTTGCTGCTTTTATGATGGTTTCCAGATTTTACTTGGAATTACAAGCCCTTTCTATAAGTATTAAGACTCTTTTCAGTCACAAGAGACAACTCCTCTGGTTTCACCCCGACTTTGTGGATGATGTAAAGGGTTGAGGTGACCTGTGGCCCAATCCTTCAACCTGCCAGGGAGAGAACCAGCACTGATAACGTGTCCCTGTGTGTCTGGCTTGTCATGGCCACTGATGACACGTGTGACCTGCGTGACTCAGAGCCACCAGCAGGCATTTCTGCTCCCAGGGCCAGTCCTGCGTCCACTGCGTGTTCCTGATAATTTAGGAAACTGTTTTGTGGCTGCTCAAGGCAGGACCAGGCTCAGCTGGGCTCTGCAAGTGTCTCGGCTAAAGCCTGTGCTGCTGCTTTTCTAAAACCAATCTAAAGGCACAAATTAAAGGTGAGAATTACACTTTTGAAGTCCTCTCAGTGCAGGGCTTGCCCCACCACGGAGCTGTGGGCAAGAGACAGAGCGTGGAAGCTCCTTCTCCCTTCACCCTGTGGTGGCTGCTCCTCTCAGCACATCTTCAAAGCAAAGTCCCTCCTCTCTCCTCCGTCCTCCAGATCAAGATCTCTCCTCTCTTGCCATTTTTTTATAAGGATCTGATAAGATCTTTAAACTAATTAATATATTGCTCTTGCCATGGTTGGCATGAATGAGGCAGCACACAAGGAATGCTTTCATCCTTGTGCTCCCTGCAGCCCCTCGTGCCCCAAATCTGTCTTTTCCAAAAGAATTCTTTGATGAAATGGCGGTTTCAACAATATTTTTGTTACAAGCAGCAGAATCACAGGAAATCAATTTGGCAGGAGCTTCAGGAGGCCACTGGTCTCCTTCCCTGAAGGCAGGAGCAGTTACACTTAAACCAACACGATTTCATCTGATCTCCCTTTCAGAAAGGGCCTAATTTAACACTTAACCGCCCTCAGCTTTACGAGTCTGAATTCACCTCCCAGAGACACTTCAAGGCTCTTTGTCCTCCCCACAGTTTCTCTCCTCTCCAAGAGCCTTTTGCATATTCAAAGGCATCAAACAAAGCACCTGTTTGAGAGTTCACCCCCAGGAAGCCAAGAAGGAGAATCCCCGAGAAGGATCAGAATCCTCTGACTTACCCAGGCAGCCAAACGGGAGCAGCACCGAGCGGAGTGGATGGTGGAGCAGGGAGATTTGAGAACTTTTATATGGTTTCAAGGCCCTGCCTTCTGGGAATGAGTCCTCCTCGGTAATGAGCTCATTCTTTCACAACTGCCCGGCTGCATTTCCTCCACAGCCTTGTTTTACACGTAGGCATCTTGCAGAGAGGATTCCTTTTATTCCCCTGACTAATCCAATTGGACAGAAAGGAATTCGGTGGGAATAAAAGTCAGACCCTCGGGTTTAATACATTTATTGTGGATCCCAGTGACATGAGGGGTCTTGGTGTGTTGTGGTGCTGCTTCATCCCATCCATGGGCCTTTTCATATCATCTAATTCCATCTAATTCTTAGGATGTATTTGTAGTTTAGGAGAGGGGGGTAATTTGTCCTCCTCTCACCTGCTCTAAAATGACTTCATTGTGAGTATAAAACCTTGTGATGGATGAGTTACTTTTTTTTCCCTGGGAAGACCTTCACAGATTTCATTCTACTTTCAGAACAGATAATTTTGAATCATCAGGTGGAATTTCCTCCTGGAAAGGGTGGTGAGGTTTTGGAAGGGGCTGCCCAGGGAGGTGGGGGAGTCCCCAGCCCTGGAGGTGTCCCAGGAATGCCAAGGTGGGGATGGGGCACAGGTTGGACTCTTTTCCAACCTCAGGGATCCTCAGATTTATGAATTCATGTAATTTTCCATGATTTAGAAGACAGCGAAATGTGACAGAACAGGTAACTGAGTTTATCTCCACATATCATGTGACAAGTAAAGGCATTTTTAATGATATCCAAGATTTGTCACATCCAAATGGAATTGGAAACTGGTCCCATTTAGGTGCCAGAATGACATTTGAAAAGATATTTCAATCTAGATGTGAAATAAAGGGAGTTTTTCATGGAAGCACTTTATTCCCTAAGTATTATTCCGTGTGAAAAACATTTATGGAGTGATTATTATCCTCCAGATCTCAGGGAGCCATCAGGACACAGGTCAAGCAGCCCTTAATTGTGAGGGGAGGATTATTTCCAGCACAGAGACACCCTGGCCCACACAGAGCTGAATTTCATCACCTTTCGTTGTCTTTGGGACTATCTTTGTCCTGTCTCCACCGTTCCACCGGAGCTTTATCAGCTGCAATCCCTGCAACAGGCTCGGCTGGTCCTGGAGCCTCTTGGATTCCTGGGCAGCAAATGGAAGGAGCTGCTCCCAGCTGGGGTGTAACTTCCTCTGTTAATAATCATTTGGATGTCAGGACACCTGAAGTTTGGACCATGTCGTGTCCCTGAGTGTGACTTCATGTGTGTGACTCCCTTTCTTACCTCATGGCAGGCGAGGTCCTGCCTTGCTGCCTCACTCACAGGCTTAGTCTTAGTCTCCAGCTTTATCTGGTGAGGGGAACACCCAATCCCAGCCCAAAGCCTGGCTCAAGTCTCTTCAGCGGCTCCATTGGTACAAATCCCAGTTGTAGCTCTGCTGGAGGAAGGAACGAGGACACTTTGCAGCAGTGGAGAACCTGCCTGGCTGCTTTCTAGACAGAATTGTGGTTATCAAAATAGCCCTTGTGCTGGGATTGGCTCCTGGAATATCGGCCCTTCAAAGCAGGGACATTGAGGGAATAAGATCAGACTCATTAAATCAGTTGGGTTTATCATTGGCCCATCCCTGGAACTGTCCAAGGCCAGGTTGAATGGGGCTTGGAACAACCTGGTCCACTGGAAGGTGTCCCTGCCCATGGCAGGGGATGAGATGAGTTTTAAGTCCCTTCCAACCCAAACCATTCCGTGATTGTTGTTGTAGGCCTGGAGAGGACGGAGCAGCTGGGTTTGAAATGAGACAGG
This sequence comes from Scytalopus superciliaris, assembly GCA_013400415.1. Classification (NCBI taxonomy): domain Eukaryota; kingdom Metazoa; phylum Chordata; class Aves; order Passeriformes; family Rhinocryptidae; genus Scytalopus; species Scytalopus superciliaris. The sequence goes on from VXBX01002017.1 coordinate 80,378, forward strand.
GAATTTTCTCATCCCCAACGTTGCACCTGAATTCTTGTGCAATATTCCCAAGCCATTGTGCATGGTCAGGTCCCAGCCTGGTTGTGTCCACCCATCAGACAGACACTCTGGTGGAGGAACATCAAGGCAGAGCTTTGCAGCCACAGCTCCGTGTTGAGACATTGGGGTTATTTAAGCAAGACTTGAGGTTTTGGGGGATGTTTCACTGCCAGATTTAAAGCCTCAACTTGCAACATGGAGTGATTCAAGACAATCACTTTCCATAGCTGGAAGGGAGACGACCTGAACCGTGTCTGGAGATCAGAAGGTGGGGCTGTCCTGACCTTAAACACTGGTTGGGATTCAGCTCTGGAGAGACTCGTGGAGGTCACTTCTCCTCCGTGGCAGCAACCTCAGCAGAAAAACCCTGGCTGTTACCCCAAGATGCTCTGGAGTCAGCCCGTGGAAAGGGAGGGAATGTTCTTCCCAGACAGGAGGTGTAATTGCTTTTCCCTTCCTTGGGAATTGCACAAAGACTATTTTTAGAGGCAAATGCCACCCGCAGTGAAATCTGCTTTGCTGGAAGCTTTGGGATCTACGGGAGGAACGTGCACGGAGCGAGGCGGCTCCAGAGGGAACATGGAGCTCTCACCTGGTGGGACCCAGCTCAGCTCCCAGGAGATACCACAGCTGGACCACTAATTGCAGGGAGCACAGCACCATAAGCAGGAAAATTGCTGGTCTGAGCCCGTCCTTCCTAGACAGAAAATGCCGCTCCAGCTCCCACAAGTCTTGGGCAGGTGCTGTGCTACTGTCAGAGATATTTCAAATGCAGATCAGGTAATTGAGTCCCCAGAAGACAAAGATTCCCTGGGAGGTGGCAGCAGTTATTCCAGCAGCTCCCGAGGGAGCTCTGCAGCTGTCAGTTTGATCTGCTTTATCATTGAGATGACTATCTCAATATCTCCAAGGGTCCTGAAGCTTGACGGCCTCATGCTGCAAAAGACCAAGGATCAGATTTTTCCCAAGTGGAGAGAGACCCTCAGCTTTGGTCCTCACCTCAGGACCACCTGGATGCTCCTTGACTTTGTGCCAAACCATGGTTTGAACCTTTGAGCACAGAGAAAATGATCTGAGGAAACTCCTGCCCTCCTGGATTTCATGTCTTGCTGTGATTCAGAAGTTGCCGAACTGGCTCTCCCAAGACACGGCTCGCCCAGGTGGCTTAATTAGACTGTTTCATTAACACCCCATCTTGCTCTTTATTATTGTGTCTGTCATCATTTTAGGGTGGACATCATGATTAACTCATCTCACGAGACAAAAGACATAATTACCTCTTTCTGAACTCCCCGGTATCGGTCTGGCTGCCTGGGAGGACAATCACTGGAGCATCTTCTCTCCCACACCTGGAGGTTTGTGGCTGCCCCATCCCTGGAAGTGTCCAAGGCCAGGCTGGAGCAACCTGGGCTAGTGGGAGGTGTCCCTGCCCGTGGCAGGGGGTGGCACTGGGTGGGCTTTAAGGTCCCTTCCAACCCAAACTATCCCATGGTTCTATGATCCCCTCCTTTTTATTTCCCCTGCAATGCAGTGCCTGAGCTTCCCAGACACCAGACAGTTCCCATTAAACTTATCCCACTGGATTAATTTCCCAGCTCTCAGGAGACACACACGGCTGAGTCACTGAGTTAACTCTGCGCCTCTGCCATAAACCCTCTGCCATAAAACTCCCCAACCTCCATCCTAAAGCCTCTTCCATATTTTGACTCCAATTTTCTGATTTTGCAGCCTGTTCCTGAAATCTCCCTGGGCTGTGTCTGGAAAATCCTCTCCTCATTCCCTGCCTAAATTTATTCCCAAATTCTTCAGAGTCACCTCTCGGTTGCCTCATCCAAAACCCACTGGGCACAACAGGAGCGCTTTCCAGTTGCCCATCACATCAAAGAGCCTCATTCCCAGTTGCTTCATTCACTCCCTGGAGCTCAGGAATGAAACTCGTTGGAGTTTGGGCTGTCATCAGCCTTTTCCAGGCTTTTCCAGGACATGGTATGGGAAAGTGGAGCAACCTGACAGTCACTCTGTGCTCCTCTTTGCAGTTGGAGACCAAAAAAATGGGGGTCAGAACCACCTTTCAGACTTTTTCCTGTTGGAAAGGGACAAAACACCCCCTTGGTGGAGTATCAGGGTTGTGGTGCCTCAGGGGGGTTCTCAGGGAGCCTCTTGGATTTGGAATATTTATTTAAAATTGATTTATATGTTACGATTTAGTGGGAATGAATTTGCTTTATGCTTCCAAAGAAGTGGGTTCCAGCCCCAATTTTGAATTCCTGGTGAATTCCCTGTATCACTTTTGTTGTTTCTGGCGGGACTGAAACCTTTGGACTCTTGAGCTTGGAAAACATGGGAATAACAACAAGATTCCATGTTTCAGGCATGGCCAACACCTGCTAAAACAGAAAATGCCCACGAATGGGGAGTTTTCTCTTCTAAATGTCGGGAAAAATACCTCTTTCTGCGACTGGGCAGTTCTGGAGCTGTGAAAAATATCCCCCATGTCCAGCACAGGTCCCTCTCCCCAGGATTTTGGGCTCCTGACTCCCAAGTCTATCCCACTCTATTTGCATTGGTTCATTATTCCACTGGTGCCTTGGGGGAGTTTGATTCTGGGGAGTCTATTAAATATTTTTAATTAGACTTGCCAAAATGGGACTTCCTGTAGGATTAGGACTCATTGATGACAATTTCAGGCTCTTCCGTTCACAAACAGAATTAATTGGGATTAAATTTCAGGAGCTGAAGGCTGTAGGAATTAAACTCTCTCTTTCCCAACTTTCTGCATCTGTGTAAAGCCAGGGATTAATGGAGATAATCTCGGTTTTACCTGTTCCACTCCAGGCACGTTGATGACATCACACCCTTGCAAGGTGATTATAGGAAGAGGATCAGGCCCAGAGGACTCCGAGCTCACCCAAACATGCCTTGAATTGTATTCCTAAAACTGCTTTATTATCTGAATTACAGTGGAAAGAGGGAATTCCAACAGCTGAGGGTGCCTGACAGAAGAAATTCCCCGGGGAGATAAAGGAAGGGGTAAATCCCGGAGTATCAGGGAAGACTTTTAGGGCCTCCCAGCTTTGAAAAGTCGATGTGTCTGACAAAAAAAAAAAAAAAAAAAAAGCTGGGTCTAAAANAATAGACAAAAAAAAAAAAAAAAAAAGATGCTGTGTCTGACAAAAGACTGACCCAGCCTTGGTGTCCTCAGAGGCGTTTGGGCTGCAAATCAAAACTGCCACAGCTCAGGGCTGGAAAAGGATCACCTGGTGAGTCCTGAGTCATGAAAGGGACATTGAGGAGATGAACATCCAGCAGAAAGGGAGCTTAGGAGGGGCAATTGTTGGTCCTCGAGCTCAAGAACGACTTATCTTGGAGCTTTTCCTTCCCATTAGTTCAATTAGTCCCATTAGCTGCAGTGAGTTAGTTATTAAAATAATAACAATCCAGAACTCTCAAATTCGCTTCTTTCTAACCCCTGCCCACGGATGAATCCCAGAGAAGCCTCAGCTCCCGGGTTTCTCTCCCACTGGAAGCGCCGCTAATGGATGGAGTTAATGGATGTGGGCGCTGGGGAGGGAGAAAGTTGTGTTGAAACTCCCCCGCTCAGCTCGTGAGTTTGAAAAGCCATCAGGGCCATAATGACCCTGTAGCCAGCTTTTCTACAGAGACCAGACCTCCACTAAGCCTGGAAGCGACCAGAACAAAGAGCTCTGTGGGGCTGCTAATTGCAGAAAACAAGAGTTCATTAAGTAATAAAACCCTTTTAGACTGAAGCAAGAAGGAGTCCAAGTGAGGAGCCTTTCATTCTCATGCATGTCAGAGTTAGTGTTTTGCCTTCAGTGCTGTGAAATCATCGAAATAGTGAATTTACTGCTCGCTGGGCTAATAATACTTGAAGTTTTATTATCTGCAGCTCGTTTGCAGCTTTCTAATTACAGGTCTGATAGGCTGAAAGGGCGATCTGTGCTTATTGTCCTGTGTCCTTTGTTCCCTGCCCTCCCCTCCCTGCTCACACCCACGGGCCCAACACACTGCCCAGTGAAGAGCGAGAAGTGCAGCCCAGCTGGTCTCTAAATGTGTATTTTCCATGCTCAGAATTAGAGAATCATGGGGTGGTTCGGGCTGGAAGTGACATTAAAGATCATCAATACCATGGGCAGGGACACCTGCCACTAGCCCAAGTTGCTCCAGCCTGGCCTTGGACACTTCAGGGATGGGGTATCCATGGAATAACCTGTGCCAGCCACTCTCCCTCCTCACAGGGAAGGATTCCTTCCCAATATCCAACTCAAATTTCCCCTCTGTCAGTCCGAACCCATCCACTTGTCCTGTCCCCCCAGTTCCTGAGGAACAGCCCCTCTCCAGCTCCCCTGCGGCCCCTTCAGGTCCTGGAAGGTGCTCTGAGGTCTCCCCACAACCTTCAGGCTGAACATTCCCAGCTCCCCCAGCCTGTCAGAGGCACATGTCCATGTGAGCTGCTGGAATAAGTCACTCGGGATTTGGTGGTGGTGGGAACTGGTGGCTGTGGTTGGGCTGCATGGACAGCTCAGATTTACCTTCATGTCCGTGTCTTCACAGAATCCAAAATGAGTCAGGTTGGGAGGGACCAAGGGGGTCACCCGGTCCGAGATCCCTGCTCAGGCAGGGCCATCCCCGGGTGCAGTGAGATAAGGGGTCCTGTGTCACCAAGGCGCCGAGCCGGGTCTAATTCACCGTTTAAACTGTTTATCCTGGAGAGAGAGATGATCTGAAGGTGGTTTCCCAGCCACCAGCGGCTGGTTCTGCGAGGCTGGAGGTTGGTTTGTGTGCGAATGCTGCGCTCTAGTGGTTCGTGAAACTCGAGCTTCGTGACCAGCTCTCATCAAGAGAGACATTGAGGGGCTGGAGCGTGTCCAGAGAAGGGGCTGGAGCGGCAGGAGAAGGGAATGGAGAAATCCTGAGGGAGCTGG
>VXBX01002020.1:0-16851 GCA_013400415.1 Scytalopus superciliaris
GAAAAAAGACAATGCAGAAAGAATCGCGTCTCATCAATACAGCCTGTGGAGACTTTCCACTGTGCCTTTTGTGACCGGACTTGCCTATCGCGCATTGGCCTTTTTAGCCACCAGCGTGCTTGTAGCAAGCCTGGCTAGAGCCCTTCTCAAATCTTTGTTCACGAAGCCTAGCCATGATGATTAAAAATATAGTTTCATAATTGCATACTATCTAGTGGGATATTCCAAAAAAAGAGCAGAAAGAAATCAGAAGGCCATTTGGTATGCTCTGTTCAACCTCTGTCTAATCAAGACAATACTTTTTTTCACGGATAACTACCATCAGGTAACCCACCTCTGATGCACATAGTCACATTATGCTGCTTACTGCATTAATAAAAAGTCTTACCATAAACCTGGTCCGCCAGCTCAATATCTGTTTCTTATCTCTACATTGAGTCTGTCACTCTCATAATAAACAGAAAAGTAAATCAAAACACTTACAGTGAAACAGAGCTATACATCTATTCTGAAATCTTTTTCACATTGACACTTTTACCTCTGTTTGTGGAGTCTTTGAAGAAGACCACAAAAAGTCAGGGAAGTGAACATCATGTAGAAAATTCTAGGAAAGCAGAATTTTTTTAGGAGTATAATTGCATTACAGACTATGGGAGAGAGTAAAGAAGTAGAATTCTCTGAAGTTTAATTAAGGAGGCATTTTGACATAAACAAAACAACCCAGTGACCAAGACAGGAAAAGAGACACATTTTATGTTGATGCCTGGTAACCTGGAAATCTATGAAAGCTATAAATTCTTATAGGTGGGGTTTTTTTTGTTTTTTTTTTGTTTTTTTGTTTTTTTGTTTTTTTTTTTTTTTTTTTTGGGGGGTGTTTTTTTTTTTTTTTTTTTGTTNTATTATTTATTTGAGGGTTTGGTTTTTTGGTTTTTGTTTTTTTTTTTTTTTTTTTTTTTTTTTTTTTTTTGGTGGGGCGGTGTTTGTTTGTTTTTTTCTATGAGTGCATCACACTTCCATTATGAAGGGGACATAGATATAAGAAGGAAAAATTTATTTCAACTGCATTTCCCGGAAAGTTAACATTAAAGAAATGGGGTTTCTCACAGTCCATTAAGGACAGGTCTCCTTGCATTGCAATCATATAAAAGGAGAAACATTGTTCACAGAGTCAGAAAATGGATATAGATCTCATTTCCAACAGTAATAAACTGTTCTATAGCACCCGTGCTTCAGACATCATTACTACTAAGTAATGACGTGGCCCGGTCAGAGAAAGGATTCAGGGAGAAGCTTGAGGATTGAAAGGTTTTATTGAGTAAGGCAAAAAGCCCCCAGGAGACATGCTGCGCCAGCTTTTAAAGGGTCTGGGGAGAAGGTGCTGGGAAAAGGGGCGGAACATGGGAGGAGTATGCTAACAAGGGACATACAGGGATAAAAAGGGGATGGATCAAGCTTAAGGTAGGTGGGGAGAACTGTATATGTAACTTCCAAATAAGGGAGTACTGCAATGCAGCAACAGGGGACCAATAGGAACGGGATTTCACAAGGAAGTGACAGGGAGTACAGAACATGTGGATTTTTTAAAATTGAGGGAGAATACAACCTTTAACAACATATAACCTCTAATATCTCTTAATAACAAATAAGAACTACACCCACAACCCCTCAGATAGGAACAGTCTGTTATTTAAAGGTGATGGATGTCTGTCCCTGCAGTTCCTCGAAGCCGCCTTCTTTTTCTTCTGTTTCTTTTTTCCATTGTTCATATGCCCTTTCTTCCTGGCTTCCGACAAAGTAATATGGTAAAAAATATTAATAAAAGTACTGTTATAAAAAATGTGCTATAGCAAACCAACATAGCATTACATGTAAATATTTTTCTGATTGTTATGTAATCTAGTGTTTCAAAGTAATATTAATAATATTTTTTTGCCTTTTCAAAACTAGATTCCTATGAAGATTATAGATTTTATGCATGCCTCATCATATTGGTAATTCTGAAGGGACATCAAGGGCAAGAAAATTCAATAATTAGCCCCTTAAAATAAAACAGGTGAGTTAAGACAATAAAGATGAGGGAATGAAATAAAACAGATTTTTAAACCATGAAATCTGGACAAATATATTTTCAAATTTCTCAAGAGGCTGGACTGCCATTTTTAATTGACATCTGAACTCTAGTTCTTATCAAGGAGATTTTAGGAAAAACTAAGGGTAAAGGAAAGCAAACTTCTCTAAAAAAAACATGTTAATTAAGAGTAGTTATAATTGTTTTGACTAATTAGCTCAAAGATCATCTGAGAAGGGACTCTAATTAGTTCTTTAGTATCCAAAGAAGAAAATATAAATAAGTGTATTAAATCAGAAATGCATAATGAAATATATTGCACTTGGGAAAAAGTTTATGTCAGTATGAATGAAGATCAGGCGATATCCATGTAAAGCTCAGATATTTTTGAAATACTTAGAGAAGTTGTTATAGGGTAGGCTAAGGGTGAAATCTTTAAATTGGATGAACAATGGAAAATTTCAAGTATGAATCTTCCAGACTATTAGTAGCCATAAGATTTTCTGCTATTTGACATTTCAAGCTTTAGCATGTTTGCTTTCCTTTACAGAAACAGTGTTTATAGTTTTCTCCAAAATAAGCAAGTAGCCGATAGACAAAAAAAACCCAAATAACTCTTCTCTTTTACCAGCTCTTTATGTGAACATTGGTGACTGTCTCAAGCTTTGTGCTTCAGCAGTTCTGGAGAAAGTAAGTACAGTTGTTTTCAGGGCAGCCTTTAAATTTCCTTGACCTTAACTGATGTGGTATTAGATCAAATTACACTAAGGAAAACAGCATTGACCATGTTGACAACTGATCTCTCACATGTGATGGATGAAGACATCTATACACTAATTCTCTTAGATTTATAGCTGTTGTTAGGAACACTAACCATGATCGTCTTGAATCTGAACAGTCTCATATGAAGTGAAGGGATTTTCCAAGTGAGCTGGTTATAGTTTTCTTTTGCTGGCCTTTGAGGATCACAAAACAATTATTTATCATTTCCAGAGATTTTTCATCTGGATAAAAGCCATAGAAGTTTATGATAAGTGAGCATTATGAAAACTAGGAAAAATTCCTGGAAAAAATTGCTGGAATATTTAATATTAGCAAGCCAAAGTAAGTTTTTAAAGAGATTAATTTTCAGTGGAAGTGGTGGAATAAAGATATATGGATTAACAAATTAATTTTTCCTAAACATCAGAAGCGTTTCTTTAAAACTGCAGAAAAATGGTGTTGCCATAAGCCTCAATATAGTTACAGATTTTAATGTAGTTTTATATAGTTTTATAGTCTTTTGCATTTAAAAGGTAGTATATAACCCCTGTACCAAATACTTAAGCCAGATTTTAACCTCTGTGTCACATTCTTGAAGCCTGTCTCTGTGCTAAGGGCGAGATATTAGGCTGTGTTCAGATAGCTATTAGAACATGTTATAGTCAAAATACAATACTGTTTAGTCGTAGTATAGAGATGGGGTTAGAGGGTACTGGAAGAACTCCAAATAGAAGACGTAATGTGATGAAGATGAGGGTGGGGGGAGGAAGGAGTGGTCTTGGGACCACCGACTCAATTCTAAGGGGGTGTTCCTGGGGGGGTGGTTATAGATAGCAGGGGGGTGAGCTAATTAGACATTGGATGTATTTTCTAGATAGGGAAATTAAGTAGAATCATAAATTTGTAGAATTCTGTGATCCCAGCGCGCGCGCGTCATGGATTGCTATAGCTAAACTCATAGTAAAAGATCTTTTCTCTGCCTTGCCCTGTCGTGGAAGTTTTCTTCCTAGGTATTTCAGGCAACAATGGAATCAGCATAAGCATCTTTATTCTTCTAGACATTTTTGATTTTTGACCAGATTGTATTAACGACTGCTCTGTTAGAAACATGTGTGTAGCTGAATACATAGCTGTTATTAAACAGTTAATACGGAATACGGATATAAATGTAACTTTTTTTAATTTTTATTTTTGAAGACACTAGAGTAGGTTAATTTAACTATAGTATTTATCCTTCTGATTTGCACTATACTACTTGGAAGTCCCTTCATTTGTTGCATATTCCAAAGATGAAAGCTACTTTAAATTACACAATGTTCATACTAGTCTGTCAAATACTGGTTTATGTAAACTGTTTCTCAGGACCTTCTAGATAGCAAAGAGCTTGTGGGGGAAGTTGACTTGGAAGTTTACAAGTTATTAAAGTTCTAATCTTTGATGTTCAAGGTGGATATCTCGCTGACCCTGCATTTATCTTCAACCTAAGTAATAAAAAGAAGAATTTGCATGATCAGTTCTGTGAGTTGATGAAGTAAATGCTAGTCATCAAGAACTTCCAGAAAATTGCTTAGACTCATTACTCTTTCTATATAATTTGAGACTGAGTTCATTACCCTCCATATTAATTCTTTCAGGATTCTCTTCAAGCAAGAGCAGACAACATAGGGACAAATCTTTGTCTGAGAAAAATTACTGGAAATATCCACACTCATTTTGGATTAATTAAACAAAAGTTAGAAGAGCAGATATTTTAGATGTTATCTGTATTTAGGTACCTCAGAAGACAGAATCATAGATTGTAGGAATGTGAAAGTATGAGGACTGGAGAGAAAACATTGGACCATGAGCTCCCAGCAGTGAGGAGACACCATCATCTGAAGATAATGGAACTGTTTCTTCTACAGTGGACTACTTCTTGCTAGTTTTTCGGGTTTTGTTGAGACTTTTTACAGTTTATTGTATAATCCCCTATATTTTGTATTGGAAGTTCTGGAGAATTCCACATCCCTTATGGCCCTGAACCTGCCCTATGATTGGTTAATTTTTGCTGCATTGCATCGTATTTCCCTATATGGTTAACCCAACCCCTTATTTTGCATGCTCCTCCCTAACTCCACTCTAGTTGCACCCGCTTCTGGAAGGTTCTAGTAGGTGAATGCCATTTTTATAAATTGCCATTTTAGCCCTGGAACCCAAAGGTGTGCATACCCTTCTTTCCTGGTGCAGAGCTGCAATAGATGATCAAGTTCTGGCTACTAAACTAATGGTTTACATTTTAAAAGTTTTTGCACTACATTTGCAGCTTTTGTTAAGTGCCATTAATAAATATGTGCTCATCTTCCCAGGATCCCTGTCAAAATAAATAGTTCCTTAAATTTATAACAGCTGACGTGTTCTTCATGGACTGCACAGGTCAGTTTTACGTTTTCAAACCTTCAATTTTTCTTGGAATTGTTGCTACTGCAAAGCACATCTCATATACTGATATTTATTGCTATTCTGCCTTATTTCTTTAATATTTGAACAACAAACAAGCACACCATTGCCTTGCCCATCGTAATTACCTACAACCCAAGAGATATTTTTTTTTAGCTTCAGAAAAGAAATTACATGAAACAATATTGATTAGCTAGAAAATAAAATTAGAATTAGTCCTTCAGCACAATTCCTTCCACAAAAAACTCTTTAGAAGGAAGATTTTAGCACCTGAACAAGGATATTGTATGTCCCTGTGATCAGCACAAATTGCTGTTAGCTGTGCTGCTTTCACAAAATTGTAATATGCATTTGATCTTTTTCCCATAAAACTGTAGTTCAAGTGTTTTACAGGATATCACGATTTTTTATTAAATTAGATGTTTCAAGACAATTTTTGTAATTAAGTATAAAAGTAGTAAATTTCCGAATATATGTAAAGGTATTGTACCTGGTTTTGCTGCCATATATCATCAGTAAAAGAAATTCAATATTTAACAGTTATTTAAAGAAATATCTATAGATTCAATGTGTAGGTTTAAACACATCAGGTTTGTATGTCCGGAAAAGTTCAATTTTCTAGGCTTTTTCTAAACTTTTTGCCTTGATTCTTCAGCACTAATTAGCCTCTTATTCTCTTTGAACTATTGTTCTCTCCTTCATCGTTTACTCTATTGCCTTCAAATATGATTGTCTTCAAATAGGATTAACTGTAATGCTAATACTTCCATTGCTCTTTGATCTGTTGTCACTGAGCACTGTGTTGTATAACAGTTTAGATAATCAATACAGAATTATAGATTTTTATGAATTAAATTCACTCCTCAAGTTAACAATGAGGTATAGTAATGCCATATCTGGCTTGTGCTAATAACTCACTTAACTGCTTACACTACTTACACAATGTCAATACTAGGGTTTCTCTATGCCTTTATAGGGATAATTTTATTTTTATTGTGGTATCTTTTTATAGCAGTTACTTTCATTCTAAAATAGGAGACAATTCCAGTTCCAAATGCTGCAAACTTCATAGGAGGAACAATAAAAGAAATTTGTATGTGGCTTTCTCTGCCTTCTCTGGATGCTTTCCTTCTTGCTAGTTAGGCTTGAACTCATTTTAGTTCCCTGATTATCCATTTTGGCTTCCCACTAGCTTGCATGCTTCATTAAGGTACTTGACTGGAAAGGTTTCTGGCAAAGAAATTCAGTCATGAGCCTTGGAATAACTTGAATTAAAGATCACTCTTGTAAATAGTATGAGTATGACCACTATGCGGCTGGAAGACTGGGATAATTCAGGGAAGAGTGCCTTTTATATGTTTTCCTAATAAACTCTTAATAATTACTTACATGCAACCTTATCTTTAACCTATCTTAAAGAAAACGGACTTTACAAAAAAATTTTGTAAGGCACGTCCAAAGCATTTCTGGGGCAATATATGCCTGTCTTATATAATAGGGCTGCTGCAGTTCTGGAGGACTGTGAGTTTAGAAACATTTGTAATAATCTTGTTATGGTACATAATTTTGTGTTAATTTTACCCTTAAATCTGACATTTTTGCAATCTCAATGTCTGGTTATATCTGGCATTAATAAATCAGATGATCAAAGAGGAAAAAAAAATAAAGAGCTCAAGCAGCTCCTTTGGGCAACAATCAGCCTTGTACTCATGTGAAGAATATACGCCACCTACTAAAGTGGCTCATCACCATCTTCTGCTGGAATAACAAGTTAAGCATTTGGCTATAGTGACCCCAGGATGAGAGATACTGCTTTCCAGTCTGGGGTCCATGAGAGTCCTTCACCTGACCTCATCCACAGGTTACCTCAAAACTTAATCTCTCAGTGTTTTAGAATAATGGGTCTTTCTGCTGAAGTTTCCAACCTGTGGAGCTTTGCAACACACGGTCTCCTCAGGGAATTGCTTTGCCTCTGCAACAGCTCGTTGGCCAAACTCAGCTGCACAAATCTAAGTATATAATTTTTTCAGGCTATACCACAGGAAAAGACAACATTTGCTGTTCACCACTGAAAGACATTGCTAAAAACGTGTCACTGAGTTTAGGGAGAAAAAAGGGAAGCATCACTGTATGAAGAACTGAAGAGAAGCGATAGATAGGACCATTCTGACACAACTATTTTGATATAAGGGTGTGATGTCTCTAGCCAGTGGGTAATGAAGGCATCAGTAAAGTAACTTCATATACTGTCCTGCTGTAACCATGGCCAAAAGACCAGAAAACACTGATTTCAACCTGGACAAAGATAACCTTAAGGAACCTGTCAACCCAAGTCTATGCAGGAAGAGCATTGGAGGGACTCTTGGAGATTGTAAAGAATTCAGAGTTGCTGTGATTACAGAATATTTAGATATTGGCATCCAGCCAGTCATGCAAACCACATTTTGATTCAAGTTTTAAAATTTAAGCAAATGTCTCTTACAATTAAAATCATGATTTATAAGGAATATTAACTATTCATTAGTAGTAACTGATAAGCAGTATACATGTAATTTAGCAGACATGATTTGTTTGACTATAGAGGCAATTGAAGCAAATGTAAAACAGTTTAAATATTTTAGCATTATTTTTTCATTTGTCCTCTCCTCTTTTCCTCTGATTTTCTCTGGTGATATTCAACTGATAAAACCCATGCCACTGAAACACAAATGTAAAGCAAATTAATTTCTTCAGTTTCATCCAGATTTGATTTTTTGTAATGTTAGGTACAACCTGCTTTCATCTGGCAAATACATGCTAAACCTTGTGTTTGGATGGTGTGCATGCTTTTATTCATGTTCATAATCTTCTAAAAGGGCTGGGCTGCAAGGTCTTTATCCAAACAAATGCAAAGTTTGAAGGCATAAAAATCATGGTTTGAGCCACAAAAATAAAATTGTTTCTTCTAGACTTGCTAGGTACACAATCTTCTAATTCAAATCTGTTTGTGGTTTTCATTCCAGAGAATTCTTTGAGAATTTCAGGGAGATGAACAAAAACACATGTTTAGATGAGCATTAGAAGCTGTCCTAAAGGTCAAGATAAACTTTAAAACAGTTTTAATTCTGTCACAGTTCCTGCTTGTAGCTTACCTTAGTGCACAATTCTGTTGCCATTTCTAAACTTTCACCCTGGAAACTTTTATTTATAAAACTGAGCATGTTGAAGTATCTTCCAACATATGTTGAAGCAACCAAAACATCCTCTCTTTTAAAGCCTTTAACGAATATGAAGAGAAGGCCAAGCAGGGGACAAATCAGATCTGATCCTCAAAAGACATTCTTCACAGAACTCTGCTTTCTGAACAAAAATGTCCAGTACAGGTTAGTCAGTTCCGTAACAGAAAATAGCACTTTGAAAGAATCACTAGATGATTAATTAGTTTTATCCAGCTATTTTCAGCTACAAAGTAACAGAAATAATGCAGAGCACATTGTTATTCAGTAAACATTTCAGTAAGATTATTGAAGTCAGTCCTGTCCACAATTTGCCTTTCACCATTTTCTTTAGTATTCCTTAGTACAGCAACTTCTTCCCAATAATGTAGTTGAATTTTTATTGTTTACATGGAATAATAGAAGACTAAATAGAGTAAAAGATGTAAAGAGTGATTTCTGAGATAGTTTAAGAGGTAATTCAGCTGTAAGAAGGGGAGCCTTGACCTAGTGTTGCCTGATTAAACAGTGCATGCAATTATTCCTGCATGCAATTAAACAATGCATTACTCCTGAAGCACAGACTTTCCTGAGCAGTTCTTTATACAAGAAAAAAACACATAAGCACTGAGATTTTGGTGGAAGAACTCAGTTTGTTTGCCTTCTGCTTCCACATTCATTTTGCCTTTTCTCTTGGCCGTGAAAAATGTCATCACTGAAAGTTTTTCACTGCTGAAAAGCTTTTCTCAGTTCTTTCCTAAGGCAGCAGATATAATCCTGTTGATTACTTTGGCAAGCAAATTCACATTTATGTTTAGAGTACTATGAAAGGAAGTGTCTTAAGCCTAGAAGAAACAAAATATAACCACCATTACATTATTGAAAGCTTGTTACTGTATTAATATTTCCAATGATTACTCACTCATATTCTTAATACTTTCATTGTTGTCTCAAAAAATATGTTTTTGAAATATCTAGAAAAGAAAGCTTCAGAATACCGAAGATGTGACTTAACCAACACCAGCTGTCAAAAACAGTAAGATGTTCAAATCTAAAACTCGTCACAGGGTTTTTCTGCATGCAATGGCAAGTGGATATGTCTCTAGTACATGACTTTTGGTGCTCAGGATAAAATGGGATGCAGTGTCCAATGGAGAGAGGTAATTCTAGAGGAGATAAAGAAAGCCTTGAAGACTATCCTGGACTAGTTGTGTAACTTGGAATAACTGTGATTTGGTCAGATAAGCCTCAGACTTACATTACAGATTTACTGGGAATCCAGACTATTAACTGCTTAGTACAAGACAGAGAAGAGTATCATAATTCTTCCATAATTCTGATTTAGCAATGCTAACGGGAATTTTGAGTCCACACAAAATGCAGTCTTACATCAGTCTGGACATTTTGGTGTTTCAGAAGACACATTTTCCCATCAAGTGAATGAGCTATATGAAACAGACTCTTATGATGTTTTTAAGTATAAACAGTATTACACAATTACGTGAAATACTTTTAGATTTGCCATTTAGCGATGACAACTTGACAACCTTTTATTTCTTTATCTTATATCTTCTAAAGCCAGACTGCTTATGACAGTAAGAGTTCAAGGAAGTACACAAAATTTCTAAAGGAAAATGGCATTCATTAAAAAACCCTCCCATCTCTCCATTATGCTGATTGATCACATTAGTCTTTAATTCAAATTCTTAAATATTAATAAAATTATAATGTGTTTATTTCTAAGGACTTTTTCTAAAATTTTTATTGCATATAGTTCATGTATTTTTCCAGCTTTATTTATATGTTGTATTGATTTATATGTGCCACTTAGTATTTAAAGATGGAATTATGTAAAGAACTAGACTGGTTGTGCCCCACTAACATTTTAGAGTACTTGGAGCATGTCAACTAGGGATTGAAAATAACTTTAAATTGATCTGGCTTTTCAATTGACTACCATATTTTTTAAAAGGGCTGTTAAAAACAATAACTTCAGAATAATTTTGTAAATAGAAACTAAAAATTTCAAAAGAAGGGACAGAAAATAGGTGTCCAAGCTTTCTATATTTTCAAATGCCAAAGTGCAAAAATTATCTAATAAGTGGACTTTCATATTTTAATTAAACAGTAAGCTCTAATACTTGATTTTACAGCTAAAGTGCATCCTCTCTCCATTTGTCTAATTACTGATGGATCTTAGGTTTCCTCTACAATGCAAAATTTTGCCTTGTGATGTAGTAGAATTTAAAATATAAAATTTTCACTAAGCACTTGCATTTCTGAAAGATTACCCACTACTGATCTGTGACTTTCTGTTGACTCAACTTTTTTTGAGGAATTCAATAGTGGGAATATAGTCTGACACTACATTCAAAACATCACTGTGTTGTCTATTGCACTAAGCATTGTCAGAATGATGTAAACATTAACCAGAAGGATTGAAGAGGAAAGAAAAGATGAAGAAAGCAAGAAAATACAGCTACAGATGTTGCAATGTTTACAAGGACAGATGGATTTTTTGGAGAGTAGTTTGCCATAAAATGTCTTTGTTTACGAGAAAAAGTGAAGACAGGTGAGAAAAGATACCTTACCTATGTTGTCCCTAAACTCTGTGTCATTCAAGTAGCAAATTATTTTCTGTTACTGCCTTTGTCTTGTCTTGGACTCTCTTCATCTTATAAGCTCAACAGACTGTGAACTGCACTGTCTCTAGAGCTGTGTCCAGCTCTTGTCTCAGCAATCCACAGAAAGATTGATTGCATCTTTGTGGTTTAGGTTTTCAATCCTATCATTCAAGCTTTTTTTTTTTCTTTTTTTTTTTTTTTTTGTTGGGTTTGTTTTTTTTTTTTTGTTTTTTTTTTTTTTTTTTTTTGGTTGGTTTTGTGTTTGTTTGTTTGTTTGTTTTGAGTGAATCACTTCCCTGGCAATATCCAAAAGAATGACCTTTCCATGTTTTATTGCTGTCCTTGTCCATAGTTCCAATAATATGTTTCTCTGCCCTTCCTGTTTCCAAGATCATTGGTCACTGGTGGTCAGAATTCAAACATTAGGGGTTTATTACAGATTTTTCAGTAAAGAACTATTTGATGCTACATATAAGTGGTACTTATGTTCCTGTAGAGGGGTGACTTATTTTGGTTTTCATCCTCCCAGCAATGTTTGAGCCTATTTAGAAATGTGTGTTATTTCTATCTCCTCCACGGTGTGCAGAGCTGGGAACATTTTTGCTCTGCATATCTAATCTCATTTTAAATGCATTCCCCAAAAGTACAAGAGGGGATACTTGTAGGATGTATTTGTATAACCAGCATTTAGAGTTTAAGAAACTATTTATTTTCATATATATAGCTTTTTTTGATGTCTACATGTTTTTTTTAAAATCAGGACAGATTAAAAAAAAAAAAACCCAAAGCTTACACGTAAAACACATAAGAAAATACAGAAAAATATAAAGGATTGTGAATACCATATGCAGTTTAAATTGAGGTAAAGTTATAATAATCTATTATTAGAAGTCCAGTGGTTGAACAAAAACTGATCCTTTACCAGTGGCTGCTCCCTAACATCCTTTGAATATCATTGCACAAATTCTCAACAACTAAGAAATGTCAGAGCTCTCCTCAAGCCAAAAGTTTTACATCCTCTAAAGATCTCTCCCTACCTGTTATGTACAAAACCCTCTGTTGACAAATGTGCCTTGTGAGATTTTTTCATCTACTTTAATGGATTTTGAGCATTCATGTTCATTGGGTATATATCTCTTACAGAGCTCCCCAGAGGTGACCATAATTTCTTAAAGATAAGATTCTGCCATCTGTTATCACTTAGAGGATTTGAGTTTTGGGAATCTTTAGATGAGACCTATCCACGCGCGCCTTTAAACTGAATATCCACTACTACACAAAGTTGTGTTTTGTTTTTTTTTTTCATACTGGGAAAAATTACTTAGCCTCTTGCCAGGACTACTGGGGAAGTAAAAGAAAAACAAAACAAAAAAAACCCAGCAGCTAAAAACCTTACTACCTTACAGTCCTAATGCCCTAAAAGCCCTGCAGGCACTTTCACATCTAAATTGTTACTGCCCTGTAAGAAAGGGATCAGACACTACTGGAACTTTCTGTTGTCTTCCTCTTTCTGATCAATTTTAGCATATATCTGCAGGCATGAATTTGCATTCCTGATACTTTATAGGAACCACATCTGAAGCTTTTATCTCTCCGCTGGTAAGGTTAACAGGCAGTAGTACAGATAAAATTCTGTAACTGCAGAATGTTTTGAAGTAGACCAATCCTAGACTTTTTCAGAAACACAATTTTCATAAGTAGTAACAGTAAATTTCAAGATAAGAAGAGGTTTTTGAGGTGAGT
This sequence comes from Scytalopus superciliaris, assembly GCA_013400415.1. NCBI lineage: Eukaryota > Metazoa > Chordata > Aves > Passeriformes > Rhinocryptidae > Scytalopus > Scytalopus superciliaris. Next base: position 12,828 of record VXBX01002020.1, read on the forward strand.
TTTCTGTGGAGAAAGGAGAAAAAAAAACAAACACAAAAAACCCCAACTAGTTAGATTATTTGGTTATGGTGACATCAGAATGAAATAATTTCTTATAAATATGCTTGAAAAGTGGAAATATAAAGATGGTGAAATGGAAGAACAAATTCTGAGCTGAAGCATATGCTGTAACCCAAAAAAGTTCTGTGTCCACAGGCAAATAATTGAAGTAATTTATTCGTACTGTGTGGCTCAGTCTGCCAATCCCAGAAGAAATTACCGTAGAAATAGCATTTGAAGATTGTATTTTCATCACAACTTTTGTTTTCTACATTTCCCAAGTAGTGTCTCAATTTAGTGACTAAAATAAATGAGAAAGTTATTTGTATATTCTTCTTCAATATCATGTAAGCTACACCTTCTAATAAATGCAATATTTCTTTTCACTTTCAAGTGTAAATGTCAAATCAAGTTTTATGTGTCTTGACAACTACCTTCTGCATGACTGTTATTCAGGGCATTACAAAGCCTTTCTAATAAATAAAATCCCTCTCAGATAGATTTAACTGAAAATTATCAAGTTGTTTGGTCTTTAATAAATGAGATGTTTATTGAGAATAAATTAAAATATTTGCATCAATTTAAATACCTATGTTTCACTAAGTGACAGATCTGAATTACTAATGACATGCTAAGGGGAAATTTGTTATTAGTGATAAGAGGATCACTGTTCAATAATCTTTTAAATTATTCAGAGAAATAATACTCTGAGCAATTTAATATGTAACAAGGATTTGCAAACACATTTATCTCAACTATTTTTTTTTCAAATCAATACAAAATATCCTAAGCAACAAGCAAAAAAATATTATTAGATACACATATCTGTATAATCAAATACAAAGTTAGCTTCATAAACTTAAGACTTTACACAAGAGGAGCTTTGCCTTTCAGAAAAATTCAACATCTGATGGAAATAAAGATGCATTTTTCCACATTTAGGAATTACCTTATTTTTATGAGTAGTAAATGCAGAGACTTTAATAACATAAAACTTTTTATTATTACACTACAAATAGGACTCATTTTCCCTCATTAAATTTGACTTTAAACCAGATGAAAGAGTGAGTAGGCTAGCTATAAAGAGTAAAAAATCTTAATGCTCCTATGAGGTGAAAAATATTAGTTGTGGAATGTCATGAATAAATATGGCCTTATGTTTATAGAACAAGGCAAAAATTACATTTTCATTATGTAGAAAAGCGTATGTTTGGTATAAAATATTCAGATGTAATCATGCTTCACAGTAAATTGGGAATTTATAGTAAATTTGAAACAGTTTAAAAGAAAAAACTAAATTTTACTCACAACTAAGTATAAATAGCATTTATGTACATCAATGTTAAAAGGGCATTATTCCTCCCATACCACTTCAAGTCTCAGAAAAAATAATTTGAGTTTTATGATAATGTTGTGATATATATTGTAGGGTAAGTAAAATCAGAACATTGCCTCTTTGTGCTTCAACTAGAACTAAATAGAAAGAAAATTCTCAGAGAAATATCTGGATAGCTTAGAAGAAAATATATAGTGTTTTATTCTGTCATGACCAGAGGCATGATATGACTTAATCATAGTTAAGTATGTATCTATATGCATTTGATCAGAATTAATTCTGGATTTCTTATTTTCTTATCTGCTAAATGTATCTGGGCTTAATTAGATGCTAATACTTTTGGTCTGTGTTTGGCCCAGCCACCTGTGAGAGATTATTCTTTTCCTGCCAAGGGAAAACAGGTGCTGATAAGCAAGAACTTTGTCCTTGAAGGAAGCATTTTGTACAAACTAAAATTAATTGGGCGCTCACTATTGGGTGATGGCCCTTCAAAGGCTTTTGAAGGAGAAGGTGAAGAAGAGGATGATGAAGTAAGCCCCCAGACCTGTTTAATAAAGACCCCCTGGAATATACCACGCAGGCACCAGGAAATTCCATTGCTCTCACACATGCACAGAAGGAGTGCCACTTACACAACAGGGGGAGGGACCAAGGACCTCTAGCTGGGTGGTGCTGGTCACACCTGCCCAGGTAAGACATCATTTGGCAAACTGGATAAAGAGCAGGTGGCTCATGCTTGTGGGGCTCACTTCATATGAAAGGACAATGTTAATAGATAGAGGGCCCGCTATCCCATGAACCTGCCAACACTTGAGGATGCGGCCTCTGCTCTGGGAGGTCTGGGCTCAGTAAGACAACGTCGTAAGTAACACCTGGGCAATTCTGGTGTTTATACATAGGGATTATTTTCCTCCTTCTCTCTTTCTCTCTCGGGTTCCCATTTACTTTACACCTTTTTGTAACTGTTTGTGTTAAGTTTTTAACAGTGTCTTCGTTTCAGTGTCAACATCCCTCCAAACCCTCCCTGGGACACTAAATGACTAAAAAGATCCTCTGCAGTGAAAATTACATTTGCATTGCTATGTGGCTCAGTCAGCAGTGTGGTTTGTTAACAATGTGCAGAGTGGACAGCCAGGCCAGGTGATGAAGGAGTGCACATCCTACACCTCAGAGTACAAACTTGGTGTTAAACAAGATAAGGAAAGAAGCAAACTCTGACAGGTGGAGTAGTGTTTCTTTGTCCTTAAACAGATGATTCAGCTGTGATAACTCCCCTGAACATTCACAACCAGTCTGAAGGTATTCACCTCTTGTTGATGAGCCATAATGGCCCATAAGGGACTCAGTTGCACTGATGTAAGAGAGAGCTGCAACATCTTAGTGATTCTCAAAGTATCCTGTGACTCACAGTACTACCTCATTCAGTATAAAACTCTCCACCCTAAAGGAGGTAGTAGAGGTGTTCCCACCTGAACCTGAGTGTATGTAGCACTGAGTTTTTGGCCTTCCCTCACTACCTGAAGCTTCCACCACCACCTTGATAGATCCAGACTGTGACCACCACTTCAACAGGACTACAAACATCACTTTGACCAATGAACATCAAAATTGCAACAACCAAGTCTCATTGCTGGATCCAACGGGTGTCTTATGCGTCCTTCTAGACCTGGGGGGACCATAGCCCTGCTCCAACTACCTGTCCCCGCACTGCAACCTTGCTCCAGCACGATGCATCTGATGGTATCAAATCCCAGCCATCTGTTTGTTCCTGCCAGGTTTTCTGGGTGGAGGAGGCTGGCTGGCATCTTGATTTGGTCTGTTGGGTGGAGCTTGGAAAGATTTTTCTCATTGGTTGGTTTAACCCAGTTTTATCAGGACGGTTATTGACATTTTAATTGGAAAAGAGTTTTTTTTTTCATTTACATCCATGCATATTTAATCTCTGTCTCTGTATTAGAAAACCAGGTGTACTGAATCCAAGCAAGAAGACTTCTGTCCAGGTCTGAACCCCTCCAGATTGTCTCAAATCAACACACAAGGTGATGATAACTTCATAAAAAAAGCAAAAGCTATGCTTGCAAACAAAACAAAAAGAGACATTCATTCACTAGTGCCCATCAGCAGACAGAAGTACAACCACTGGAAAGTGGGGCTTTTAAATGCATAACAATTGCTTAAAAAGATGAATGCCATAACCATAAATGTACCTGCTTTATCCTTCCTTCCCTGAGTTTTTATTACTGAGTGCAACCTCATATGGTATTGCACATCTCTTTTGTAAGCTTGAGTCAGCTATCTTGACCATGTTGACTTCCATTCTCTTCGACACCTCCACTACTGGCTTTGGGAGCCAGTGGCTGGAAGGAGAAAAAAGGCCTTGATACTACACAAACACTGTTCAGCAGTAGCCAAAATACTATGTGTGTTATTGTACAACATCGATAAGAAGAAAAAATCATCATCATCATCATGGCTGGGCTTCGCAAACAAAGATTTGAGAAGGGCTCTACCCACGCTTTCTACAAGCGCGCTGGTGGCTAAAAAGGCCAATGCGCGATAGGCAAGTCCGGTCGCAAAAGACACAGTGAAAAGTCTCCATAGGCTGTATCGGCGAGGCATGGTTTTTCTGGCTTTTTTCTTCCAGACTGA
>VXBX01002024.1:1232-16970 GCA_013400415.1 Scytalopus superciliaris
CCTCCGCCTGTAGTTTGCAAAGTCACAGTATGAAATGTTATGAAATCGCCTCTTGGGAAGGAGGGAAACAGAAAGCAAGGCGTTTGTTTAGAAAAATCCACGGCGGCCTCTCAGATGTGCCTAAAAAGCTGCCTTTGACCCCCCTGTTGCATTTCCAGGGAAGAAGCAAATCTGGGCTTAAAATCATGAGTCAAAATCAACAAAAACAAACGCGGCCCTGATTAGTTTTTCCACTGACTTCAGTAGGTGCAGGATCAGTGCGAAGGGAGGCTGGGGCCAGATGGATGAGGCTCAGCGAGAAGTGCTGCATTGGTCCGACATCTCTGGAGCCAAATTCGTACCCGTGCCAGTGGAAGTGTCAGCAGGGCTGGGTTTGGGATCAGGCCCTCGTTTGATCTGGGGATACTTATTGATTCCTCTCCCAAACTTTTAAATGCTTTAAAAATTATATTTTTAGTATTGTTTCAAGGGTTTGAAGGATGAGAAGTTGAGGAGCCAATACAGGCTCCTTCCTGCAGTCCTTGATAGGGTTACAGTTCAAAAATTGCTTTAAAAACATTTTAGGGGAAGTCTCTCTTTATATGGGGAGGCCGAACCTGATACTCTGTTGTTTTCTCCTAAGGGCTGGATCACAGGTTTAACAGCTTGCCTTATCGATGGCAAATGTTGCCCCATGAAACAAATCAAGTCCCCAAGTGATTAAAATATTCAAAGGGTGTCTAGCAATTTTCCAGAGGAATGGATTAATACATTGTTTCAGTAAGAAAAGAGTTCATTTCTCAGCGTTCAATTTTGACTGCCAAAACAGATCAAAGATCTCTCGAGATGCATTTCAATTCCAATTTCCAATCCCCCTCACTTCTGACTGTCTGAGTCAATATTGGGAGAGGAAGTGGAGGTTAACTGGTTAGTTATTATTGTGAAGGAAGAAGTCGGAATGAGAAGTGATTCTTACAAATCCCACCCCAAAGCAAAAAAAAAATACAGAAAAAATCCGTCAAAAGTCTTTGTGACACTTTTTAGACAACCCTGTTTGCAGCACAGGGAGGATTCAGCCGGCTGTCGTATGAGACAAAAATAAACCTCGCAGAAACATTAAGTTTTTCAAAACAAGGCTGGAAAAGCTCATAAAAATAATGTTGCTCAGACGCGTTTTAAGAGAAACAGAATTACATCGACAAAATTATATGTTTTCCAGGTTTGGTTGGGGTGTTTTATTTTCCAAGGGGAAAAATTGCTCCTGCAGCAAAGCGAACTGGTGCCATCTAGTGTCACCTCTGGCCGCTCCGCGCGAGGCCGGCAGCCTCGGGAGAGTGGGAACATGTTTATTAACTGCTCGTTAAAAAAAGAAAAAAAAAATGCTTGCCAGCTAGGAGGAAGGTGGCAGAGGAAACTCTGGATGCCACTGAACTTACTTAAGGAGCCTAATTGGAAACAACCGAGTGCTTATTAAAGTCACTGACATTTCCATATGGAGTTCTCTCCGGGTCTGGTCATGAAATCACATGTGAAAATCTTTCCGAGTTGTGGTGTTAATCTGCCCTTGAATTTCTGCCTAATTTAGGATGCATTGTAAAGCTATGCTCTTTTTCCTTTTTTTTCTTCTTTTTTTCTTTTTTTTTCTCGTTGTCAGTGAAGGCTTTCAGCCTCCAATGGCAGCAGCCCAATATTAATTTGTAAGAATAGTGTTTGGATTACTTTTTTTTCCTTAGTAAACAGTAATATTATTTTCAAAACCCCATTACAAATACAGGTGGTAAAACTTCCTGAGACAGTCCCATGTTGTAGGACTGTCCTCTCATTTTATGTGGATACTCCATGAAAAAGAAAACCTTCTTTCAAGGTCTGTAGATGAATAAAATGAAGCTCTAACCAGTAGGTGCATTTCTCAGTGTTCAGCTTATATACCTTCATATATTTGTGGTGTTAAGGTTGAAGAACCATTTCATGCCTGCTGTACTATCTGGGCTGTGAACTTCACTCAAAGACCTTTTACTGGTTCAGTTGGAGCTTGAAATGTTGTTTTCAGATTTCTGAGAAGTTGGTAAAATCTAAATTTGGTGAAAAGTTGCCTGTGTGCTCATAACCTCTTGTTCCATTTTATAGTAGCATGGGAGTCTATAAACGGGAGCCTTGTATGCCGAGTGCCTGTATTCTTCTCTAGATCTATTTTTAAACCATTCTTCTGTTTGGCAAAAAGTGACACTTGGTTTCCATGTTTACAGCAGGCATTGGCAAACCTCAGGAGTTCACAGTTTGCAGTTTGGTTAGATCAGTATCCAAAAGTCAGGATCTGACCAGTAAGCTCCTTCAGACTGCAAATTTAGACTGCAATTGTAGTCCTCCTTTTTTTTTTTTTTTAAATCCATGCTAGATCTTATGTGTTCTCATCGCTGCAGGATGCTGGCAGCCAAAAGACACACACCCCTAAATCAGAGCAAGTGTGTAGTATTCAGAACTGCTTTAAAATCCCTGTAATCTCAGTGGAGCTTCACATCTAAACCAGAGGGAGAACTGAGGGCTTTGCAAAAGGAGTAGGAAATTTTTGGTCTGTGTTGTTTTTCTCCCCCTCTTTATCCTGGTCAGTTGCAGCCTTTGGGCTGTGCACTGCGTACCCATGAGGAATGTTGGACCCTTGTTTATGGAAGGGAGAGCTTGGGACAAGCATACTGCAGGACAGCGGGTCCTGAATGGCTCCTGAAGAATGTGTCCTGTAGGACCAGGCACCCTCTGACATGGGTCTCCTTAAATCTGTTTGGCTAAATATAGGGGTGAGGGGATGTCTCTCCTGGCCAAAGCACCCCAAGCTGTGTGTGTGTCTCGTCCCATCCAGGCAGGGTGCCAAAGCGGTTCCTTACTGCCAAAATGAGCTGTGCCACCCCCAGCCACAGGAGATCAGAGGCAGGGAGGGTCGAGTTGGTTCTGGCTGGTGTTTTTCTGCCCTGGTGTGGGGTAGGAACGATCGGACACCTCCTTGAAGTTCGGTGGGGCCAAAGACCCAGTTCAGCTGCTGGGGACACTCGGCTCCGGCTGCACCCCGTTGTCGGGTCGGCATCTCGGTGCAGGGCTCAGTGTTGACAGAGCATACAGAGTCTGTCTGCTCTTCTCTGGAGCAGCTCCTTCAATTTCAGCCAGGACGTGGTTCCTGCCTTCCCTTGAAAAATTAATGTGCCAAATTGTTTGGGGTCGTTTGAAATGCTGAGGAAGGCTGGAGTCCTCACTTCCCAAGGGCACGCACTGCCTCTGCCTCACAGCCAGAGCTTGGCTCTGTAGAGGGCAAGGGAGTCCTCCTTAGCACGAAAACATTGGAGGCAGTTTTAGCATGCTTACCCCCTCCCTCCTCTGCATTTTCTTCTGCAAAGACCAAAACAATGTGGAGACTTGAGCCGGGCCAGCTTTCAAGGGCAATCCTTTAAACCCTCTTTTGAAGTACAAACTAAAGTTTCCTGCAGTGCTCAAGAAAATATGCAGTTTTCCTGGTTCCAAATGCTGATAATAAACCCGTCCAGATAATGTATTGCATTTCCTAGAAACATTTGTTTGCTGGCAGGAAATTGGATCAGATTGAGACCGCTCGATAGAGCGAATGCAATCCGCTCACAGAAGGGTACGGTGGAAAATACGACAGGGCTTGCACTAGTGATGCTGCTTTTGATCTGTGCTGACGCTGTGCTCTAGGACTCCTCTCAGTCTCCTCTTGGGTTATTATTAACCCAGCCACGTTTTGGCCTAGACACCAACTAGAAGCTACTAAATTAATAAAACTCTGCTGTGACAGCTAAAGGACTCTTAGTGCCCCCTGACTGCATCGTATCAGGAAAGCTGAGCTGGGTGCTTGCACACCCCCGGCCAAAAGCATCTTCTTCACCATGGCATGTAGCACCCATGACTCTTGCTGGGGTGAGGGTGGAGCCACCCACACCTCATTTTCTTTGTTGTCCCCCTGGTCCCTGTTCAGGAGAAACCAGGCATTCCTTGGCAGGGTGGAGAGGCAGCTGGCAGCGTGCCTTGGTGTGCCCCAGGCAGAGGGGATGTTCCCATGGGGCTGGGACCCTGCAGGGCGAAGGGACTGGGGAGGAGGGGGGACAGGATGGAGCTTCCCCTGGGCGGGCAGTTTCGGAGCACTGTGTGGGATGAGGCTGTGGGGAAGGAAGACTTCACCCAACCACCCCTCCAAGGTGATGTGAGTCGGCGCTGCAGGATCTGGAGGGGTAGGAAATTGGGGCCCAGGGAGGGGGAGTGATTGGTACCCTCCTCCTGGCTATGTGCTTGGGAGTGGGAGGAGGTTTAAGACCATGAGGGATCACCTATCCAAAGGAGGGTGGGGGAACAAGGAGTTCTCTGCTGTGCACGGAGTGGGAGGAAGATGGATGAAAAGGGATTCCCTATAACTGGGAGAGTGGATGCATGAAAAGGCATGGCAGGAAGGTGAACTTGGGGAGGAAGTCCATGTTTGTCCCCTCTGCCCTGGGGTGAGGGAGCTGAGAGGGTCTCCCCTTTGCATGAGGTTGAGCTGAAAGGGTTTCCCCCACACGAAGGTGCACCCTCCCCGTGCTCACCAAGCTGGCTGCAGGGAAGGCAGAGCCAGCCCTGGGCTCCTTTCCAGGAATGGGTTTTCTCGGGGAGGTGCCGGCAGGGAAGGGCTGTTCCCTGAACTGCTGGGGCAGACCCATTGCCTTCCTGGAAGGCAGCAGCAGTGACAGTCCCGTGCAGCCACCCCCAAAATGGGCCTTGTGCCTAATCCAGACCTTCTTCTATGGGTACAGCAAGCCCTGGCATGCAGCCTGGAGCACTGCCGGAGAGCCCACACCTGCAAGGTACTGGGCAGGAAAACTGGAGGGGAGGGCATGGGGTAGTGCTCTGGCCCCAGCTGAGCTTGGGGAACTTCGTGGGCTTTGAGAGGGGTGTGGATGGCAAAACCCATGGTTGGCTGCTGTGATTTTTTTTTTCTGCTCCCCATCACTGGACTCTACTCTGTGTTGCTGTCCCTTTCTCTGTGGTCTCTGATCCAGGCATCTTCCTGTGCTGGGTTACAGAGCTAGTGCTGTGCAGGGACTGGGAGGGGCAGGGTTAACCCGACTCAGCACAGCAAGGGGAAGGAAAGTCCCTTTCCCTTTGCATGCCCACATCCTGCAGCCGGGAGCTGCTTGGGATGCACCTGCCTGGCTCCTGGGGCTGTGGGTGTTGCAGCAGCGCTGCGCTGGGAGGCATAATTTGGGAGGGTGGAGAGGGGGCTGTGCTGGGGTCCAGCTCTGGGAGAGAAGCTGTGTGTCTCCCCAGGCAGTGTTGCGGCCTCACTGTGGGTAAGGGAATTTGGCAACAGCCGCAGCTTCTCACGTGATGCTCATGGGTGCAGAGTTCATCTCGCAGTTTGGAACTTTGTTGGTTTACAGATGGGTCACCTCCTCATGCCTGTGACTCCCTGGAGCCTGGCAGAGTACATGTGCCAATGCGGGCAGTGTTGGGATGCCACCCAGCTGCCCCAAGTGCATACATCTGCTCATATGGGGACATGGATGTGTGCTGGGCTGCTTGCAGAACACTGCGAGTCCCTTGGCTTGCAACTGAAGATAGCGAGTGGCTGGCAGTGAGCATGTTCAGAAAGGTCAGAGTCTGCAGTATTTGGGAAATGAGTCATTTTTTGTATGTGCGTAAAGTTTTAAGCTGGCCTGGCTTACAGCGGCTCTGAAGATTTGCGTTTGATGGCTAGAATGAGGCTCTAAGACACCCCTCTGGGGTTTTTGTGTGATACGTTGCCCTAAATCTCATCTCTTCATCATGGTCTCTGGGGATGTTAGGGGAGCTTGTGCTCCAGATGTGCATATCTCCCCCAAGGGAGAGGGAAGATGACACTTGTCCTTAGAGGAGTGGATGGGCTTTCTGCAAGTGCTGGCAGTCTTACAGTCTCTATCCAGTTTCTGGGAGTTGGTCCTCAAAGTAGTATGATGAAGATCTTGGGGTTTGTTTGTTCACTTATTTATTGTGCTTCTGCCTGCTGGGGCAACTGTCTGAGGACCTTTCTGCACTGGTGGCAGGTCAATTTACTTTGGTTTTAAATAAATTTGGGAGGAATAGTTTGAGTTCTGGAAGGTTGTTAACTCCTGGGTTTCCTTGCTGTTCTGCCCCAGCTACATTGCCTGTGTAGCCAGTGGCTGGAGACACAGGTTGTGGATTTAGGTGAAAGCTTTTGCAGCCTTTATTCTGGGTCCTCATCTGTCTCCACCACTGGCTTCCTATGCAGTTCTGGCCAAGTCACTTTGGTACTTGACACCTGTATCCTCCCAAATCTGTTCAACAATCCTGTCTTAGGGCATTTTCACCAGTACCTGGAGCATGTGGGTATTTTGAGACAGGTAGAAAGTGTTTTGGAGGGCTGTATTCCGGCTCTTACCAGGCTTCCAAGCGGAGTGGCAGATGTTTGTGTGTATGTCATACCTGTGACATACAAGGTGCTGGGAATAGGGCATGGATCTTGAATGTGGCACTGGACAGGAATTCAGTCTTGGCAGGGGAAGAGTTATCTCTGAAGTGGTGAGAAAATTCTCGCTTGACTTCCCTTCCCCACCTGCCTTTAAGTTCCTGAGTCATGGAAATGAAAATCTCCTTGGCATACGCCCATGGTTTGGGCTAGAGGGTGTGGAAGAAGCTATGATTGGATTCTCAAAGCCTGTGGTTGTGATAAGAACATACTGTACCGGAAGAAACAAACGTTAACAAACCTTCTACTCTCCAGCAAGGTTATCTCTAGCTTTTATCCAACTGATACTCCAGCAAAACAGCAGGTTTGTGTCCTGCTGTGGCCAATTCATAATTACCAACTAATGCGGCGTTTGTTTTCTTGTGCTTTATTTGTAGGTTTGAAAGAAACTTTTGGACTGTGAATTGAGGCATTGGGTATGTAAATTTAAATTTTGTGCTTTCCCTCCTAACCTCCCTCCCCCTTCTCTTTACCATGTTGAATGAAATGTTTCATTAGACCCAGCTGGAATTTGTTTTCAGGAGAGCAGCTGCTCTGTAGAAAATACTGCGTGTTCATATGTTGCTGAGAAGGAGGAGGAGTCAGGATTGTGGGAGGGGGTTGATCATGGAGGAATTTGATGCTGAAGATGCATGTTCCAGCCCAAACTTCAGACAGGGAGATATGGGCCATCTTGGGCACAAGTTGGGAGGACACCTCTGAGATGGGACAATGGGTGTTGTTTTGGGGGAAGACTTGGAATTTCCTCGACTAACCCAAACCTTGCTCACTGGGAGAGACTGAGATATGGTGTGGGTAGCAGCCCAGCAGGTTAGATGAGTTCTACTCCTTATTGGTTCATTGGGAAACTGTGGACAGGTCTTCTCCAGAGTGGCCACCACTTGGGAGTAGGAAGGTAGTTTCCTGTGGGTGAGGGTTGATGCTCCACTGTGGGCTGGATTTTTTCCAGATGTTGAAATCATTCAGCTTCAGTTGGGACCTTAAGGCTTGTTTTGAATCCTGTGGCTGGATTTGCAGCCAGACATCAGTCAGATGAGGGGGATGGCTCCCAAGAAACATCTGAGGGCTAGTAGCCGTGTTGGGAGCTTCATGGAGATGAACCTGAGTGGGAGGAGTGGGCTGGGGTGTGGCTGCCATGGGCGAGGCAGGGAGAAAGAAGAGACAGTTAGCTAATCCTCAGAAGGGTCTGGTCACCTTCGCTCACCAGCTTTCTGGGTGGGATGAGACATGCCAGGGCTTGCTGTCGGCCAAGAGACCTCACTAGGCAGACTGGCAGGAGCACGGTGTGGTGCAGGGCTGATTGCCTTGGGACCAAGGAGCTAGTGCTGCCCCTACCAGGAGCATGTGCTAGTGCAGCAGCTGTCTCTGCTGGGTTTAGGGGACTTGCTGGCTGTTCCTCCATTCTCATCTTCCTCCTGTTTCTGTTTCGAGCAGACTCAAGATGGCCTCACCAGCAGACAGCTGCATCCAGTTCACCCGCCATGCGAGTGATGTCCTCCTCAATCTCAACCGCCTTAGAAGCCGGGATATCCTGACTGATGTTGTCATCATTGTGAACCGAGAGCAGTTCAGAGCCCACAAAACAGTCCTGATGGCCTGCAGGTGAGAGCAGGGTCTTTCCCTGTCTCTTTGCTTCCTTCCTCATCCTTTGGCTGCTAGCAGCACTGCTGCAGTCCTGGGGGACCTCATGGGGTTCACAGACAGGGAAACAGAGGCAGGGAAGCAGAATTGAAAGGGGCTGTCAGGAAGTTTTTACCTATAATAGGATTAGAGCTGAGACCTTTTCCCTCCAGCACACTGCTCTTACCTCTCTCCTTGTGTGCCCACATCTGCCTACATGCAGCCCATGGAGACAAACAGGAGTGCAGCAGATGTGAAGCACATCCCTGAGAGGGGAGGAGAGGGAGGGCTGGATGCTCGGTCGAGTGAGAGAGTCCTCTGTGACTGAGATGTCCCCTGCCACTGCTATTTTTAGAGGTATTACTCCCTGGCTGCTGCCTGCACCCACTGTTGTTGATTTATTTTTTTTTTTTAAGCCTGGTGAGGTCTGAAATCCCTCCTAGGATTGCTGGAATTGCTTCCTATTGAATGCTAGTTAATATCCCACCATTGCCCGGTTGAATTACGGCAGGCGTCGTCCAGGGTCTCTTGCTGACAAGAGATAAAGATTTGAAAAAGCCGGCTTTGACTATTGAAACATCTGAAAAATGTTGTGCCAACATTTTTTATTTTTCTTGTTTAAGAGTGAGCATGGATGCCACACCCAAGAGAATTCTGAAAGAAATGAATCACAGTGGGAAGGGGATGGTGGAAAGAACAACAACANGCAGTGGGGAGTTGTTGAGCAGGTGAGATCTAAAAGCAGGCTGTTCCAGTTGGGAAAAGTGCAGTGCAGAAGACGCTTACTAAGCTGAGAAACCAAGCTTGATAATAAGGGGGAAGCTCAGGGAATTCTGTAATTGCCTTCTCCTCCCTTCCCATTCATGAACCCCTCTGTGCTCAGGAATTTCAGACAAATTCTTCTTTCGTCCCCTGAATTGTCATATCACTTGTATTCTCTACTCTCTCCTCTCTGCAGTGGCCTCTTCTACAGCATCTTCACTGACCAGCTCAAGTGCAACTTGAATGTCATCAACCTGGACCCTGAGATTAACCCTGAAGGGTTTTGCATCCTCTTGGACTTCATGTATACATCCCGCCTGAACTTGAGGGAGAGCAATATCATGGCTGTGATGGCCACGGCACTCTACCTGCAGATGGAGCATGTGGTTGATACCTGCCGAAGGTTTGTTAAGTCTAGGTAAGCACCATGGGTGAATATTGGAGAGCCTGGGATGCAGGTGTTTGGGTGGGCAGGGCAAGAACTGACAGAGTATCTGCAAGTGTATCCTTATGGTCTGAAAATGACTGACTGTGTCTTGCTCCTTTTTTCCCTGGTTCTAGTGAAGCAGAGATGGTGTCTGCTATGAAGACCCCAAGGGAAGAGTTTTTGGCTGGACGGATGCTAGGCCACCCAGAGGTGATGGCTTATCGGAGCAGAGATGTCTCAGACAACGGCATGCCTCTCCAAAATGGGTCTCTTTGCAATGGGAGGGCCTTTGCACCTGGCTTGATCAATAGTTTGTCTGGATCCCCCATTTCCTACCATGGATACAGCCCACTCCCTCTAAATAGCTTCCTTGTGGATGATGAATTGCGGGAGATGAGGATGCCTCTTTCTGAACTCTCAAGGGCGGGTGCCTTCCCCAAGGAGAGGATCCTGCCATGCGACAGCTCCAGGACAATCCCCACTGAGTATGTAAGAACCATTACCGACATCTCTGCCAACATGTGCCACGCTACCATCTATGCTCCGAAAGAAGGTGCTGCTGAAGAAGCCAGGAGCGACATGCACTACAGTGTAGCCTCTGGCCCCAAACCTGTCATCCCTTCAATCCGGAACAATCCCTATTTCCCTTGTGATAAAGTGGCCAAAGAGGAGGAGCGGACCTCTTCAGAGGATGAGATCAGCCAGCACTTTGAGCCCACCAACACCCCTCTGGACCGCAAGGGACTCATCAGCCCCCAGAGCCCACAGAAGTCAGACTGTCAGCCCAACTCACCAACTGAGTCCAGCAGCAGCAAGAACGCCCGTATCAGTCAGAACTCCAGCTCCCTCTTCACCAAGAGCCCCACAGACCCCAAAGCCTGCAACTGGAAGAAGTACAAGTTCATTGTTCTCAACTCTCTCAATCAGAACACCAAACAAGACAGCACTGACCAGAACGAGATGGGAACCCTCTCTCCTCGCACCTATGTGCCCATGTCCACCTGCCAGCAGTCCATGGAGCCGGAGCATCTCAATGTGCAATCCCCCACCAAGATAAGCGTGAATGGAGAAGACTCTACTATCCCACAAGCAAGCAGACTCAACAATATTGTTAACAGGTGAGAAGATTTTTACCCCCCACACCCCTCCCCTCTGAGAAACAGGTATTCCGGAGTTGTTGCTGAGGATTTGGAAGTTGTGAAATATCTGTAGCATTGGTCTGGGAAGTCCAGTCCTGAGCAGATGGAAGCCTCTGCATTTGGTGGAGTGCTCCTGGTGACACTGGCTGGGTTCCTGCTGTCCCCACTGTAGTGGTGCTAACCTGGACTGGCAGTGGAATTGGGAACGTTATGTTGTGAATCCCTGGCTCTCTTTGGCAGCTCTGGATGACTTCTTTGGAGCCTGGATTTGCCTAGCCTAGTTTCCACCAGACTCCTTGTGCCTCGAGGTTTTGGCTGGCTGTAAGAATTGGAGTGGTCAAAGTATCAAGGAACAAAATCCTCTGGACCTGAATGTTCCTAGAGAGTTTTGAGGTCATTTGGTGATGGGTACCTGAAGGATTGGGGCTCAAGGACCTGTTGTTGATCAGGGCTATGCTGTGCATGTCACCTCTAAGGTGTCCCCATAAGACACGTCTGTCCCTTGGGTCTGGAGGGGTGCAAGTAAGGGTCCAGTAGCTTAAGCACAGCAAGAGCCTTCTCATGTTGCTGTCCTTCTACAGGTCCCGAGATGGGTCCCCTCGGAGCAGTGAAGGGCAGTCCCCACTGTACATGCATTCGTCGAAGTGCAGCTCCTGTGGCTGCCAGTCCCCACAACATACTGAGATGTGCCTTCATACCCCTGGCTCAAACTTTGGAGAAGAGATGGGGGAAACCCAGTCTGAGTACTCTGACTCCAGCTGTGGTGAGTCTTGCATCTCTGGTCGTCTTCTTCAACCCGCAGTCGGGGGGCTGTGCAGTCTAGGGACCCATCACCCAGTGCCCTGTGACTAAACAGGCAGTCAGACCTATCCCTATGCTGGTGGATCCCACAGTGCTTTAAAGCCCCCTCTTAACGCTGACCAACTGTGTGCATGCCTGTGGGGGTCACACACATATGGCAATTGCTTCCTTCCTCCCTTTCACCAGCACCATCCAGATATCTCGTGCAGGGAGTTAGTCACCTGCTTTAAACATGGCAACTAAGGACAGGAAACAAGTGCACCCCACCCCACCAGAACCACAGGAGAACAAGCTTGACAGATGTAATGACCCTAATAGGGATTGGGCAAGGTGGCGTGTCTCATGCATCTGTCATGGTGTCTTTATTATCGCGGAGCCCAGTGCACACATCTGGGGAAATGCAGATAATGGAGCTTGCAATCTTGTTGCAAAACCCCACAACCCCAGAGACAGGTATTTGTGCACTCATCTGCCTGTAGCTCAATGAGGGGGAGTGCAGGATTGCCACCTGTTGTGTGGGCAGAGATCCATGGAGGGAACCCTTCTGTGGTGATGCTCAGAGATACACACAGTATTTGAGGGTTGGGCACTCCCCTACTGGAGGACCCTGCCTTGTGATTTGAGTCATGATTGTCTTCCCATGCTCAAGGCAGACTCTGTACATGTGAAGGTTAAGAACTCTGAAGGTGCTGGAGTTGGTCCAGAGCTGAGCATCCTTTGGAGGATGCCTGGTAACTTGGATGCTTTTGTGGACCTCTCTGAAAGATGTCCAGGTGAGGTGCTGGCTTCCTGGAGGCAGGTTGTGTGGCAGGAGAGAGATAGCCCATGATGACTTTGTTTGTTCAAACTGTGCATATTGTTGCTGTGTGCACAGGAGGTCACAGCACGGTGCAAGCACTACTGACCATGAATGTCTGCACTTGGCTGCTTGTTCCAGCACTTGCTCTGGCTGCCCCTCTCCTCCATCCCAAACCTGTCCTCTGGCCCATCAAGGAGGTGGCCCATGCATTGCTCATTTAATTTCTCTTCTCTCTGCCCTCACAGAGAATGGAGCCTTCTTCTGCAACGAGTGTGACTGCCGGTTCTCTGAGGAGGCCTCTCTCAAGAGACACTCCCTGCAAGTCCACAGCGACAAACCCTACAAGTGTGACCGCTGCCAGGCCTCCTTTCGCTACAAAGGGAACCTCGCCAGCCACAAAACCGTCCACACAGGTACAGTGTTTGCCATGGGGACAACTTACTGGGGAGGCTGTGTGTTGGTGGGCATGCAGGCGTTTGTGGCTGGGTTTGTCCCAGGTGCAGCATCCTCAGCTCTGTCATCAAGCTGTACCTGATGACAAGACCAAGGTGCTTTTCTTGTCACTTCCAGGAAGCCCTTGGACAGAGTCCCAAACATGGGAATAGGGGAGATATCTGCTCTACAGTAGGGATGGAGCTCCAGCTCATTTGATGTAAAGCACTGGGCACCACTGTTTCTAAAGGTGTCTTGCAAAATGCATGGCTGGGAGCAGATGTGTGGCCTCCAGGTAACTTTGTGGTAGACTTAAGCAAAGAAAAATTAAAAATAGTCAAAAGAACATTTAGGGAGAAGTCTCAGATTTATTTTTACAGCCTAGAAATTCAGGTCATATCTAGCTTGGCATAAACTCTGCTGATGGGAAAATCTGTGAATGAATGGACCCTGTGAATCAGCACAATGAAAGCTGAGAAAGGAAGGAGATATTAAGGGTTTAGTCATTTGCTGACAAACCCAAGGCTTATTTTATTTCATGCTTTTATTAATGCTTAACTTGTCAACAGCCAGTTCACTAACTGGGAAAGGGTAATGTGGGCTGACGACTCAGTGCTGCTGCACTAAATTAGACCTCAATTCCTGCAGTCTCAGCTGAGCTCCAGGAGGCCTGCACAGGTGGATGAGACAACTCAAGTGCCAGGGCAGCATTCAAGGATGCTTACTGACAGCTGTAGGGAGATGTAGGTGCCAGCCACTGTCCGAGGGCCAGGAGGAATGATGCTGTTAATCCTTGCTGGCAGAGCTGCTTGACTTTGTCTTGCCCTGAAGGCTGCAGCTCCCAATCCAAAAAAAGAAAAGGTCCCTGCTGAACTCACCCTGCTTTGGAGACACCCCAAGCTGTTCTAACCAATGTTGGTTGTCCAGAGCCATCTCTAAAAGGGACAGGAGTCAGGGCTAGTGCTTCATGCCATGGAGTCCAGAACCTGAAGGGACTTAGCTCTCGGGAGCACTGTTGTTCTTGGGTGCTGAGCATACCTGTGCTTAATCCCTCATCCTTTCTTTTGGGCTCTGCAGGAGAAAAGCCGTACCGCTGCAACATCTGCGGGGCACAGTTCAACCGACCAGCCAACCTGAAAACCCACACACGCATCCACTCTGGAGAGAAACCCTACAAGTGTGAGACCTGTGGGGCCAGATTTGTCCAGGTGTGTGTGGCCTCTGGCATCTGCAGTGTCTGGGGAGGTGGGATATGGCTGGATGTTCTGCCCAAAAGTAGTGATGCCTCATGGCAAGGGGAGGCTGATAATGACCCAGCTCACTACCTTGGGCAGCTCTTACTGTGGTGTTCTGGGGTGAATATGGACCTTAAGGTCTATGGGAGCCAGTTTGGCTTAATAGGAAGCCTGGCTATTGGTTGTAGCTACTCTGGTCCATTTGCTCTTAAGAATTGGAGATACCAGACCTCAGACACATGTGGCCAACTCCCATCTAGAACCCAATAGACCAAAAAAAGATGTCTGAGCAGAACCCTGTTCCAGTGGGGATGCCCTTGCTCCCGGTGGGGTGCCTTCATCCCTGGTGCTGTCCTGACCCAGAGCTGCTCTCTCCAGGTGGCCCACCTCCGTGCTCACGTGCTCATCCACACCGGGGAGAAGCCATACCCCTGTGAGATCTGTGGCACACGCTTCCGGCACCTGCAGACCCTCAAAAGTCACCTTCGAATCCACACAGGAGAGAAACCGTATCATGTGAGTGGCCCTGCTTTTTTATGGGGTGGGGGGAAATCTCAGCTAGGGCAAGGGAGGATGCTGCTGAACCTGCGGGGCTGGGAAGACATGATGGCATTCACATGGGCTGGTTGCGGTGCCCCAGTGCCCTTTGCCAGCCTCATGAGGCCCCAAGTCAATGTCACATCCCTGCTCCTTGTGCCCCATCTCCCTCTTGTGCATTAGCTGATGCCCATAAGGTATTTTGTCAGGTGAAGGTCACACTTCTTCAAATAAATGTGACTTAAATTACAGCTGCCTGCAGTGTGCAGAGATGTGGGAAAACAGAAGACAAACTGGCCTGAGCTCCTCTTTGTTGGTGATACCTGCACCCAGCAAGCAGCCTGCCTGGCCCTGCAAGCTCCCAGCTCTTTGCTGGGGCTGTTCTAGCTTTCACCATCTGCTAAAGAGGGAATCAAAGCAGTGATTATCACCCAAACATCCCTCTGGAGCCATCCAGCTTGGCAGAGGTCAAGAGCAGCTCCCAAAATAGCCCTGTAGCGGGCTTGATCATCTAGAGATGGAGCTTGGTGCTGTGTCCATCAGAGCCGGGGTCTTCTCCCAAGGGACTTTGTTCATCCCATAAACCAATACGTGCTGCTGAAAGCCTGGGATGGGGTGCTGCCAGGTGCTGCTTCTCCTACCACGTTCCCACTTTTCCCCTCGTCCACCTGTCTAATGGGTGCAGCATCCTGGAATCACTGGTGGGGGGACAGGCATTTGGTGTGGGCCCCCTGCCCTGAAGGGAGGGACGTGTCCCCTGCCATCTCATTTCACACCCTCTGCTTTTGCCTCTTGCCCCGCAGTGTGAGAAGTGCAACCTGCATTTCCGCCACAAAAGCCAGCTGCGGCTCCACCTGCGGCAGAAGCACGGGGCCATCACCAACACCAAGGTGCAGTACCGCATCTCCGCCAGCGAGGTGCCTCCCGAGCTCCCCAAGGCCTGCTGAAGGCAGAGGATTTCCCAGGAGGAGGTCGTCTTGGGGGGACCGGAGGGGAGAAGCTGTCCAAAGGATACTCGCAACACTTTAAAAGGAGGAAAAAAAAAAAAAAAGAAAAAAAAAAGAAAAAAAAAAAAATTAACAAAATAATGGAGAGCCTTTAANAAAAAAATATTCATCACATGATGGAGTGCCTCTAAACCCATAGTACAGTTAGGTGGAAAAACATTAGAAATTTTAAAAAAAAATAATTACAAATACACGGGTTTTATTTTTCACAGTTATGTGAAACAAAAAGAAAAAAATAAAATTTATTCAGATCTTACTGTATATAAAACATAAAAAAAATAAAAATAGTCATTTTAAATGTCTGTGCAGTGGAGTGTTGATAAACTCTGGAGTCTAACCTTCACAGCCTTTGCCGTTTGAAGATGAGGAATGTAATGTTGATTTATGGGAACAGATTTTTTTTCTTTTGTATGCAAAATGTGTGTTCTTTTAAAGAGAAAGTATGCTATTAAAGAGAGGGCTTTAACTTTTTTAACCAAAGGTGAAGGAATCTATGGCAGA
>VXBX01002024.1:17560-164749 GCA_013400415.1 Scytalopus superciliaris
AAAAATATATAAAATGCATTAAAGGCTCAGTTGGACTCTGCAGGCAGAAGCCACTCTGAGAATCTTTATTATGATAGAGCACTTAAGGAGATATTTTAAAGTATTGCATCTGTACAAGTAAGAAAATATTTTGTCTAAATGCATCAGTGTATTTGTATTTTTTTGCAAGTGAAGGTTTACAATTTACAAAAAAGTGTGTATTAAACCAACAAAGCTGCAGAAGGAATTTAAAATAATAATAAAGTGTAATTTTTTTGTTCTAGTTCTCAGTCTGTATATATGTAAAATGTGGTTTCGCACGGTGCCTTTCTTTTCAATGGAAGTTTTCAATGTATGGACTATATTGAGCTCAGTTTCTTCAAGGTACAGCCTGATGTTGCAAAAGAAGATTTGGTGGAACTCTCTAGTTGGGGGAATGTTTTATTTTTTTGGTTTTTGGATTTATTTTTTTTTTGTCTTATTTTACATGCTTGTGTTATAAACAATCTCGGGAGACAGGGTTTGGGCTGTGTCTAAACTGCATTAATGCGTTCTGTAAAATATAGCTGTACAAATAAAAGAATAAAATGAAGAAAAGTGACGTATGATGGAGTGAGAGGTCTGTTCTTGCCTGTCCTTCTCCTTAAGCATGTTGAAGATTGGCTGGTGCCCTGGGAAGGGGCTGAGCATCCCGAGCCCTGGTGTGAGTTCTTGGCTTGGTGCAGCTCTGGCCTTGTGCTGAAGGCAGGGCCTCTTCCAGCATTGAGTGAAGATGGTCTCTGGCATGAGGTCTGAGCAAGACTCCAGCTTGCTGCTTTGCATCCTGTTGGGGACTGTGCTGCCTCCTTAGTACTTGCTGCGTTGGCACCAAGTAGCCAGCAGAACCTGGGCAGAGCCTGGGAGAGACCTTTGCTGACCAGCCCAGGGCCAGTTCCAGACGGCTGAGGAGTTATTTATATTTCCTGGAAACCAATGCAATTGCCAGAATTGCCCAGGGAAGATGGGTGCCTGCTGCTCTTCTCTCTTTCCAGTGCCTGGGACGGTGGGGGCTGCTGTTCTGCCTGCCTTGTGAGACAGTTCAGTGGAGCAGGGTCTGTAGCCCGCTCCAGGAACTCACTGGCTGATGGTATCTCTGGGCTTCCAGCCATTGCATGCTGGCTTCGGGCCAGAGCTGAGAAAGCCCAGCTTGAGGGAGTCCCTCTGCTCCACCCCCAGCAGGAGAGGAGCTGCTTGGCTCCATTTGTGTGGCTGTGCAGAGCTGGGTGAAGCCAAGGAGTGACCAGGCCCTGTGCTCTGTGAGGTAACCCATGGGTGGGATCATGATGACCAACAAAGGAGATGATACTCTTAGAGAAGCTTCTCCTGAAGAATTGCCTTGCTTAACACAGTCTCCACAGGATCTGGACAGGCTGCTGACCTGGATAGAGTGACTAGTCCTCATCTTTGTGAGCTTGCTATTTTTGGGTCTAGTTGTTCTTTGTTATCATGGAGATGTTTGAGCTCTTACTTTATGTGCTCATCTAAAGGCAAAGCAGTTGCGTTCTGCTGTTTGCCTCTAAAAAAACAAGTTGCTTTGGCAGAAAATTAAAATGCCTCTACTCTGCTCTTGCAAGACCCCACCTGTGGGTCCCCTGTGTTCATCTAGCTCTGTGGCCCCCACACAGAAAGAAAGACATTGACCTATTGGAATGAGTCCAGAGGAGCGCCACAAAGTTGATCACAGGACTGGAATACCTCTCCTGTGAAGCCAGGCTGAGAGAGTTGGAGCTGTTCAGCCTGGAGAAGAGAAGGGTCCGGGGAGACATTATAGCACCTTCCAGTACCTAAAGTGGTCACACAGGAGAGCTGAAGAGGGACTTTTCAGAAGGGTATGTAGTGATAGCACAAGGCCTTAAGCTGAAGAAGGATAGCTTTAGATTAGATTTTGAAAAGAAATTCTTTACTATAAGTGTGGTGAGACACGGGAACAGGTTGCCCAGAGAAGTTGTGAAATGCCCCATCCCTGGAAGTGTTCAAGGTCAGGCTGGATGAGACTTTGAGTAACCTGGACTAGTGGAAGGTGCCTCTGCCCATGGCAAGGAGTTGGAACAAGATGATCTTTAATGTCCCTTCTAACCCAAACTATTCTATGATTTTATGACCCCCAGCTCCCCTGGCTTGTCTCCCAGCAGGCCAGATCTGCTGGCATGTGAAGAACCCCCAAAAAGGTGAGGGCTGAACACTGAGCTGGAGCCCGCCTTTCCCTCCTGCTGTTTGATTTGACTGGGCAGGATGCCTGGCAGCCTGCAGCAAGCGTCTGCCTGCTGTGGGGCAGGCCTTTCATGGAGTGAGGTCTTCCCAAGTATCCTTCTCGGCAAGAGCCTATTTCTCACCCTGCAGGCAGAGCCCAGCATGAGCCCCTTGCCAGCTTATTCATGTTAGACAGTGTGATGGAAAAATCACCACAAATGGAGTATTGCCTAAGCACTGAGAGTAGCAAAAACTTGTTTCCCCACCTTGCTCTCTCTCTTGCTCCCTCTCTCCACCTCTCCCTGGTGGGTTTTTAATGTTTGGTAAAGCTGGCTGTCCTCACAACAGGATTTTGACACACATACTGCTCTCATTTGACACACATACTTAGGTTTCTCTCCTCTCTGTCAGGAGCTGCTTGCCTTCAAGCTCACCACCTCTCTGGTTACTACAGTTGTCTCCTCTGGAAGCGGCTGGGCTGGGCTGACAGCCCTGCTTGCCCCAGACAAGCAGCACAATCTCTATTTTCCATTGCATTGCTCAGCAGTATTTGCAAAATAAATATTGTATTTTCCTGGACCGTGACTTCCTCCTCCTGACAGAATTTACTTTTTTTTAAACAGTGATGTCATGACTTTTTCATGCAGTTCAGCAGGAGTGAAAGCAATCTGCAGGGTCAAGGACCTGCAGGCATCTGGCACGGATGGTATTTGGAGAGGCAAGGGAGCTATCACATACAGAGCTGCCCTACACCTGCTTTATACCCACAAACATTGAATGCTCAGCCCTGCGCATGTCGGTACCGCTGGGTTGTTTGCCCTTGGAAAAACCAGCTCCAAAGACAGGGTCCTGGCAGCTCTCAGAGGGAAGGTCATCACCAAATCCACTAAATAGTGGTTGCCAGGAAGGCCCAGAAGAGAAATGGGGATTCAATCTTCAGGAGGCTGAGCAGGGTTTGAGGAGGGAATGCTTTACTTCTTTTGGCAGCACTGATGGATGACCCCTTGAGACTAGCTCAGATGGTTAGAGCCTGGTGCTGATAATGCCAAGGTTGTGGGTTCAATCTCTGTATGGGCCCATACACTTAAGAGTTGGACTTGATCTTTGCGGGTCCTTTCCAACCCAGAATACTCTGTGCTCCTGTGACCCCCGGGGCCGCAGCCAGGGCCGGGTCGCTCCGCTGCATTCTGCCGAAGCTCCACAAGAGGGCAGTGGAAGCCGGAGTTTGAGCAAAGAGACCTGGAATTTGTCTTGGGCGGTTTGGGTTGGATAGAAGAGACCATAAAGGTTATCCAGTTCCAAACCCGCTGTGGTAGGGACACCTTCCACAGGATCCCTTTGCTCAAACCCTCCTCCAGCCTGGCCTTGAACATTTCCAGGAATGTAGCCTAGCTTTGAACACTTCCAGGGATGGAGCATCCACAGTTTCTCTGAGCAACCTATTCTAGTACCTCACCACTCTTACAGTAAAGAATTTCTTCCTAGTATCTAATCTAAATCGACCCTTTTTCAGTTTAAAGCCATTGCCCTTTGTCCTATCCCTACACATCCTTATGAAAAAGTCCCTCCCCAACTTTCTATAATCCTCTTTAGGCACTGGAAGGTGCTCTAAAGTCTCACCAGAGCCTTCTCTTCTTTGGGCTGAACAGAGCTGGTGTTTATAGAAGAAGTTATATTCAGCAAGAAAACAGAGCCCTGTATTATTTCATGATTTCATGTCCTCACCCATCATTATGCATCATCTCTCATCTTATGCTAGTAACTCCTTACAGCACGAGCCAGCAGCCAGCCTGAGCAGCCCCTAACACAGCCCCATCCATGGCTCCTGCCAGCTGCTGCAGTGGTACTGGTAAATACCCTGGTACTTAACTCTAATGTTATACCCTAGCATATAACTCTTAGATGACCCTGTTCAACTCTGCTTCTGCATGTGTTTGTGCTGACAGTTCTCTTGTCTTACTTTTTCCTTTTCCCTCCCTTTTTCTTTCCCTTTCCATTTCATTTTCACTTTCCTCTTCCGTTTCCCTTGCCCTTTGCCTTCCCCTTCTCCTTCCCCTTTTCCTTCAAGGTAGCTTCCCTCAGTCCTGCAGACACCATGGCAATATCCTAGGTGGCTGAGACTGGGAGTGAATCTCAGGTAGCAACATCAGAAATCCTGAACACAGCTCAGCCTCTTAGACAGAGACATTTCAAAAAATAGATGCTAGGATCCCTCCTCTGTGAATCTCCACAGCTTGGCTCCCTGCCCTCTTTGCTGCCTGGAGCAGAAATCCCAGAGGTCTGTAACTAATGGAGAGTCAAATTCTTTTGGATTTGTGCCCCCAAGTTTTACTATAAAAACAGAAACCTCTCAGGTTGTTGCAAGTCCCTGTATGATACCAACAGCACTGCTCTATGCACTGCCCATTCCAGGGACACGGCACCATTCAGTGTGAGTCTCCCTTACTGAGCTCTTGTTTTTCATTATCACTTAGGTATGACCGACTACTCTTCCTCCACTCGTCTGTATCTCCTGGGGCAGCATCACCCCTAAGCAAGCAGGGACCTGCTCTATTAGGTTTTCAGCAAGCTGATAGAGCTGTGGGGCTGTGGCAGCTTCCACATTGCCCCTCAGTACTGGCTGCATGTCCTGAGCCAGAATGAGGAGTGTCATCACCCTGGCTCCCAGATCACAGCTCAGCTCTACCAGTTTGAGTGCTAGAATATAAGGAAAAGGGGTTTTCCCTGCTAGCCAGGTAGTGATTCGTGGCGAAGCTGTCCTGCTTGTGAAAGCTGAGCTAAGAGAGTGGTGAACATTTTGCAGGTGATAGCGAGGGAGGCGTGGTACGATGGGAGCGGGGCTGGCATCAGCAGTGACAGCAGAGGGCATGCTTTGCTGGTACAGCGCTGAGCACACAGCCTGTGCACACAGTGCACACAGTCCAGAGCATTGCTCGACTGCTCTGGATCCCTGAAGCAAGCTGGAAACGTGGGGGTAAGGAATCAGTCGCAGGAATTCAATGCAATTCAAGAGCCTGCAAAGCCACACGCCCTGCAGCACTGCGGCAGAGAGGAACAGAACTGCCTTTACCACAGAGGAGTGGATGATGGATTTTTCAGGCTGGGGAATGAGTGTAAAAAAATTCAGATCACATTGATCTCATAGAGGATCTGGGGGAGGGAGCACTGGTAAATCAATTTGTGAGTTCCTTGCTGCTCCTACAGCAAGTCATAAGGACTTCTGCACCAGAGTCATAAGGATGTTTGGAGGTCTGCCCTTACCACTTCCCCAGGAGTCCTCTCTAGGATGCAGTCCAAAGTTGTATGGAGCAGATGGACTTCCTTTTTCCACTCCCCTATTACTGGTTCCTTCATGTCAGCACTAGGTGGTTTTCTGAGTCAAAGCTCACGGTACTTTTCTTTTAGATTTTCTTTGAAATTGAACGCAAAAATTTTTCAAATGGAGAGCATCAGAGTGATTTTCCCAAACACTACCTGAGAGCTTTGGTGCATTCAGCACTACATCCATGAACAAGGCTCAGACCTGACGGGAGTTCCATTTCTCTCCTTTGAACAGGCTGAGATGTTTCTAAGGGAACATTCCCACCAAAGCCTTGTCTCTGGTCCTGCCTCCACCAGCCTCACAACCTCAGCCAAATCTCAAGACAGCAAAAATGGTCAAGGTGGATGTCAGAGTCTTTCTGAGGCTACTCTGGCTCAGAAGCTAAGTCACTTCCTGGTAGGGCACAGGACCAGAGAGTAGAAAACAAGCACACCCTTGCTTTCTTCAGGCAAGCTTCTGAAATTAAGTGGGAAAAACTGGTAATATTTTTCCTATTGCTAGAGGACATTGGTGTAATTTCTCCAGCCTCCCCAAGGTAGAGGAGGGAACAGGGGGACAGCCTATTCCAGCTCCAGTGTTGCATTGAGAGGTGGAGTCCTAGACCACCTGGTCTTCCAAATCTTGTCCCCATGTGGCTGGAAGAGCCATAGTAGCCAGCAAACATCAAAGCCAGGAATCCCCAGTGTGACTGAGGGTCTGTACTTGCCTGGAACTAGATTGCAGGGAGCACAACAACTCCAGCAATATTGCTGCTAACCCTAAGCTCTGTTGGGCATTATTGCTCTGCTACAGGATGCCCTGAACTGCCAGATGGCCATGGAGGATTGGCAGGGCACAGTTGGATAGATGAAAAAAGGAAAAACAAAGTGTGGGTGAAGACAGTGGCTAGGAAGGAACAGCTCTGGGCTGAAAGTCTTTATTAGAGCTGGTCTCATGCACATAGAGGTATCTGGAGAAGAATGTGGTGCTGAGCAGGACATCAAGAATGACCTCTCAAAACCCCTTAAGTATTCAAATCTGATATATTCTCCCATTTTATGAAAGCATAACCATAACAACTTCCTAAATCCAGCCCTGCCAGCCCACCTGAAACCCATCCATCTCAGACTGAGCTATGCAACTCCGTAAAATCCCATTAAATGTGTCTGAGTCCTGATGGCCCCACACAAAATTGTCAGGAAACAAGAAAAATGGGAAACTCAACAAGGAGGTTGTTCCTGCACTGTGCCAACTCCTACAGTTCTCATCTCCATGTTGGTGTACAGGTGGGTCCTAAGGGTTCTGAAATGTCACAGTTTTCCATCCTGTGCAGAAGTCCAAGGCTGCACTCCAGCCCATTGCTATGCCCTGGGAAACACAGATGCTGAACTCATCCCTGCGGCACATCAGGGCAGATCCATAGCTGTGGCAGCCTAAGGAACTGGTAGCCATTCCCTCCCATTCAGGAGTGATGTCACCCCATTCCTTTGCGGTGACAAGCTGAATGACAAAAGGGGGTGCCAGGCTGGACAGTTGCCCCCTTGTGTGCAGTGGCAGGGGATATTAGATAACAGCTTCCAGTAGCCACAGGGACACCTGAGACAACCCAGTGCTGCCTCCCAATTCCATCTCTGCTCCTCTCCAATATGGAAATCAAGCAGGCTGCATTGGCCTGGGCTGTGGGAGCTGGAATAACCTGCTGGGAAGCTGGAGCCTTCAGCAAAGCTGGTCCAGGCTTGCATTGCAGTGTGGCACAGCTGGGTTGTGCTGTGCCAAAGAGGAGAGCCTGGGGACTACAAAAGAAGTCTATTCCCAGTGCAAGGAAAATCTGTAGTGCTACTGGCACATTTGGAAAAAGTGGGGATATTACTGTTGCTGGGAGAAACCTTTCCTAGGAAACCTCTCTTGAAGGCTGGGAAGAGGGCCAGGACAGGTTTGATGCCTTGGCATCTGCTGCCTTGACCATTTGTCATGCCCAGGACTGGTTCTGCTTGTTTGGCTGCAGGAGGAGAGAGATGCTAGTCCAGCTGCTAACACAGGGACATGGTGGAGAGAAAAGCTATGGGAGTCATGGTCCTTTTTTGGTCCAAATCACTCCCCTTAGCATTGGCAGGAGGCTGTGTCCTGTGTCCAAAGCAAGGGAATGCGTCTGAACCAGAGCAAGGGCTGATTCTTCTCTACCATTTTCCCCACAACAAGACCAGTGCTAGAAGACAGAGTCAGACAGATGAGAAAAAACTGGCTGAAAAGTAGCACAAATAAACCCAACACATAGGGTCTTCTGGGACACAAACAAAGGCTTATTCTCCCATGGTTCTCATTAATTTTGCTCCATGATTTGGGAAGGATATAGAGTATGAAGGCTATGTGTGGCTTCAGATGTCTGCACAAAGGAAGGGAGGCACCATCCAGGGAGGGCAGTGGCAGTCCTGCCCAGAGTTCTGCCTGGTCTGGAACAAACAACCAGCACCAATTACTCTTGTTGGACTGTAAAGCAAAGCAAAATCATCTTGGTTTATACTTCATACTTCCAGGTCAGCCTCAGCAAACCCAGACAGAAAAGCCAGGGTTGAAAGGTGGGCAGGTGATGTTAATTCAGCATGAAACAAAATGTCATTTTGGACATTTCTGGAGACCTCTGTGCAGCACTTAAATTCTTGCCCCCATAAATCTTTGACTTTCCTCAGATGAAAACTGAGATGGGAGAAATCCTGATACCCCTTTCTGGGTGGCAGTAGAACCCCTTTCATGCACATCACGCTCCACTCCTGCCAGCTGTGGGGTTTGAAGTACCTTTTCCCAGTGTAGGCATCAGCCAGTCAAAGGGGAAAAGTTGGAGGAGTGGGAGAAACTGGCCACCCTAGAGGGACAGGTGCATTCCTCACTGGACAAGCAGGTCCAATGACCCTGAAATAGAGACAGGGGTCCCTGCAGGCTCAGCCAGGTACCAGCAGGCTCCGACCGAGGCACCGATTTGTTATCGCTTCCACGAGCTGCAGACGAATAGCAGAGCCCGGGGCACTCTCACGGGAGGCTCCCGCTGCCCCGGAGCTGCCCGTCGGAGAGAGTCTGGGCAAGGACCGGCGCCAGACAGACCCTCAGGGGCTGAGAAGACTGAAAGGACTCCCGGGGGCACCACAGCACCCGCCACTCCCTGCCGTGGGGCCGGGAGCAATCCACGCTTAAGGAGACCTTTTGCAGCTCCCCGGACTCTGTAGCCGTTTCTTACCCGACGGGGCGATGCCGTTCTAGGGCGAGGGGCTTTGGCAGAGGGACTNCGAGGGCGGGGGGGGGGGCCGGGAGGGGGGCGGGGGGGGGGGGGGCTGTTGCCCTCCGGCACTGGAGTGGTCGGTGCGCAGCCGGGACCCCACACCGCCACGACGGGGACGTGTGGCTGGGGAGGAGGGAGCGTACGAGCACGGTCGGTCGGGAGCTTCTGAGAGGCGGTGATTTGGGGACAAAATGCGCCGGGGTCCGGGGGAGGCAGGGGGGCTGCCGGACCACGGGGATTTGAGGGGCACCGTGGGTGCTTGGCCGGTCCCGGGCAGAGCGGAGCATCCCCCGTCCCGTCGTCGCCCCCCCCCACCCCGCCCCGGTCCCGGGCAGAGACCCACCCCCGGCGGCGCGGGGCGGGGGGGGCGCCCCCGCCTTGACGTCAGGAGAAGGGTTTATAAAGGCGGCGGGCGGCGAGGAGATCCCCAACGCCGGAGCCGAGCCGCAGCGGAGCCGCCAGCGCCTCCCCGCCGCCGCCTCCCGCGCCCGACCCGCCGACGAGATGCTGTCGTGCCGCCTCCAGTGCGCCCTGGCCCTGCTCTCCATCGCCCTGGCCCTCGGCACCGTCTCGGCCGCCCCCTCGGACCCGCGGCTCCGGCAGTTCCTGCAGAAGTCCCTGGCTGCCGCCGCCGGGAAACAGGTGAGAGACCCGCGACGGGGCGGACACCCCGGGCACCCCGCGGGCACCCCGCTGGGGACCCCGACGGCCCTGCTGCAGACTCCCGCTGCTCCACCAGAGAACCCCCTGCAGAACCTCTGTTCCCCGTCAGAGCGCCTGGCACCCCTGCTGCAGACCCCTCTAGTTCCTCACCAGACATCCCAGTACCCTCAGTGCAGACCTCCAGTTCTTCATCAGATCTCCCCGGTGTCCCCGTTTCAGATGCCCAGTTCCTCGCTGCAGACCCCGGTTCCCTGACAGATCCCCTGGTTCTCTGCCGGGGCTGAGCCAAAGATAGGCTGGGCAGCTGGGGCTGGGAGGTGAGACAGTCCAGCTGGGAGCTGGTGGGGAATGAGGAGCAGGCGCTGCTGGGGAAGACGGCAGAGCCCCTGGTGAAGCACTTCAGGGTTTCTCTGTGTCACTGACCGGAGGCAGCTGCCCCAGTGCATAGGAGGATGTTCTTATCCATGCCGGGGGACAGCCAAGGCTTGGAGGGACAAGAAGAAAAATAAGTCCCGGTGAGACAGTGACCTGACTCAACTTCCCCTGCCAGTTCCCCCAAAGACCTTTCCACAGTGTTACTTTAGCAGCAGCCTTGTAGCATCCTCTCTGAGTATAGCACTGAGTGCTGAAGCAGTGGGAAGGGAAGGGAAAGTGATGTGGGGCTCGGATGAGTCCATTCCCTGTCACAGCCAGGACAGTGGTCTCTTCCCTGCACCAGGTACATGTCCGTGCTCTTCTGCTCTGCTTTATTTCATAGGTGCAGCTGCTGTGTAGCAGCTGTCGGGCTGGCCTCTTTGGAAAGCCAGAGCTCCCCTTCTCCTCCAGCATCCTGAACATCTCTAATACAGGCACAAAGGTGTCTTGGAGAGAGTGGTGAGCCCTCAAAAGCCAAGGAGTAATTGTGGTCTTTGTATTTCTCTCTCCCTTTCTCTCTCTTGTCCCCCAAGGAACTGGCCAAGTACTTTTTGGCAGAACTGCTCTCAGAGCCAAGTCAGACAGAAAATGAAGCCCTGGAGTCTGAGGACTTGTCCCGAGGGGCTGAGCAGGATGAAGTGAGACTGGAGCTGGAGCGGTCGGCTAACTCAAACCCCGCTCTGGCACCCCGGGAACGCAAAGCAGGCTGCAAGAACTTCTTCTGGAAAACTTTCACATCTTGTTAGCTTCTGAAATCCACTTCTCCTCCCTATCCATCCCTGCCTTCTTCCTAGCCCCTTGCCCTGAGCAGAAACTTCACCACAAAAGGCGAAGACTGTAAATACACAATCCACAGTTATGGTGAAATTAAACAAACAAGGAAAATTTGAGTTTGATTTCCACTTGTTTTAATAAAACCTTCTGTTCCAATTGTACATGATATGCTTGAGTTGTGATTTCTGACTAGTTCTTTAATGACATGCACTCTGCAACTCTTTCAAATGTACTATTTTTAATTCTCTGTTGCAATAAAGTTTATGTTTCAAACGGTGATGCTGAGGCTTGGTGTCAATGAGAAAACCTAAGCTACCTCTCAGGCTGCTCATCTTTGAAATGCTGCCCGTCTCAGGGCAGCAGCAACAAACATCATCCATATGTAGGCAAACACACAGAGCATCTCTTAATGTGATATTGTTTTCAGTGGTATTACTAAAGGACCTGCAGTCACAACAGTGTTTTTGATATCAAATCCCTGCAATTGTGGCTGAATCAAATCCACATAACTGACACTTGGTCTAGAGGATTTATATCCATCACAAGAGGCATCACAGCTGTGTATTCCAAATTATGAGGATTATAGAAGTAGTTCACCATACCCCTTTACACCACACATCTCATTCCCTCCTCAGCCACAAACACTACAAGGTTTTCTTACCTGGCATATGTTACTCCTTGCAGCATTCCTGGCAAACAATGCTTCAGGGATTCCTCTGGAAAGTTTTCCTTTGTTCTGCTGTTCAGGGAGAGATTTCTTGTCCCTGTAAAGCTGAGATGTTAACCCTATTCCATCAGCTCCTCTCCATCTAATAAACTGGTCACAGCAGTTTTTCTATCTACCTCATCATCATTAAAGGCAATGTTAAGAGGTTCAGCAGGGTAGCAGTAACATTGGAGAAAAGACATTCTGTCCTTAATAGAAGAGAAATTCTTTGTGCTTTTGCAGAGTCTTTGTTTTCTGGCCATGCTGGTTTGTGACATACACTCACAGGTGAACAGGCGTCATAGATCCTGCACAGGGGACAAATGCCACTTTGATGAGAAATTCATCCTTCAGGATTTAAAGGTAGCAAATACTTTGTAGCCATCATATATGAAAGAAGGGTGAAAAATCGGATGTCTTAGAGATATTCATGGGTGGAGCGTTGAGCAGGACCCTGGTGGGGGTGGATTCCCCAGCTGAATGCATGTTAAGTTGCTTCTGGTCTGTACTGAGGCTCTCTGCAGGGCATCATTCTTGATGGCTCATATGAACCATTGCTTTTATTCTTAGTTTGTGACTCCTTTCCCTGTGAGCAGGGGATTGTTAGATTCTGGCTTAGGGGAAGGTGAATGCCATGTTGTTGGGAACTACAGCAGTGCCAGTGTGAAATCCCAGCCCTGCCACCCTCACTCCCTGTAGAGCTCAGATGGGCTGCTCCACAGCCAACTGGCAACAGGCAAGAGGAGAAGAATGTTCACAGGGAGGGGAGCTGCTGATATCAGCCTCTCTGACGGGGTCAGCAGCAGGATTGGGTGCTGCCCTCTCTCCCTAGAGCAGGGCAGCCACGGCTGTTGCTTGTGCTGCAGGTTGGGCTAAGGTCTGCTGCTAGATCCTGCACCTGCTACAGAAGCCTTGCTGTGACATGATCCTGTGTCTCCCCAGCTCCTGGGAGCCTCCTCTCCTCCTTCCTTGTAAGTGGAAGAGGTTTTGTGATGTGACCTTGGGAGCTGCTCAGCCCTCAGGCTCCCCTGCCCCACACACAGTGCTGAGGGATCAGGGGCTCTGCTCTTTTTACTGGAGCTGGGTGCATTGCCCACTGGACAGGGAATGATGATCCCTCTGGCACTTCGGGAGGACAGGAGGAGGGTCTTGTCCTTTTTCACCACCTGGATTTCTGGGGCTGGTGCATCTGTGGAGGGTGCAGGATTAAATCACCATTGAGAGAGGGACAGGGCCGGCACTGTGCAGGGA
This sequence comes from Scytalopus superciliaris, assembly GCA_013400415.1. NCBI lineage: Eukaryota > Metazoa > Chordata > Aves > Passeriformes > Rhinocryptidae > Scytalopus > Scytalopus superciliaris. The sequence continues at coordinate 30,149 of VXBX01002024.1, forward strand.
AAAACCTCAAAAAAAAAATTTGAGAGGTAATGCAGATCAATTCTCAGCCCTAAAAGCAGGCAGGGTGAGAATAAGACCCCTTTTGAAAGTGTGGAGACAGACTGAAGAGAGAGCAACAGTCCTAGATCACATCTGATTTCTTCATTGCTGTGTAAAGACTAGGCAGCAGACTTTGGGGGATTCTCTAAAGCAGAGACCTCCCCATCCCTGGCTGCTCACTCCTCTGTTGACTGAGGTTCCTCTTAGCTTTCAAAGGCAGCTGATTTTTCGATGCTGAGACAGCCTCAAGAGAGCAGCTATAGGAACAGGAAGGGGGTGGAGGTGCCAGGGGCTTGAATATTCTTATGCACCAAGTCCATCTTTCATGGGATATAAATAGACCACTACTTGCCTGAGGCTTTTCCCCTTGCTCATAATGCTCAACCAGTCTTGTGAAGGGAATTTAATCTCGCCAATTGCTGGAGTGAAACTCATCCCAAATAGGGATGAGGATGATCCTCAAGCGCAAGCAGGAATTAAAGACAGTGATTCACACACTACACCAGACTGTTTCAATACAGCTGACAGCACAACATGGCATGGCAGCTTTTGGGAAGCTTAATGAAGTTATACTGGTGGAGGCATGTGCAAATGTCCTCAGTTCAGAGGCAGAAAGACAAACCTGCTACTTCTGTCAGCTCAGGAGCTTCTGGAGTTTGGGGAGATAGCTTTCAAGGCATTAAATACACTATCACCACATGTAACTGCACTGTGGCAGTGCCAGCAATCCCAGATGCTGGGAGCTGTACAAACACAAGGCAGGAGATGGCCATGCCATGCTGAGCTAAAAAGACTAGAAAGACAAAGAAAGATTTATTGTTTCTCTTTGATAGGTGGGAGTTACGGGCTAAAGAGAATAAATGGCTATATTTAATCCCTACATACAGAGTCATGGAACAGTGTTCCAGGCTAGGAACACTCTTGCTGGGCAAGGCTGAATCTGTAATGATAACATAGGTATGGTCAGCTCCCACAGGCCAGAGCTGCCAAAGGGGAAGGCAGTTCTTTTGAGAGGTTTTCAAGTGACATTCTCTGCAGGTCAGAGCCAAGGCTCCATGGAGGAACAGCCTCAGCATGGGTCTGGGGAAGGTTAGGGGCTCTGATGATCCACACCTGGCTGATTCATCTCCCATCCTGCACTTGGTGCCACAGGCAGACCCAGAGCAATCCCACTCCAGCAGGTACCTTCAACCTGGTGATTCATCTGAGGCAGTGCAGGGAAATGTCTGTGAGGAACCACATAAAAGGGCTTGAAACTGCTGCCTGAAGAGTTGTTTTTAATGAAAATCAGAAAAAGTTGTGTAAGGCCTGGAAATACACATCCCCTATCAGAAGTCAGTGAGGAACTTCTGTCATGCCCAAAGACAAAGTCTCAAATGATGCTGGGAGGTGACTCCTGGTCTAGTGAGCAAATTGGTAAAAAAGGCAAGTCTTCCTTGGTCCAGAAGGTTTGTTGGTGACCGATAGCTTGAAGTGATCCAGCTGTGGTGTGGGACCCAGATTTTATAGCCTGGGTCCACTCTGGCACCAGCTTACTCCTTTTGGCTCCACAGAACAGACGAATAGCCTGGACCCATGGGCACCACAATCCTCCACCCAGAACAGCCCGTAAGCTGCTCTGCACTGCCTCTGCCTTTACTCTGTCTCTGTGGCTCCTAGCAAGCACTACACCAGCACTCTGATTACAGCCACCAGGAGCTGGCCAAATTCCCACACCTCTAGTCTCGCCACAGGAATCTTCTTCCCTTTGATCCCACCCAACTCCAGCATCTCTGGGGAGCACCAGAGCAACCCCCAGCACCAGGAGCTTGGAAAGAAGTACTCACTGCTGCAAGTGAGTCCTAATTCTCAGCAAGCAAAGCAGCAGGATGTTTATTGACCAGGGTGAGAAAAGCTATACCTAGGCAATAAAAGTTATTATGATAAAGGAACAGACTGTACTCTCTGCTCTCTGAACACCTTCTGACTCTTTGACAGCTTCTCACCAGAATAATGCAATAAAATACACTTTTATTCTTTTTTCTTCTCCCTTGTCTTTGTTTTATTAGAGAATTATTTGTTACTTTTTCCCCCCAACACCTAATTCCACTTCTGAGACTAGCTGTTTGTCCGGATGCTGTGAGTACCTCAGTAGCTTTACCCCATTAACTTGTAGAACACCAAAAAAATATTAACATGGTCACCAAAAAAGCCTCCAGTTCAGTTTTTCTCATATGTATAGTACAAATGCCAGTTTGTGCCATAAACTATTATTTTAAACATAATCTAATGAAGAAAAACACCTGGTCATTTAATTAGCAAAATTAATTTAACTAAGTTCCCCAGTATTTCCTACAAAGAGATTCCCTGAGAAAGCATAAAATAATGCAAACCCAGACTTTGTTCATTGCCTAGGTTGGCTGTTGGATCAGAGAGAGAGGGACTTAGTCCTGCATACAACAACAGAGCATCCCTCCTGAAGCTCTCCGCTGCCTGCCTGCACCTCCCGTGGCAGCCGACAGACTGCTATGCTCTATGGTGTGAGGGATGAAACACTCCTGACCTGCAGCCCTGGCAAAGCATTCCCAGGAGGTGAGCTGAGAGATACTCCAGGCCCTCCATACTTATCCCTCGACCCCTGTTAGGAGATGTCCAGGGCACAGAATCAGACGGTGAATCCCTCCCAGCCTGGCAATAAGCCTGGTGCTGCTCTACCCCAAGGTACAGCGTTTGCTCCCTTACACTGTTCTGTGCTCTGCCTTGAAGGAAAAGATCTTTTGCTCAGGACTGAGGGTTAGGAAGAAATAGGACCCCCTTGGAAATGGGCTGTCACATTTTCAAGGCTCTTTTGTAAATCTTTTCCGTCACCTATTTTCTTCCCTGTTTTACTTGTCAGGGTTTGTGGTTCTTTCCAGAGGCTCAAACACAATGTTGCTTTCTCTGTGTTTCTGCTCCCCACAGGATGCGGTGTGGGGGGACAGTGCGGAGCACAAGCCCAGGATTGGGGTGCGCTGCAGCCAGCAGAGAGAGCCAAAGAGCACAGATTGCCCAGTTCATGGTCTGTGTCTGTAAGAGCACATCCTTAGGATGTGGGTCCTTTGTGTCCGAGCTCTGGCTACGACCACAGGCTGATGAGCTGCAGTCAAGGGTCCTGCAAGGAGGGGCATTCGACGGAGCAGCACTTTTGGGGACCAGAGCCATATCAGGGTGCAAGCAGTGCTGATGCACTGACAAAGATTTTTTTCCCCCCAAAGTACACGCCTGTTCTTCATTTCTAAAGGGCATTTCTTATGTTGGAATTGCCAATTTTTAATGAGTTAGAAGAAAGTTAAATAACATGAAAGTACATTACATGTTCTACCAAGGGTTAAATGCAGGGGGCTTTGATCTAATGGCAACCTGCAAGAAACTGCTTCCATGTGCATTTTCTTCCCCCAGTATTTTTTGTTGTTGTTCATCCTTTCCTTATTCACTCAGCTCTTCTGAAACTTCACAGTCCAAGCAGCAGTGGCAGGGGCAGAGGAAGGAAGTGTCCTGTTCGAAACAGTTGGGGATCTTCCTGAAGAACATATGAGGACGGTGGGTCATCTTACAAAACAGGAACCTGACAGGTCAAGAGTTTCTTCGACAGTGTGTTTCAGTGAGAAACCTCAGCATGATTCAAACACAAGATCTGAAGTCTCCTGCCAGCATGCAGGAGATGCACCCTTGAAGGAGATGCCCACCTGTTCTCAAGGAGGAAATTTCAGTGTGGCAGATGTGGCTTTCCAGACACTGCCTCCACATGTAGGTGAGCAAGTGAGCAGGCTGGTTTCCAGAAAACACAATGTCTTTAGACTGAAGGATATCATTCAGTTAGATATGAACCCTGAATTCCAAACCCTGCTTATCTCCTCAGACACTAATGACACATGTCATAACATCACCTCCACCATCAATTCCCTTATTTGCCACATTAGCAGTGGTGATACTGACACCAGCAACCAGGCAATAAAAGAAACTGAGGAGATCCTGAGACAGAGGAACAAAGCAGAAGCCGAGTCTGGGCGCATTAATGAGTTCCTTGTAGCCTGTTTTCAATCAGTCAAGTTTATCAACCAGCAACAGGAAGCAGATAAGAAAGAAGGGAAGGAACAAATCATTCTGTGATGTAACTGTGTCATCCAGGCCAATAACTGTGTCTCCCCAGGGAAAAAACTGGCTCAGGATGCCTTAGTGGAAGTGCTGAAGGATATAGTGAACAATCACTTTGCCTTAATGCTAGAATTCCTGGATGGAGACATAAAGAAACATCAGAAGCTTATACAGCCATCATGAAGAGGGTGTTGGAAAAATCTGACCAGATGATTTTTATTATTTTTTTTTTTTTGCCTTGCTGAAGCTGCTCCAAGGTAGGCTGACTGCTGAAGGCAGCCTAGATAAGTTTTCTGACCTGCTGGCCTAGTGCCTGCGGAGGACTACATCTCTTCTCCCAGGCACCATCAACACCATGAACACCTTCAACCTGGATGAAATCCTGCTGGATGCCCTCTTCCTCTTGAAGACTTCCTCAAAGAAAACAAAAACAAACTCCCACTGTAGACCCTGAAAACTATTGCATAATGTGTGCAAGCTGAAAGAAGTGAGAATCCTGGGCCACCTCACTCTGACTGAGAATGCACCTGGCTCCAAGGAGGAAGTTTACCTCCAAAAAACAGCCAGTCCCACTTCCAAGCACAGGGCAAGTGAAAAAGCTGTAGGAGCAGGAGGGGAAATACCCAGAGCAGCAAACAGGGTTGAAAAGGACAAAGCAGGTGATGTTTTAGATATGATGTTCTAGAAAATTTGCTCCAAACAGAGTTTGAAGGTCTAGAGGAGTTAAATTAATATAAATAAAAATGGCAGGAGGAAAGTTGGAATTTTTCCTAGAAACCTCTTCCTCTTCTTGCAGAGCCATGTGAAGCAAAGCCTGGCCATCATCCAGACAGAACAGGACACCAGAGAAGCTTCTTCCTCCTCCTTTGGGGATGCATCCTGAGGTGGAAGCCTCTCCTCTTAGATCAACAGAGACACCAGGAGGATCCTTAAAGGGGAAGGAGTTGATGCCATCCTACCACTTGGAAAACCTGCCATTCATGTGTAGCAGCAACACAACCTTCAGAGCAAGACAGCTATCCAGGCCTCCTCCACACACACATCAGTGGGCAGGTGGCATGAACCACAAACCAGTGAAGAATAAACTCCAGCATGGATAACCACGTGAGTTCTCTCTTTTTGCCCTTTAAAATGAGCTTTTTAAAGCTAAAACTGAACCCAGAGCACACAAACCTGGCCAGGACACAGGGCAGAGAACCAGCTGGGTGCTGACCCTGCCTGGACAGCCTCCATAGGGATCCTTCTGACATGGAATTTTTAGCATTCTAACATTCATGATCAGTAAAGTATTAGGCCAACAGTGCCCAGGTTCCCAGCTAGGAGAGAGATGGGGGCTTTCAAGCAGTATCTCTGCCTTTCTACACAATGACCACCAGTTGCCCAGGGAGCCTGTCAAAGACAAAGATTGCAAGAGGAAATTCATTAGGGAAAGTGGTTTGTACAAGTTTCTGTTTTCTCTTAGGTAAAATCAATAAGACACAGACTTTCAAACCCACTGCTACTTGTCAGACTGAAAGAGTTCGAGAGAGCAGAGTTGCTATGGACAACTGCAGAATGCCAGTGCTTCACCCCATCCACCTGCTCCACTTTTCCCAAGGAGTATGCTGCTATTCTCACGTAAAACTGCCTTGATTTGTCTTTAACATCCCTCTTGTCTGTAAGTTCTTAAGGTGGGAGTCCTTAGCTTTGCATCAGGTATAAAAGTAAGCACTTCAATGATGCTTGCTAAATTACAAGGCTTTTTACTAATAGACAATTCAGTCAATTACAAAATGCTATTAAGTGTTTGTGCTCAGGCAGAGAGAGCTGACTACCTGGTGAACATGGCAAACCAATATTTTTAATTAAAATTAAAAAAAAAGGAACATACAGGCTGATTGCTAGCCAACAAGAAAATTACAACCCAGAGATCTCAAAGTGTAATTACCCTTTCTGAATGGCCAAAATTACTTGTTTGCTGCAGACTATAATTCTCTCTAATGCTGCTGTAAAGTCATGGCCACTCCTTCACCAACCCCATTCATCCAGTTCTGTACCTGTCCAGGAACTACTCCAGTACCCATGAAATCATGCTCTGGTACACCCGTGTGTGGTTTCTGCCTTATTTTCTGGCTGTGTAGCTGGAGGATTCACATTTAGAACATGGCTGATGGTACAGGTTTCATTCCTTCCTGCTGTGTCCTTCTGACACCCTCTCTTTTTGTTGCTATAGAACGTAGGCTGGAGTGGAGCTGTATGTGGCCTTCCAGAAGCAAATCTCTGTTGAGCTATAAGATCAGGAAACTGGATGTGCTGTGCCAGGAGATTTCCTTCAATGCTGTGCTCCATTTTTGCTGGTAGCCAATGCCCCATGAGCAGCTGCTCCTGGAAATGCTCTGTACAGATGCACAAACATCACTGCAGTTGTGTTACCTGACAAGTCTGTTGATCTATTCCCTGTCACTCAATCCACACCCAAATTTGCCCAGCAATATCAATCCCCTTTCAAAAGCTTCTCTGGCCATGGGCTCTCACCAAGCTGTCCTCCTGCCCCATGCTGAGGCTGCAGTGCTGCAACTGCCTCACTGCTAGAGGAAAAGACATTAAATAGCAGACAGACCTGATATGGTGAGGCCACACACTATGTTGTAGCCAGGGGACACAGGTAGACTCCTGTTCTGCAATGCTGAAGGCCTGACCCATTCCCTAAGGATTACAGAAACTGTAGAAAACAGGAAAATCAAGTGTTTGGAAGCTTTGCAATATTTACCTGGCAGGCAGACTATGTATCATGATGCATCATGTTATGAGTGCCTCAGATTCCTTGTTAGCAGTCAGAAGCCCTCTGTAGTGGGTGCAGAACAAAGTCAGATCAAGTGACAGTCCTTGTCCTGCAGATACTACGTGATAGGAGATAAGTACATCGCAGAGATGCCCTGGAGTCCTACAAGAGTACACGGCCTCTTGAATATTCTCAGCGTGTTCTCACGTGTGCCCCTCAGCACAGCCCCTGAGCAGCGATCAGAGTGCCCTGAGCATCAAGATGATGATCTACAAGCCATTCATGCTTGCACCTCCTTGCCCCTGGCAGAGAACAGCATGCAATGGGGTATCATGCAACAGTGTGAGTCTAGGTGCTTATTCTGGATCTTACCCCAGAGAAAGAGGAGCCTGTGAAGCAATCATTAAGGAATGGGTCCTAACGCACAGGATGATGATCCTGTCAGTACCACAGCCTGAGCTTTGCTGGATAGCAATTCAATTGTTCCCCTCCTGCCTCCCAGCAAGCCAGTCCTCCAGGCTGTTTATCCTCCCTTTATGGCCCTGGGGTAGAGCAAAGAGCAGAAGGCCACTTGGGTCAGGAGGCAAAGAAGGAGACCTGCAAAGATCTCATAAGAGAGAGCTGACCTGGTACCTTTTGCTCTTTCCTGGTTCAGTCCTCTTCCATTTGCTGGAATCACGACCGAACTGTGTTCTCAGGAGACAGCAGGGGCACGGAGATCAAGAAATTATAAATGAATACAGTATAAACAAATCAATCAGAGGGATAAAAACATTCGACAGAGCCACACTAATTAAAAATATAATAATCAAGATAGTGGACATTTATTTAAAATGGTGCAATTACAGCTTTTAATCATCCAGGTTTAAATTAACAGCAGCAGCAAAGTGGCTGCACAAATGTGTTCTCTGTAATGAACTGATATTAGAAAGCCAGCTTGGTGATCTCTCCCTCTCTCAGGCTAATTCTCCCTCCTCTCGTTGTAAAATAACCTTTTGGTGTCATTTTCTTGTAGAGTCTTGAAGATGAAGACACAATATTGGAGCTAAATTAAATCCCCTTCACATATTTCTCTTCTTTCAAGCTGTAAAAATTGCTGGTATCAGTCATTCAATCTCTAGTGCTGACGCAACCACACTTGAGGAGAACATCTGGGGGCCCCAAGAGTCATTATAGGGAAAATAAAATCCTATATTACAATCAGTCAGCAATTAAAAGGCAGGATGCAGGAGGGCAAATCCTGCAAGATGCTGAGCAGGCTTGGTGGGGAAATCAAATGTTAGACCTGTGATGCTCTGGGGCTCTTTCTTCTCAACTGAGTCATTTGAGAGAAGGATAGAAAATTTCTACATCTGCTCCTGCCCAGCACAAATGATCTTGAAAGTTGCTTGTGTTAATTTGGGTCAGTGCTGAACCAAAAGTCACGGGTTTAGTACCTACCACCTTGGTCTGCAGGGCTGTGGGACCAATCTTGCCCTGGCTTGACAAGTCCCAGCCATGGTGTTTTAGCTGAAGGCAATGCTAAGCTTGCCATGTAAAGCCCACATGGTTTGAGTGGGCTCAACACAGTCACAGGTGAGTCAGAGACATGAAAGCTCTCTGCACCTTGCATGGTTCTGCCTTAGCAGAGCAATGGGTCTGATCTGCTCTGGGCAACTGTTGTGGCCTTTCTCCCACACGTGTATCTTCACCAGCATCTTTACTACAGAAGAGCCCAGTGTCTGCCAGGCAGGAAGCTGACAACAGTTCACTGCAGTGAAGGAAGTGAGCAGAATTACAGACATGTGGCAAGTAAAACTATTGAAAGCAAATCCTTTCAGGCATGGCTGTCCTGCAGTGTGTTTGAACCCACAGCCAAGGAAAAGCAATCCTGCCATGCCTACAGACTCTCCTCCCTGTCAGTCAGCACACACAGCTCTGCCTTGACCCTGCCTTCACTCTGTCCCTGTGTCATGCTCTGCACATGGAGAGTCACAGCAGGGCAGAAACAGACCCAAAAGTTCCTGAACTCCAGACTCAGCTTCCAGCAATGCCTTGGCACGTCTGTCCCACAGCTCGTGCTGGCAACAGTGCAGTGCTGGTCCTACTCACAGCACCAGGATGCTCATCTCTGGATTTGCTTGAAGACTGCAAGGAAAGGGACATAACCACCACACAGGGAGAGCATGTTTGATTCTGTGTGTGTGTGTGTCTGTCTGTGTGTGTGAGCATGTCTACACGTGTATGTAAGTCACAGCTTCTTCCAGAGCTGCTCATCCACTTCCAGGTTTCAGCCATTGTCACCAAACACAATTACCTGCCTTCATCCATAGTCTTGAGTGCACAATTAATATCCAGAGCCCTTTGCAAAGAGAACTTCATCTCGTTAGCACCAAACCCTCCTCTCTTTCCTGTTTACCCAAAAGGTGTGCAAACATACAGCAAGAGGGCAAGTGAGAGTCATGCAGCCCTCACCGTGGCAGTGGGCAATGTATTTACTTGGCCTGCACATTAAGATTAATAAATATTAACTTTACTTATGTTTATACTGTCCACCTAAGATGGAAACAATGTGCTTTATGACTTAATCAAATTAGAGCTATAAAATTATTTCCCTTTTAGAGGGTTTGTTTCTGTTTGGCTAGCAATTAATGTTGATGATTTGAGTCCCATCTTTAAAACGTTTTGAAATATGGAAAATGGCAGAAGTGCAACAGTGCTTTAATGGAGCCATAATACACATCAGGTAATAAAGCATGAACAGCATGTTTACTTTGAGTACTCTAATTATTTGAGAGCTTTTTTAAAAAAAGAAAACTGACACATGAAAACTTTAATTTTATTTGAATTATTTTTTAAAAGAACAAGGAAAAGCCAAACAAATTTTAAAAAAGCAAAACCCCCATTTTAAAGTGTTTCTTTCCAATTCCCTGCAGCCAGGCCAGGTCCTAGGCAGACAATGAACAGCGTGTATTCCCTTTTGTTTCTCCCTTGCTCTTCTCTCTTCAGGTGTGGCCAGTCACATGTTGGATGCTCAAACAGTCACTCCTGCACCATCACTGAAAATATCTCAAGGAATCAATGCACGTTCTGTAGAAGACTCCCACCCCTCTCTGAATTGCATGGGACAAAGTCACTGTCATTTCCTCATCTAAGAGGAAAGAAAAACCCTTCTAGACCTTTGGCACAACAAATAAAGCACTTAGCAGCAGTATGTTAGTGTGAGACATAATTCTCTAGTGGGCAGAGTGCAGGTCTCACAACTTCTTTGCCTCTGCTGAACTAGCAAGGTTTAATTCCTCTTCTTTTCAAACCAGCAGCAAAATTGCAGCACAACTGAGGCAGGATGGGACCTCTGGAGGTCTCTGGTCCTCCCCACTGCACAAAAAAACCAACCTCAAAGTCAGATACTGTTGCTTTGGGTCTCATCCTGCTGAGTTTTTAGTATCTCCAAAGACAGAGATTCCCACAACTGCTGCCCTGTCTTGGGACCACACTGTACGTTATTAAGGTGTTGTTTCATTGTACCTCTTTGACATTGCCCTGTGGGGCAATGTGGCCATGGTCTCTTGTCCTGTTGCTGTGCATCCCTGAGGACAGCCTGGCTCCCGTCTCTGCAGTCTCTCATTAGCTGAAGCCAACAGTGAGATCCTTCTTGTCCTGCTCATCTTCAGGCTCAAACAAACCCGACCCTTTCACCCCACCTCATACACCTGCCTCCACCATCTCAGTGGCTTCTCACAGCCTTTCTCCAGCTCACTGGACTTTGACCTAGATGGCCCCCACACCATCTGGTTCTCTCATCCTGCTTTCATACCCACCATTTGGCTACAGCCACAGAGAACACAAAATTATGTGGAAGAGACGGAAAGGCTGGTACCATGCAGAGGAAGCATGACCAAATCCTTGTGGTCTCCCACTCAGTAATGCTAACAGGTTGGCTAGGGCCAACCTCTCCCATACAGCATATTCCCTGATGTTTATATCCAAGCACATTGTTTCCCTAACCAGTTGCTTGCAGCATAGTGAGCTCTGCCCCATGGCCTGGCCAGCATTGATTTTAGCCTATCCCAGCCCAGATGACACTGATCAGCTTGCACTGTCTTACCCTGGCTGGATCAGCAGCACTGTACAACCAGTTGTGGTGGCTTGAGATTAGGTCAAGACCTTTGTGACTACACAAAGAACAAGGCAGTGCAGAATCTGACCCCAGATGTGTTGGCCTGGTTTCCTGAAGCTGTTCCCCCATTGCAGTACATGGATTGCTTTACCAGCCAAGTCTATTTGCAAGGCGATACAAGCCAAGATAAATTTGCCCCCAAAGTAATAACTTTTCAATTACCTTCGTTATTCCTTGCTCAACACAAGAACAGCACAGCACCTCTTGAGGGAGCAGCTGAGTATTTCTCTCCAGGGTGCACATTTATTATTTTAAGAATCATTTAATTTTCCATCTGAACAAAAGGGGCGAATGTAGGTCCTGAATGACTCCAGGGCCCCATTCAATACATTTCTGTTATCCGTCACAGCAATCGCACGTGGTACTTCATCTCTGAGACACTTCAAGACATGCAGATCTGAGACCATGTGATGTACCTGGCATGGCTCAAAACTCTGGGAGCCAATGGAAAGAAGGGATCATGACTGGCAAGCATGCCATTATGCTCAGGCATAGGTTTTATTTATGAAACTTTTAGCATACCTGCAACCTGTAGCCTGGCTTTTCAAAGTCTCTCTCAAAATCTGGTTTTACACAGCATACACCTAACCCTTTTCCTGGGTACAGGACATGTCCAGATATGCACCTGTCCCTGGGTCTCCTGGTTTTTGAAGATCAGAAAGCAAGGTAAGTTGAAAGGGTAGAAATGACAAGCAGTATAATGCACCACTGAGTTCTCCAAAGAGCTTACAGGAGGCAACCTGAAAGTTTGGCTAATTGGAAAATCATCTCAATCAGGTAAAGGGCTACTCCTGAATTATCACTGTTCAAAGAATCATTACTAACAGGGGAGCAGAGAACAGATATCTCAAGTATTTGCATTCCCTGTTCCTCTTTTTTATGTATTCAACTGGTAAACAATTTATTTTTTTATAATTCCCCAAATTATCACAAGCCTGTAAATGCCTGACTATTGTCTCATTTAGCAAATAGTCCCTCAAGGTGCCAAAAAAGCATATATGTCACTCTGTTCAGTTAGGAGAGAAGCATGGCAATGCTCAAATGCTATTGTTATTCCCAGTATCATCACCTACCAAATTGTCTAAGGAATGCAGCTTTTCTGCAGTCCATACAACAAAGCAGCACTGCTTTTGCTAAAAGGGGAGCCATCCCCTTTGCCTGTATGAACAGGAGCAAGTCCCCTCTCTCAGTACTGCTTCTCGCTGCCTGGTGTGACACTGTGTTTGTGTCTGGGGCAGGAACAGGCCTGAAATGGGGTTTAATTTGTAATGTGTATGTTTTCTGCCTATGATGAGGCCACATGTTCCCTGAAAGAGCCAGGTACCAACTCACTGATGACCTGTATGCCCAGGTCCTTCCACTTCCAAAGGTTTGGCTCTGTGCACCGAAACATTTAGCTGGGGCATTACAAGCCAACATTTTGTAGTCTGGTACAAACCAGGATATCACATTGAGGTGCAGGTTTCCCAAACTCTAGTTAGGTTTGTAAAAGGATTCACATACTCCTCTCAGCACCTTGGTGTGCTTCTACTGCACACAGTTCAGGGATGGCTCCATAAGGCCATGTCAGGACACGGGTCCCCATGCCAACAAGATCCTTCACAGTGGCAGTAAGACCCTCTTTGCTGCTCTGCTTAAACCACTGCAAGGGCTAAATCAGCATATGTGTAAATACAAAACATGCAGCACGTGTAACTCTCTTGTCTGCCTCCCTCTCCCTTTTGAAAAAGAAAGCACTTAACTCTAATTGTGTGGACGGGCTGCCAGTTAAGGGATGACAACAGGGTGAGTTGCAGAGCAAGGAGCTTAACAGATTTTTCTAGCAGTGTGGAGCACTGTCGCTTTTTCCAGGAATACCAGAGCATGTCAGCACTGCCAGACACATGAAACACAGAGAAACACTGTATTTTGGTAGCACTGACAGACCAAGGAGCTGTGTAGAGATGCTGATCTCTCTGGGTCTTGCACAGACAAAGATGTGGTATAGCAAACTTTCTTCCAGCATCGTGTTTAGAGGATGCTCTTTGTTTTCTTTTGCTGGTGATTGGAGTATAGCCACAATAAACAACTGATACCAAGCAGAGGACCCAGAAGTAACAAGAAAATAAAATGGCTAATTAGCCTCATGGATAATTTTAACCATCTCCCTCTGGAATACTCCCATTGAACACGGTTAGATTTTTTCCCTTCCCCCTACAACTGATCCTCACATTTAATTAAACTGGAAACCTGGCTGTGCCTAGCTCAGATGGAGTAATTTACCACTTATATGATCTTTTCAGATAAGAGACACTGCTGCTATTGCACAGAGGAGAAGTGGCTCATTTTTATAACTCCTTTGGGAAGCTGCAGCTCCAGCTACCTCAAGCAATAAGACCAAGTCAGAGGCAGAAATCCATGAGTAGAAGCACTAATTCCCATGCCTCTTATAGGAGAAACAATGTCATCATTGATCCTTGATCCTTTCACCTAACTGGAGAGGCTAAAAATCATACGTTGTCCAGTGAATGGTCCATGTGGGACAGAGGGGATGGGTTCCAGCAGAGAACTCACAAGGGTAGTGAGGTTTCCAAATAGCTCACTTAAAGAATGATGTCAGGCAGTGTTTGGACTTCCAGAGAAGGGTATTCCAGGCAATGGAATTGATACAGTCGACAGCCAAGGTGAAACTGCACTATACAAAATCTTACATCAGATGAGCTGATCAACATATTCTCAAAGAACACAAATCCATGTCTCTCCAGAGAGAGAATGATCATTCCATGGATAAGGGAAGATACTGTGCTGGAATTTCATCTGGATTTTTTTTTTATACCAGGCACTGATATGATTTTTTAAATGGAAACAAGATTATGCTTGTTTCTCAAAAACATTTGCCTGGCTAGATCATGAATTGTTTAATATCAAGACCTTGATCTCATCCTCTCTTCTGTGCTGTCGCCACTTGTCACCCCACTATTTCATACACTGTATCCACCCCCAGCCAGAGGGCGTGTCTGCCCCAAGACAAGCCTTGTAGAGGGCTCAGTCACATCCTAGAGCTCTTTGTGCTAGAGTTGGATTTGCTTTCCATGGCGGACTAGCAAGAATAGCATTTGAATCACATAACAATACAAAATTTCCATCTTCTCAATAGTCAGTTTCTTCTGACAGGCTGAATCCCTCCCCTGTGTCTCTTCTTACACTAATATGGAGCTTTTCAGACAAAGATTTCAAACTAATTGTGAACAGCAGCAGGTTAACATGATCAGAGGAGCTAATAGGCTTTCATATGCATTTACATGATATAAGGCTCCCAGATTCAAAGACTGGATCAAGAGATTTTCGATCAGTTCTGTGAGGATTATTTGCCTGCCTGTTGTGCAGCAGAGAGCTTGTCTCTGCTCTGTTGGAAAAGTCAGCGGATTGTTTGCCTGGGCTGGGAAATTGAAGCTTTCTCTATAACACTATACAGCTTTCACCATCCACTATAAACACAGGGAAAGCTCAGTAGCTGGCATTACACTAACCCAGATCCTTGTACAGCAGAGAAGAGAGCACATGTCCCCAGCTGTGAGCCAGGCTTGGCAATGCTGGGAAGGAGCTCACGGTCAGAGACTTTCTGCTGAGCAAGGGACACCAAGGCAGACACAAAAGGAGAAATGAACAGAGGCTGGGAAGGAAATTACATACCTGGGAATGCTTGGGGTTTTTTTCTATTTGGAGGATTGACCTAGCAAAAGCAATGGCATCTTCTGTCTGTTTAAAATCAGTCAGGACAAGGCAGAGGAAAACACACTGATGGAGGGATGCTGCTCTAAGCAGGGTCCAGGAAAAGCCTAACAGGTCTATTCTATTTACCTTGTAGAAAAGTGAAGCAATTTTTATGAGACAAAGTAAGAGAAGTCCATGAGAAATAAGTAAGGCACTTTTTTTGTTTTGGGTTTTTGGGTTTTTTTTTTCAGAAGATGCATCCAGATCTCCAGTCCAAACCAAGCAGGTGAGGGATGTGAGCCCAGATTTCCTGTGGTCCTCATGACAGTCTATCAGTAAAAGAGCAGCATGGGAACCTCTTTTTTTTTTTTTTTCCTTTTGCATTAAAATTCCACAAATCCTTCTTTTTTTCTTTTTTCTATTTTTTTTTCTGTTCTGAAGTAGAAAACTATGAGGTTTTAAACTTTTCCAATGTTATTAACTTGCAAAAACTGTTCTAGTTGAAATGTCTAGTTTTAGTAAATTCAATCTTCTTTTTATTTTGGCCTTTAAAACTACATGAGAGGTATAAACATTATAAACTGTGGGTTTGGTTTTGAATAAAAAAAAAATGAAAAATGGAAATCATCCAATGCCAGCATATGAATACAGGATAATTTGAGACTTTTTTCCCTAGACAATATTGTGCTGAAATTGATATGTTTTGAAAAAGATTTTCATTTAAATCAAAATAGCCTTTTTTCATCCAAAACTGTAAAGCTTTTCTGGCCATCTCTATTAGAGGCACAGCTGATTGTCATCTCCCTTCTCATGGTATGACTTTATTGACTACAGTGGAACCCACATTTGCAGCTGGGATGTGACAGGGGACTGTGCCATGCAGAGATACTGATGCAGCAAAGGGGGATGGTGGGTTTGAGGAGGGGGGAGAGTATTACAGTGCTGCAAGTCTGGCATTTTAAACTCCCTTCCTGTCCCCTGTGTCTCAGTTTTTGACCTGTTCCTATGAGAATGAAGATTAAGAGACACTGTTAATATTGTGACCTTCTACGTCTGCAGAGCTTTGCGAAGCTCTGCAAGATCTCCCCAGGAAAGATGCTGCTTAACAAAGACAATCAGATTTGTGGCTTGGCTCTAGAACAGCACTGTCTCAAAAGAGAGAAATGGCCTGAAATTTTTCATCTGCTTTGAAAACAGAGGGAGGAAGAGAAATGAGAAGTAGCAGAAGATTTGCCTTCCTGACACCTGCGTTGTGTGGTCCACAGAGCTCCACAGTCCAGCCCCAAGACTTCCCAGCATCCTGCATGGGCAGATGGTGTTAGGCAATGAACTCTTCCTTCCAACATAATTACTTTTTCTGCATAGAAGCACACAACCTTTGAACATGAAAGCCCATTTCCTGGAAACTTGGAACACACCAAACATGCTGAACCTTTTTGGGGAAAGAGAGAGAAGGAGCATATCCTAGGAGGTAGGGAAGAGACCAAAGCTAATGGGATGGGAGCCTTGGTGTCAAGCAGTGTCTAAAATATCTTCTTTGCATCATACTGGTCCTTTAATTGTCACCAACCACGGAGGAAATGATTGAGCCCAGCAAGGGTCCAGAAAAATAGATAATTTCTTGCAGGCATCTAAAATTCATGAACGCGGTGGTGGTCCCGTCACACCATTGCTATGTTGTTCCATGGCCCAGAGTCTCCCTTGAAGGGCAAAAATATCAGGGGTAATTTTTTTTTCCTGAGAGCAGAATACATTTGGGTTGTTAACACATGGCTCACACTTCAGGCGGATCCTCACCGAAGGGCCGAGAGCTCAGCTCAAACCGCGTGTTGTAAATTAACTCTTAATGTGATGAATGCATTAAAGGGCTGTAAGGCCTGAAGGATGTGCTCAGAAACCCGACGTTCTGATTAAGGGCTTGATTCATAAAAGCTTTACGCACCATTTACGCAGGTTTCTTTATTGGAAATGTTACTTGGAAAGAGCTCTTGAGTGGCTTCTTCACAGAGAAATGGGGTGAGGAGTCTGAACATGCAGGCTCACACGTGTGCTTGCAAACATGTGTACTCCCAGAGGCAAGGAAACGGGTTGGACACATGCAGGGAGTCACAGGCACACACTGTACGCTGCTGTCACGTGTGGCTGCTGTGCCCTGAGCCACCCATGTGGGAGCATGAGGCTGAGCCTTGTGGAGCAGTCAGTGATCCTACTCCAGACTCAGAGCCAGGCACTGTTCACCCCGTAACCTCAGTCCTGCTCAGGGATTTTTCCATGTGGGGATACTGCAGTCTGAAAAGGGGCCAGGGATGTCCCAGCCATAGACCTGCCTTCTCTCCTCATCCTTTGGGGCACAGCGGTCTCCCTGATGCTCAGGGGTTGGGGCAGCATATCCTGCTCATAGAGGGACACCTGAGAGGGACAAATGAGATGGTACAGAGCTAGGCTGAGGCTGGAGGGGAAAACCCAGAGACATTATGGAAAACACTTCCAAGAGGAAAAGCTCTAGGAAATTACCCATGCTGGGTGCGGCAGGAAGGTGTGGATGGAACCCCTTTTCTTATTCCTCATCTGTACAATTTTGGGGGCTTCACCTTTACAAAAAGGTTCAGGCATCTCATGATGCAGAAATTGCACTGGAGCATCCCTGGCAGGCTTTTATCCCAAGGAAAGAGAGGTGGAAACCAGCTGCACTGAACAGAGGGGTGCTACCTGGGCTGCTGGGCACAAACAGCCTGTGTGACCAAGAAATGACAAACCAGCCTCCCAACTCTGCTACCTGGGCTCCTGCTTGGGGAAAATTCTGTCCCTTGAGGAAGCAAGATGTTTAATTTCCACATTGGCTGCATGAAAGGAGATATATGCCATTTTCTATATCTCACAGATCTATAGAGAGGAGCAGTCAGAAAATTGCTGGAGGATAAAAAATAATTCATATTAAACGTGCCATTCCGGGGGGATTTTGATGAATCAGATTTTAAGTGACACCCCACGCTGATCATAACAAACATCCCACATGCAAAGCAGCCCCAGGAATTTTACAGCCTTTATTTAAATAGCTTACACTGGGAAACAAGGAGAGTTTGCTGAGCACTGAGCAGCAGGGTAGTGCTGTGCTTTGTGGCATTTCTGCCCTGTGCCACTGGCTGAAGGACAGCCTCAATAACACCGGCTCTTGCACCAGTCTTGTTGACCCTGTCAGACTCCATTATCTCCAGACAGCATGCTTAGGACATGTCCTACCTATGTGCAAATCCCTGCCACCTTGCACCTGGTCTAAATTGGTATCCTGCTAGTTTCAGTGAGTGTGCTGTGGGATGCAGTGAACAAGGCTGCAGTCACCTGACCTAAAACCTTCGTGATTTCATCCTCCTCAAGCCTTCTCCTCTCCCTGCTAAGAATCACAGCTTTTTTATTGTCTCCTCATAAGGCAGTTATCCCAACTAATGCATCACTTTAGTCTTCTCTGTAGCCTCTCTAACCCACGTCATCCTACATCCATGCAAAAACCAGGGCTGTCCACAATGCTTAAGTGCATCTCCAAACCCACAGTAGGACTTGCAACTGAGGGTCCCACCACGCACCTGTGACAGCTTCTTTGAACCCAAGGAATGGCACGCAGTATCATCAGCTCAGGCAATAGCAACAGATCTAGTCTAGTCCTTCCAGTTCTGGAATTACCTTATATTTTATACTCCAAATTCCCCTATGCAGCACTACTACAATGTGCTCCCTTGTGCAAAACAGAGGAAGCTGCAGAATCTGTCCTCTGTGTTTCACCCAACATGACTGGATACGCACAAAGCCAGAAGCTCTTTTCATCAAAGTTTAGTGATGGCATTTATCCTGATTTTAATTATAACATGCTTCTGTGAGTCTGCTGTTAGCAGGATAGAATAATGGCCCGTTAAATCCAAGCAGTCTGCTTGATCCCAGAGATGTTTAATCAGGCATCAGCAACTGTACCTGAAATCATCACATTAGCTATATGGCAACATCCCTCCTCTCAAGATGTTGCAATAATAAGCCCCCGTTCAACAGGAGTGGGTTTTATTTCAAGGGTATAAGCAAAATGACTGATTTTTCTGGGTTTTATTGTTATCAACATTTGCTCTGATCTCACAGTGTCTGCTCCAGAGCCCTGGTACGGGGAAGGGGCAGTTGGAGGTGGGTCATGTCACACCCATTGCAGTCATGTCTGACCCTGAGTACCAACAAGTGAAAATGGAGAGAAGGGATGTCCCATTTTCAAGTGTTCTGTCAGAAGGTTTGTTCAGTGGGCAATTATGGGGAAGCAGCAGCTGAGAGTAAAGCATTGGCTCCATCCAGACTGTAACTCCCTGTGTCAGGAACAATACCACATGAACCTGCTATTCCGTAGCATCCTACTAGGTCTGTCCAAGGCAACTCCCATTTGGGATGCAGAGTGAACAAGGAGTGTCCGCATGTGCAGCCAGGGCTCCAGATACCCTTTCCCTGCTCCCCTCTGTCAGTGCAGATCACAATCAAATTGGAAAAATATGAGCCTCAACAGTAGCAAAATGAAAAAGACAACTGAGTTTCCCAACATTGTTTGAAAAAATAATAATTAAAACAAAAAACAAAACAAAAACCCCAAACAAACCAAACCCCCCACAAACAAAAACAGTTCAGTCTGGAAAAATTTAAGCAAACTTCAGATTCTAGAAGAAAGAGGGTTATATTCACTTTGAGAAGGTACAAGGTGAGCAGGGCAAGCTGGAGGGCTTCTCCTGATAGCTTGTTTACAAAGCTACTTTTTTCCCATCTTTTTTTTCTGGCAGCATAAAGCTGCAGTTTAATCACTGTTTGCTGAGGAACAGCCACAGGAAGCTCTTCTCCCAAGAGCAACAACCAGAGACATTCAATTTTGCAGCTGCCAGTCAACAAAAGGGCATGAAGTTATTAGCTCTGAAGACTCCATTACCTGCTAGTTCGGACCCCAGATACCATCTTTCATAGATTTTTCTGGGGATTCCCATTTTGATTACAGTCAGAGAGAGGCCAGATTACTGCTAGTTGGTTTCCAAAATATCTCCAGAGATACAGTGAACACAATTTAATGTTCAGATCTAGTGTATTTTGTTAAAAACAAGCATATTAATGAAATAACTATGCCCAATGCTGTTTCCATCCAGATATGTGAGTGCTTGTAATGCAAGTAGATGAAAAGCATAATGTTGGAAAATTCTGGGGACAAATGAGAACATTTTCCTTCCCCTGTCCCCTGTGGTTCCCAACCATCCCCCAGAGCATCTCTTGCTCAGTCAGGGGATTCTCTCTCAATTTCCAGGGCATGTGGGTGTCAGAAGTGCCCTTCTGCAGAGCGTGGGTCTGCAGGGGCAGGACAGGCAACACCTTGTAGGAACAGCAGGAAAAGTCTGATTTGAGCATCGAGAAGAAAATAAATAAGGGTTTGTTGCTTAATCCCTGCTCCAGCCAGGACTATTTCAGATTTGTCAGTTTAAGCTGCAGGAGGATTTATCTATAAAAGAACAACTTTGAACACCTTTAAGAAATGCAGTCAGAGGCCACAAAATGATGGTGTCAGGCAGAGAGAAGTCAGCAGATAACATGGTGAGGGCTGAGAGAGGGATGAGTCCCTGTCCAACTCCCTGTCTGCCTACAAAAGTAAGTGGATTAAATGAGGAAAGTGAGCTAAATCCCCTAGAGTGGCAAATAAGGTTTAAACTGAATAGCTTCAGTACACACCCCAATCTCAGTGGTTAATAGACTGGGGAGCCTTTTTAGTACATTCCTCTTGGAGGATTTCCCATCACTTTTATCTTGAGTAATCAGAGGCTCTCTGGTCTCCAACCCTTCCCTTCACAGTACAGCGTTAATAAGAGTACCTGAGCTGCAGAGGCTGCTCAAAGCATAGCCTCCCAGACAAAGTACAGGGCTATCATTTTACAATTTGCCTGTGGGTAATGGAGTAAATAGAATGGAGTTCGTATAGTCAGGATTTAAAAGGAAAAATATCTGTATTCATGGGCAGAAAGGAACGTGCTCACAGATACCCTCCTCTGTGAAGCTCCTCATATCAAAGCCGGGTGATGTTAAGCAGCTGGATGCAAAGATGCAAAATCTGCTGTATTTAACAAGTGGTGGTGGCATCTGGACAAGATCAGAGAGAAGGGAATTGTAGAAGTGCCAAGGCAGGTTTGCCCATGCCGCCTCTCAGGACTTCAAACAGGATAAATTCATAGGGGGTCCTTCCTCAGCTTTGCATGCAGCTGGGGAGGAGGGATGACATCCCTGGGGAACACTTTGGAGATGAAAGCCTGAAGTCCTCCCCATGCTCTAACAGACTCCCTTTCTCTTCCCAGTGGCCATGGAGAAGTTTGGGGTCCAGACAGCCAGCATAGTTGGCCAAGGACAAGCATAGGGCAGCACCTGGGTGCACAACAGCAGCAAACCACCACGGTGAAGCTCAGCACAGGCATTGCCTGTTCCCCTCTGGCCCCTGTGCTCTGGGTAAAGCTTCACAAAAGCCTCTTTCAGGAACCTAGGAGAAACCTCTGATAGCACTACCAAGCATCACAGAGCCATAATTCAGCCTTGCTGACACATTATGCTGAGTTGCTATCCAATTTATCTCCACTAATCCGTTCCTATATAGGTCTGTAAGATAAAATCTCCAAAATGAAGGGAGAGCTGCCAGAAAGCTTTTGAATTGACTGTGGATTGTTCAACTGTTTTAGCACACTATCATCCTAAATTGCCTGCTGCTCAGTGCTCGCACTGGCTGCCCTAATGGCACTTCTGTACCAAGCAGAACCGAAGGCTGCATCTCCCTGCATTTATGAGAAACTAGGACATTATGTGAAGGGGGAATAAAACATCTCCAAGATCAGTTGTTAGTGCCAGGGATGTTTTATTGGCTGGTCCAGGGGAGAAAGTTTGGAAGAGCAGTAGGGATGCCCTAGGGGCTGAGCAGACAGACAGACAATCATCATCAAAGGCCAAGAGCGAGCCCTTGATTGTGAATTCATGGAGCTGACAAAACACCACTGGCGGCAGAAGGAGGCTCAGTTAATGGGGTTTGGCCATGTTTTGGAAGGGTCTGCCCCAGCACAGATTTTAACTGCCATTCAGAGGCTTAGTTTTGAGAATAATTTGCTTTTATATTTTCCAGTGCAAGGAAGAAGACATTCCCCACCCCTACATGGGGTCTGTTCAGTGACCTTGTACAATGGTCACAGCTCCCAAAAACCATCCTGAGCATTGGCTTTATCAGAGAGCAAATGATCATTGCTAAGGCCTGGACATGTAGTAGTTTTTAGGAACCTCCCTCAAACCAGTCTTCTTTGAAACTTTTTTATTAGGAGACAAGTTGGAACCCAACTTCTGGAAGCCTTTTTGCAGCCAGCAATATAAACAAAGTCTATTGAGTTGCTGCCTCGAGGAAGGTGTTTTCTCTGAAACTGGTAGAAATTAACTGCAAAAACTCTTTTGAAATACCTCAGTGATGAAGAAGGCCGTGAGGAAGAGAAAAACCACCTAGTCTCTTCTTGCGCTGTACCAGAGAGCAACAGGTCTTCACTCATGCTGACAAGAGACGGTGGGTCTGCCAGGAGCAGGGTCAGAGGGACCCTGCACTCTTCTGCAGAGGACCAACCCCTCACTCTTCGATACCGGTCTGTCCCAGGCAGCCCCGGGCACATTTTAGGGGGAAGCAAACAATTTCTAGCATGGTCCTTATGCAGAAATGTCACAGCAACACAGAGGGTGCACAGAAACTGCCAAACACTGCAGGCATTAGTGACAAACCTCCACAGAGAGCACCAGAGAAGGAAACCACCCCAGACGCAAAGTGCTCAGTGGACAGCTCAAGACAGGTGCCCTCCAAAGGCAAATTGCTGTGGCAGGATGAACATCTGCTCTGCAGACCTGCCTCCTTGAGTCTCATTCAGTCTGTGGGGTTGTGACACTTTTCCCTGTTGAGCTTGGCTATACCATGCAGAAGGTGAAAACTGGGGCTCTGGGTGACAGACCAATACTCTCATCTTAATGCACAAAGAGTATAATGTCACAGCTGTGGGGGAAAAGAGTGATTTTCCAAGTCTGTATGATTTGGAAGAAGACAGCTCAAATCTTGTTCTGTACTGCATCCCATCATCTGATCTGCTGGGCTACAAAGGCATCCCACATCCCAGTTGTGAGTTGCCAACTTTTTACGTTTTCTACAGCCCTCAGCCTTCCTCAAATTACTCTCTCACTTGAGCCAGAGCACATTATACCATGAAGACATATGGGAAGGCTGCAGTAGCTACAAGGAGTGAGCCAATGCCTTCATATATCTCCTGCAAGATCACTCCTTCTTTTTGAGGCAAGAGCCTTGTTCACAACTCCCCAACTTACCCAGATCAATAATTCTCAGGCCTCTGGTGTCTGTGCAAAACATGGGGCCTGGGGACAACAGCAGAAACAACTCCAACTCACAAAATATTTCATTAAACTGATACCACAGAAGGATGGTGTCTCATGCTGCCGGAATCACTTGGCATCAGCTTGTGGGATCCAGAGAGTGCCCAGCTCTGTGCGCTGCTGCACAGAACTAACGTGTTATGTTATTTCAGAGGTTGTTGTAGTGAAGAGGAAACAAAAGTGTCACATTAGCAGCAAAGGCGGGTCATCAGTGTAATAATTGAGTACAAGATCTATCCAGTGTGGGGGTAATAGAATAACAAGCAATCAACTGCAATACAGGAAGAATAAATTAAGCGGCGTGTGTCTGCTTTCATCCAGGCACAATTAATGTCATTAGTCCAGAGAGATGATCTGGCTTTCTGTGGGTAACTTGCAAGACAGGTAACCGCCTGCACTCCGAATGCAACTCCAGCCACAGGCTGCTTGTGGCATTTGCAGATGGCTGCACAGGCATGGCTTCGTCCCCCTAGGACAGGCAGTATGGCTGGGCCTTCCCTCTGAATGTGTGTGTGTGTGTGTGTGTGTGTGTGTGTGTGTGTGTGTGTGTGTGTGTGTGTGTGTGCCCCCCCCCACCCTGAGCAGAACAACCCAGCAGAGTTTTGACTGAGTCACTTGCTGTGGCAGCTCTTGAGGGGTTATGTGACCTTCAGGCCACACAGAGCTGTGAATGGCCATCAGCTGGTAAAAGACCATCAGTGAGACCAGCAAAGCTATGGCTGAAAGGCTCTGGGTCTGATACCAAAACACAAGGTATCCAAAGCTCTGAATTTTATTCCCAACCTGAAAGCAAATTTATTGTTCACATGGTGAAACAACCTGTTTACAGCCTCTTTGCTCTCAGCCAAACAGTCAAATTGCCTCTTGCCTACAAGTTATATTTGTCACCTTATAAATTAATCACTTTCAGGCTGCTCCTCAGCTAAAGCTATAAAAATCTGGAAAGTCTGGGACAGTTTAATCTAGAATAAACAACTCTGCAGGAGCTCTTCTTATTTCTGCCTTGATTTTCTTTTCTGCCTTTATCAGAGAAAAAAAAAATGGTTGTTTTAATACTTTCCTGATGTTTTGTCTCAGGAGCAAAACTTCAAAGTGATTTCACAGTCTAGCTTACTCCTGAAAATAAATCATGAAGTCAAAGAGGCTGGTGGTGGAGCCATGGCAGGGATTGTTAAAAAAGCTGTTTCCATCCTTTTTCCGTTTTCCAGGGAGCTCTCCCAAAGACTGCCCAAGGGAGCTATTTGTTCTGTTACTTCAGGGGAAGACACAGCTGAATAGCCTGGGCTTGTTCCTACCTCAGTGATTAATGCAACAATGTGGGAAAAAGGCTGCCACCCAGCACACACAGCACAGGAACCTCATGGGCACAAGGGACAGTGGGGCTGGGACACTGCTGACCATGGATGACAGTGGAGCTTGTGACAGTGACAAATCATCCTGTCACTCCACAAAATAAGGAAAGGAGACCTGGTTTTTCAGTTATTTCAATCTCTCACAATGGGAGACGTCCTGAGCAAAATGATTGAATGAATATTTGCACCACACGACTTGGAAAAAGGAGACTGGGCTCCATCAGGCTGTGATTTGGAGAGTGGGGTGTAGGATGCAACTGGTAGATGTGAGAGCAGCCCCTCTTTGGTCAAGGTGATCTTGGAAGTAGGATGCTCTAAAGAAGACCAAAGGTTGCCTTTTGCTGTGAACCAGAACCACCAAAGGGGTGGGCTACGGTAAAGCTTTACAATAACAACTCAACTAATGGGTGAGCAATAGCGGAGCAATAGCAGGGCTGAGGCAGAAGCTGCACTGATTAGTGTACTGTCAGTGCTGAGGCCTCCCACACAGACAGCTCTGTCTGCCTTTCCTTCCTTCACACACTCAAGGATGCTACATTCATTAGCGTGTTTCTGAGCTCAGTGCCCTCCATCCCTCACCCAGTGTCCTCTGCCTGTTTATTCAAGCTTAATGCCAAGGCAAATAATCCACCTACGAGGCACTTTTTCACACTCCCAGTGAGAAACTCTGTACTCTGGGTTAAAAGCAGCAACCCCCATCACTACTTTATCCTCAGGAGGGCTGGGGATGGCAGAGTCATAACTGACTGCCACGCTCGTCCTGCACTTGGAGCTGTGTGACTTCAAATACTTCAAAGAAACCTCACCACCACTTCCAGGCAATGCTGAAATGCCTGCAGGGAAAGCTTCCTCCCATCTTTTAGCTGACTGACTTTGAAAAGAGTGAGTCTGGTCCTCTGTCCTTCTAGAGTTAGGACTAAACAAGCAGTCTGAGTTGAAAGCAGGTAGTTTGGGCTCACTGCTCAATGAAGAAATACCAGTGCTTTTAAAGTGATCATGCAGTGGAATTCCCCCCTCTGCCCAGTATGAGGCTTGGGGAGTCATATGTGCTGCATAAATGCAGTGGTGGCTGTTTGAAACAGCCCCTGTCCCAGCAGACAACAAGGAAAGGGCACATGTGCACCTGGCCATGGCATGCAGAGACACCTGGGCTGAACTCCTCACCTGTAGTGTGCACAGTGAGGGGCATTGCAGAGCCCAGCAGAACTCAGTGAGTCTGTAAAGCTCTCTGTCCACCAAGACCTCATTTTATTGACCTCCATCCTCCTTTTACTCAAGTAATATCCAGAAAGTTCAAAATTATCTCTCTCACCACAGTCACTGCCCCACCACAGCCATCTCCCATCTGGGACCAACGTGAATGAGGCTGCTGGCACGCCATTTCACAGAAAATCCTGAAAAACAACCACCCCTGGAGTTCTGAGATGTATTTGGGTCAGTCCCAGGGAGATCTTTACTAAGGGAGATCCAGAGTCCCCTGCACCAGTCCTCATTAATGGAGGCTCCAGAAAGCCACCGCTGCAGTGGCAGGCTCTGCGGGGGGAGCCAGGGAAGCCAAGAGGAGGCAGCTGCCTCCCCCAAGCAAATCCAAGGTTTTTGCTACAGGCAGGGCAGCATTATGAAGCCAAGATGGTGCAGGAGCTTTGGGGCAGCAGTGAAGGAGGAGGATGGAAGAGAGAGGCTGGGGCGGAGAGACTAAGTCTGCTTGGGGATGGTTTAGCCAAGATCCTGGAGAGAGGTGCAGGGAGGGACTAGGAGCCAGGGCATGACGGATACAGGTAGCAACACATTCAAAAGATCCTCTGGTTTTGTTTCAGCATCCCAGGCTCCTAGAGAAGATCTGCAATAGCATCCCAATGGTTAAACAGCAGCCAGGCTCATTTCCTCGCTCTGATGTATCTTTACGTAAGGGAGTGCAGGATGCACAGCATGTGCTGGGGATCTGGAGGTGGAAGCCCCTCGGAAATGAACCGTGCTTCCCTCTGATTGCCACCTTCAGCGAGAAATTGTCCTTTCAGTTCTAATTAAAAAAAAAAAAAAAAAAAAAGAAAAAAAAAAGGAAAATATCAATATATGTGTGTGTGCATAGATATAGAATGCAATTGCAACCCCCACAGAGTGCAAGGAATAAATAAAGGAGTGGGAGAATGATTCAGTAACAAAGGCTGGTTATGTTCATGCCCATTAGCAAAACTTCGAGAGGAACAGGACTAATGACACTGAAATAATAAAGTCATTAGAGTGAACAGCCAGAGCCGGTGCTTACACCTGTAAGTGCTGCTGAGTCTTTGAGTAGATTAAATTCATTTTAGTGACCACGGCTGCCTCTTCTAAAGTAATTATTGACAGATCCATGAGCTGTTTGCTTTGCATTTAGTGATCAATTAGTATGCAAACACTCTTGCCTTCCTAGCTAGGCTTGTGGGATGTTTTCATAGCTAATTATTTAAATACTTAGGTGACAGGATAACGGATTTCAGGAATTTTGTTGTATTTAAAGCCTGGCTGTGCCCTATGATGTGGAAACAATCTGACTCTCATTTTAAAATTTCCATCCCAGCAAGAATTTGCTCAGTTAGAGAGGGGAAGTATCTGCAGATGCGTCATTAAGAGCATGCAATAAAATGGAGCATTAATGCAGTGCTTTGAGATGGGAATGTATAGATGGGGAGGGCTGGCTGGAGGAGGAGGAAGAAAGGGGATGCCAGGAAAACCAGGAACTTTCTGACTCAATGATGCAGTTAATAATAATGTTGAGAAAGCACCCACAGGAGAAGACTTGAATGCGGTGGTTATGAGAAAAGGATCGTCTGCAGGGTCACCTGCAAGCATTAAGTATAAATGCACAAAAACATAACTCCATTATTTCCTCCTTGCTGCCCCAGTGTGATGGTCACCAGGGATTTGAGCATGGCCAACATCTTTCCCTGAAAGCATGACAGGCACTGGGGGACATCAGGAGTTGTGATGCTCCACTGCTATCCCAGCATCAAACACCATGGGCGTGACAGCAGCTGGGACCATCTTTTTAGGGCAGGGATGAAGCTGCCTTGAGCAGCTTGCCCATGTCCTGTTGCCAGACCAGAACTGTCCCTCTCAGAGCTACTGTCTTGTCTGGCAGAATCTCAGTTTTAAAACAAAAACTCTTCCTTTTATTTGTTGTTGAAAAGGAAGCATCAACCAATACAGCCCAGCAGCACTCAGTGTAAAGACGAGGGTGCATTGGGAGCCTTGGTCAGTGACTCACAGGTGGACTGGCCAAGCCCCAGCCCCTGGGAGATAACTCACACCCGTGTGACTGACTGCAGGCATCTGTTCCTTGGAAGAAAAGGTGCTGCCATCCTGGGGAATGATGTCTTATGACACCATGGGTGGAGCTGCTACTGCCAAAGGAGGGACCCAGCCTAAAATGCCTGTCATGGAGAGACCTCAGAGATGAGTTGAAAGGAGCCAGACAATGCTGAGTCACCACCTGCAGCCCCAAGTGCTTGGCCATTCCCCTGTCTCCCTGTTCAGGTGGAGCTGGTATCCATGCAGAGATACCTGCAGGTCTCTCCTCCCAGTTTCTGCTGGAAAAAAAAGAAAGTCCTGCTCAGTGCTGGTATGTTGGCTCTGGGCCTTGCTAATGAACTCTGCTGCCCCATCCTCCTCTCTGGTGCAGAGGGATGGGTTTCTCACCCACATAAAAGCAAAGAACTGCCATTAGCTGTGCACCCTGGCAAACACCTGGATCCAGACAGTGCTGTGGCTGACAGGAATTCTCCTGTGCCAAATGATGTAGCAACATGGGCCAGTTTGGCCTGACACCAACCAGTGTCACCTCAGGATAGTCCCTTTGCCCCTCTGAGGTGCAGATCAGCCAGCTCCTGATGCAACCTATACTGTGCCTGTCACCTGGATGAAGGGACCTGACCAATATCCATGCCAGAGCAAGGTGGGGCCATCCAGCCCCACACCACAGCCCTCATCAGCCACATCCCTGCATGAGTCTCCCAAGCAGCCACAAAGCTCCTCTCCCCCACAGTCAGGATGGATTAATGTGGCAAACCACAATCAAGCAAAATCTCTGTATCCTGTTAGGCACCTCCTCAACCATCCTGTCCTCCCATACAGGATTCTTTGCAGAAGAAAACAGCCTTGATTTCAGTGCCAGTTTTCCAGTTCTGTTATTTATTTAGCATAAAAAGGCTAGTTTGCATGCTTCTTCCCTCTCTGCTTATCAGTCAAGGGATGTTTACACTGTGAAAGGCATCTGTTAAGAAAACAGCATCTTTCTCCATAGTAATTTATTGTCCTCAAAAAAAGACTGGGGCAGTTTAATATCTTGTTAATGAGTCTGTCAAACTGACTGTGATGGCTGGGGAAAAAATACAAAATAAAAAATGGAGCTTATATTGAAATCAATGGGAGTTTAACTACTTTATAAAATGGCACTTTTCCCATTGGGTGTCGATTAAGCTGTCAGACTTAATAGGCCTGTCCCAGAAAAAAAATATATCTTCAATAAATAAACGGCCTAGATAAATACATTAATAACTGGTATGTACTGAAGGCTCCTCTGCTGCTACTTGTTATCTTTTTTTTCTCCTCTCTCAAGTTTACATAACTGTCTGGGAGCTAAAAAGCATTTAATTCTCTCCTAGCATATGGCTATTAAGTAGGATTTACTGTAAAAAGTGCTTTCTGACATGTGGCTAATGAAGTCTGTTTATGTCTCGACTTTAATAGGCTCCTGAGCTGCAGCCGCATTTCGATGCTGCTGAGGACTGAGCAACAGTCTGCTCTCCTGCTTGTGCTACCTACCAGCTCCAGGTTAATTTGGCAAATTTGAGGAGCTCCTAATCACTTTTTCCTCCCTCAACACAACTCCCCATGCCTGCTCACCCTTCAGGGATCTTACTGTCCCTGTTCCCCCACTCTTTGTGTCTGGGACTGCCCCATTAACATGTGGATCTGTGATGCTCACTACCAGGATGTCCTCACAGATAAGAAAGTTTTCCCAGCTGCTGTGTAATTCAAACAAGCCGCTGATAGAGTTACGTGCTGCCAAAAGTATTATGTGCTAAGCCCTCTCTCGCAGGACTCCAGATTCTCAAGCAAGGATCTGGACTCTTCCTACAAAAGGTAAGTACCCTTTACTACAAAGGGCTTCTCCTTGCTCCTCTTGCAGCAGTTTTCTCAGCAAATAATTCTTCTGGATGAAGTAAATGTCTTTGTTCTCCTGTCCTAGTGACACATAAGGTCCCGCTGAGGCCCATCAGCCACCTCCGGGGGTGACAGGGCTGGATGGGGCTCGTACATCCTGCTGTCAAGCACCGCCAGCCAAGACATCCCATCCAGGGATGCTCATTAACACCCGGCCATTCCCATTAGAGAAGCGATGACTGTAAGTCACGGCAAAAATAGAAACTCCCATGGAGCAGGGAGCATCTCTCCGTGGCTGCGCTGATTAGTTCCCTGGGATGAATCGCTTGCCGTGGGGCATTCGGGGGTCCCACGTCACCGGGCTCGGAGAGGTGGCAGCCCCCCCACGCCCCCTCCCCGCCGGGGCTGAGCTGTCGTTGATACAACTAAGTAGAATTACTTAAATATTCACAGACTCCTTCCCCCACGGTGTTTACTAGGGATTTACATTTCCACAAATACTTTGATTTCACCACATTTCCTTTCATTCTTCCCCCAGGGAAGGGCCACCAGGGGAGGTTTCTTCTCCTTTGCTTTCCAGCAAAGCGTCAAGCCCTCCCATTTCGATTTGGAGTGTTTCCTTTTTCCCTTTCCTCTCTTCACTTTCCTTCAAAGAAGGCAGAGACAAGAGAGATGAAGGAGAGCCTCTAAGACTCTAAAAATACCAAAGTCCTCCCCCGCCTCCAAAAATGCCACATAAAAGCCCTCCAGCGTTCCCAAGCATTCCAGGCTGATGAAAGGGCAGGTCTCTGCAAAACTTCCAGAGCTAAACTGCATTGCTTGAAAACACTCAGGAAAACTCATTTCTATTTTACACCCGGCTTTGCCGGACACCCAGGCAAGGCTGCGCTGCTCCAAGCGGGCAGCTCCGTTCCCCGCATTCCCTCGTCTCCCACCTTTCCCGGCAGGCAGGAGGCAATGAGTGCGGGCAGCCGAGCTACCTCTCGCCGCCGGGCTCGCTGGCACTGCGTGTTGGCTGCCAAGCCAGCTGGCCAGGGCACGGGTGAGCTCCTGCTGCTCGGGCAGCTGCCGGATTTTTGGCTCCCAAGCTGGCCGGGCAGCAGGAGCTGCCTCTCTCCGGCTGGCAGCCCCGGTCCTGCAGGCAGCCTGTCGGCCAGATGCTGCGTAGGTCTGTGCTACAGTAATAACCATAATTAATAACAATAACATGCCTGCAAACCATGATGACAGCAGGCACTAATCTTTCATAATACTTTTAAGACAGGAAGGGGAGAATCCTGCCATACAAGCCCTGCTCTATATCAGTTTGGAGCCAGTACTTAGAGGAAGCAGAAGACCTCTTAAATGGCATGCAAATTTGTTTTTCATTGAGCCAGGTTCTATCAAAACCTTCTGTCCTTATCCTGTCACTGAATTTACTTTGCCCCAGTCTGTGTCTATAGCATTAGGCAGCAGAGATGATCCTTGCAGGCAGAAAAAATGCAGGAAAATGGCAATTTTATATGGTTACAGCTGTTTCACCAAGGTGGAAACTAGGGAGGACTTACTGCCATGCTATGCTTGTGTCCTTTTAGTGCTGCTGCTTCTCCTTCAGTATGGTGTTTGATTTGATCAGCTGTGAGTGGGGTGGCAATGGCACTACCTGAATCCACGTTGGTGAGGCAATGTGCAGGACACGAGCTCACAGGAGCACAGAAGCTCTCTGGGTATCAGGACATGAGGGTTCAGTTTCCCCAGTCCTGCTGTGTGTCAGGGTAGAGGGCAGGAGCCAGCACACCTGCCCCCTCCTCACTCCACAGCGCTGGTCTCACACCTCCCCATGTTGCTGTCTCATTTATTTCAGGCTCATATGCCAGCCATCATCCAGGAAAATCTCTGTGGTGTGTTTAATTCCCTGCCCACGAGAGAAAGATAGAGCACAAGCTGTTTTGCTAACCCACCTCACCTCTGCCTCCCCCTGCCTTTCCCTTGCAGTACCAGCCCTATTAAAACCAGTTTTGTCCCCACTGTAAGCAAGAAGCTTCTTGCCCCACACCATAGTTGATGTGGCAGAGAGACTGGTAGAAGATGGACAGCTGTATCCAGATTGTCCCAGGAAGAAAGGATATCTTAGGGAATTCACACCATGCAACTGCTGTTCCCTACCTCTAGCAATTTGGAAACAGCTTTGGGGGGAGATTTTTGAGAAAGGACTCCTCATTTCTGCTTTTTCTAACCCCGCACCCCTTCAGGGGCAGAGAGAAGACCACACTGTTCATGCTCTAACTCACAGCCCTCTGCCTCAGTTTCCCCATCTGTGACAAGGAAGTTGGATAATTAACGGATAATCCTGGTCCCTGAAGATAAACTGGGAGGTTTTCAAAGCTGTATACAACCAGTGGGTACCCAGACACTGTGGCAGCATTTATGAGGTGAGTGGAGCTTCAGGGGCAGAGGTGTTTCAACACAGGCATCACAGAAACAACTAATGCTATTAAAACACTGGTGTTGCATTGTTTGCTGAACCCTGCAAGGAGCGATTGCAGAAGGTCCCCGTGAGATGACAGAGCTGATGGTCCCCTTCACCTTGTTGTGTCTCAGGTTACAAGACTCTCTCCCACAGCAGCCACGGTAGTTCAGTGGCTGGGTGGGCTCTGCTAGAGTGGAAACACGTTCCAATTACACTAATGAGGTGCAAGTTCCCCAGGGGGATCTGGAGATGAGACACATCGTTTGAAGAGGATTTTAATTGGCCTGGGAGTCTGAGGGCTACTGGAGGTGCACGCCAGCCAGTGGAGGGTCTCTGGGGTCCTACTCCTCTCTTGGTACGGAAGACAGGCAGGAAACTTTGCACATTGACCACTGTCATGGCTGGGATGGACACTGGGTGACCTCAGTAAGGACACAGAGCAGTCTGCAGCCAGCATGTCCAGCCACACCACCAGGACTCTCAGATGAGCTTGGCTGTGAGTTGCCCCAACTACTGGGACTCTCCATTCTCCCCTGTTCAAAGCATCAAAGCCAAGGACCCATGGAAAATGAAGCCTTGGTCTTCAAAGGGTTCTCTCAGCATGCTTGCTCCCAGGGAAGCTGCCAGGCAAGCCTGGGCATCTTGCTGCCACTCTTAGAAGAGGAAATCAAGTGTTTTATCCTGTAGAGCCTTCCCAGGCTGGTGAGAGCTGCCTGCTGCTGTGAATTGCAGGGGTAGGACTGAGGGACCAGACACAGGTGATGGAGCCAAGCCTTGATCATGCAAGGTTGGGGCTGCCCTGGGAGCTCTCTAAACCCTCAAGAAGGAGCAGGGGAGCTCTTGCAGGGGTGATACTATGGTAGTGACACAGGAATGGTCTCTTTCATGGGTAGCTGTAAAAGTCTTCCTTGACACTTTCTGCAGGGGAGGGATGCTTGCTCAGCACCTTGCCTCCTGGGCTAGTGCCTTTGAACAGTTGTAGGTCCTTATCCCTCCCCTTTGCGAGCCATGAATCAGCTGTCCCAGCATTTTTCTCCTCTCTTGAATGCTGTCCCTTTCCCTTATCCCATGTCTCCCAGTCTCTTCCTACCCAACAAGGGCCTGTGGGGATGGGAACAGCATCATTCGCCACCCAGGGAAGGGAGACAACAGTAGTGGTGAGATGAGATGGGAACAGGATGTGTGAGATGCACAAGACTAGAGGACAAGTGCAGGACTAGAGGACAAATGCAAGGCAGCAGCTCCTGGCTTTGCCGTCTCCTGCCTGCCTGTTACCCCAGCACTTCCAAACACTCTGCTGGGAACTGGCTCGACTCTGTGCCTGGATGTGAAAATCGCAGGGTGCTTCTTTCATTCACAGCATGACAGCTCCTCCCGTGCTGTGACATGAAACCCTGTTGAGAGGCTGTTAGATATCATTCAAGGTAACCTTTTAATGTCTGATTAATCAGAAAGGTGACCTTGGGAGGACCAGTGAAAAAATTGCTAAAGAAAAGACGGGTTTTTTTCTTTACAAGTGCAACAAGATTCCAGTTTGGGAGCTCCCGCTGTGTTACCAACAGCAGCACAATATGAGGGTGGATGGGTGGGCTGGTGTGTTTGTGCAAATGTAATGATTGTACATCAGTGCAGTTAACTGCAGGGTTCAGTGCAAATGGATGGATGCATGGATGAATGGATTCACTAAATAGCAAAATAATGCAGATCCTCAGAAACAAGATATTTGAAAACTCTTGGTAATGTGTGCTCTGAACTAACTGTGACTCTCTGCTTTGTCAGTGTTAAATTCGGAGAAATGAGAAAAGCTTTTGCAAAACTCCTTCATCTTGCCAAAGGGGTAAACAAATGGGATCGCTTGCTCCTATAACTTGGGATGAACTTGTCCATCAGGTGATTGGAAATCTGAAAGTAATAGGAGGTTTAGAAAGAAATGCCTTTATCTATCAGCTTTGCATTTGTACTCTGCGTTAATCCTTTTTGTTTCAAGTCAGAGAAAAGAAGTCCTTCATTTTGGGGGGATTTTCAATGTAGAAGTGATATTTTATAACACTGCAGAAAGTGACCAATCTGGAGTGGAGGATGAATGTTATTTTTCCTGCTGGGAAAACTATTAATAGAGATGGGGGAATTGTTCACCTTATCTTTATTTCAGGTGCAGAACTACTGCATCATGCATCAAGTTTAGTATCAATATCTGCAAGACTAACACAAGCTTTCTCCAAAAAAGCTGTAGGCAAGATCAGGAAAGCTATATATATGTATATATAAATGTGTAAGTGTATAAAATTGTCTAACTGTAGGTAGAATTTACTCATTCCCTTCAAGCAGAAGCACTGGAAAAAACACAAGAGCATGACAAGCTCATCATCATAATTAACATTTTCTACAGCAGTTTAAAGGAAATAAATTCAGTTTGGTTTCTTTGGGGTTTTGTTCTTACTTTCAAAAGTAACTACTTGCTGTCTTAAGAAAAGCCTACAGATGAGGCAGAGACAGAAACTGCTTATTTAGAATGCTCCTTATTATGGAAATGTTTGACTGCCCTTTTGGGATTGCTTCAGAGGAATTAGGCACACAAGACTGGAAGGGAAGAAAAGGAACTTCAAGCCACATCCCCAGCAATCACAGCCCCGGGGCAGCCACAGGATGCAGAAGAGTCCTCAGAGCATCTCATCCATACCTCATGTACATGACACCCCAACATCCCCTTGGGATATCAGAGCTCTGTTAGAAAACAAAACCACAGCTCNCAAATGTCTGAAATCTCAGTGAGTTTGCTTGGGGAAGCTCAGAGATGCCTGGCTCAGGAGATGGGATGCGGGAGCTCTGTACCCCCATAGGTCACAGCCCATAGGTCTTCACTCAGCTGCTCTGTGCTGAGCCCACTTGTAGCCCAGGTGCAGCCTGGGGCAGAAAGCTCTGGGAGATGGAGAAGGCACCATGCTCCTCAGCTGCCTGTTCCAGGTAGGAGCCACTTTGTTTAAAATGTATGACTCATGCAACATGGAATCTGCCTTCAGCCCCCAGCTGCTTGATCCTCAGTTGCTTTTCTCCACCTGCCCACAAAGCCTTCCAGCACTTAGTGCTATTCCCCTTTGCCCTGCCATCAGCTCAACCCCCGGGCTGCCAGGTGAGGAGATGTGCAGAGGTCTTGCCAAAATATGGCTTTTGCCATCTGTATCATCCACACAACAGATGGACATGCTAAATAGAGGTCCTTAGCAAAGGCTCATTCGGGCCCTGGATTTTGATGAGCTGTCTATCAAACCCATTAGCAGTGCCAGCTCTGTGCACAAAATTAAGTCATTGTTCAGCCAGCACAGTGATGAGAAATGGCATAAGAGCTGTGAACCCACTTCTTTTGGCAAGGGCCACACTTCACAGAGTCAGACTGCCTGTGACTGCTGCCAGGAGATGGGTCAGTGTGGCCTGTGGTGGCTCCATCCATCGGGAAGAAGTAGCTTCACACAACAGCTACAGGGAGAAAAAGCTGTGATTTTGTATCTTGGTCTCCTGGTTCTTGCTTTCATGTATCCCTTCCTTTTCCCACGGCAAGAGTAGCCCAACCCTAGGTTCTCATCAAGAGCCATGATTTGGTCTTAGTCTACAAATGCAAGGTCTGAAAGTTCAGGAGGAACTTAATTAGCAGAGACCACAGCTTCAGTGAGGAAGGTCCATGGCATCAATGTCAGAGATTGCTTAAATGTCAGTCAATACAAGTATGGCCTCAGCTTTGGGACTGTGTCACAGATCTATAAATAAGACTGTGTGACCCAGACTCCTGACTGCAGGAATAGTCACAAAGGCCACAGAAGCCTGCTGTAAAATCCCAGCCCACAGAGCAGGAAGCTTTCAAGCAAGGGGACAGGGCTCTTTCACTCACCCTTTGTGCAAGGAGACTGACTCATGAGTGATTTCATTCCCCACAACTTTCGTCACCCTCACCTCATCTGCTGTTCCTGCAGCCTGGAACATCCCTCTCGTGTTGCTCCCCCTACACAGCCCCCTGCATTTCCCTCCTGCAGTCATGCCCCAGTTGGAAACATGCATTTTTCTACTCTTGACTCAACAGAGCCAGTAGCAGGGTGGAGGAGCAAATGAGCTTCCGTTCTGCCTTGCACATTAGCAACAAAACATGACTGACTGCCTCCTGATTGCAAACATTTTATTCTTGGTGACAGCATGGTAGAGGCACAAAGGATACAGCTGGATTTGCAGAGCCCAAGATGAGCACTGCAGAACTGATAATGAGAAGAAATCATCTTTTTGACTTGTGAGCTGAGTACGTTTGAACTGAGATCAGTGAGGGGGAATAAATACAAAAACCAATTATGTCATTTGAACCAAGTCACTTCCCTGATTATAATCACCTCCCTGTATGGGCATAAAAAAGGTGAAAAAATGCCCATGTCAAATTATTAAGCGAATTAGGGTGACCAGACTGTACTTAATGACTCTGTCGCTCATAGAATTTAAGTGAAGTTGTCTGATGGGATTCTGAAGTCAGATGTGCACCGAGAGGGATAATTGGAGCATCAGAATGAGGATTTATGGTACCATTGCGGCAGAAGCCTCAGCGTGGGTTGTACAGTGCTGCGTCGCTAGAGCAGGAAATCTTACTGCTGGCAGCGGCTGGAGAAACAGCAGCGAAGCCACGGTGTGTCCTGCCAAAAGGTTTCACTATGGTGAAATCCAGAGTTACACAGCCCAATGGTCCAACATCACTCCTGGCAACCCAGCAATGACTCCCTGATTGCAGCAAAAGGAAGAAGTGAGGACTTTGCTCAGAAAGAATGTGAGAAGTCAGGTAAATGCTGCGTGAAACAAGCAGTTGCGATATTCTTGTGAACGTGGCTGAGATCCAGCAGGGTCAAAGACCCACAGACACGATCCCTAAAAGCAGAGATGATCCCAAAGGATACATCCCAAACCCACTTGTCACCAGTCTCAGGCTGGATCTGAAAGATGCTGAGTGTCCATGAAGACGTACCTAGTTTCCTCCCTAGATTCAGATTCAGATTTCTTCTCTGTCTGCTCTAAGTTCACCAAGATTAAGTCAAGAATATGCCTACGTATCAGAGTGTTGTGGGCAAAGGACAAACCCTGCCAGCTGCCTGCAGCCCTTGCACCAAGCTCCAGCATCCATTTCACCACATAACCCTTTGAAAAGCCTTGTAGGGTGGGAAAAAAGCGTAAGAGCTGTCTGCTGTCTTGCTGTGATGCATGAACCAAGCCTGTGCTGAAGAGCTTGCTGAGCAGTGTTTACACGCTTATATCCACTAAGCTTCAGCAGCTTTGCTATCTCTCAGTGGAGATGTTTTAAGAAACACATTTTTGATCCTTTGTTAGCTATCCGCTGGAGGTCTCATGGAATCTAAATTAAATACCATTAGGAGACCTTTAATCTGCAGTGCTTCCAGCAAAACCAGATGGTCTCTCTTGAGCACACAGGCTCATTCACTGAAGACTCTCCCGGCACGCTTACCCTCAACACTGGAGCTGGGAAAGCGAGCCAGACGCTCAGCAGGCTCAAATTGGCTGGGTTCCCCTGCCATCAGAGGGGAAAAGCCAGTCTGTGCCAGCCAAGGGTCTGAATCAGTATTTCCTCACAGGAAGGAAATTAAGGAATTTGGACGGCTCTTCGTAGGGGACTGCCAGAAGCATCGGAGAAGCTACATTGCTGTCTTCTGCCCACAAAACAATTCAGGAGGACAGAAATACTTATGTCTGTCAAACTGTTTAATCTCCCTGGTTCTAAGCTGCCTGTCCAAATTTGAAGCCTAACTAGATTTTCCCCAGACTGCTTGTAACTGTGTCTTATCCTTTTATTAAGATGAGGAGGATTATTTGAAGCTTTTGTTCTTTACAAATCCCCTTGTGCAAAGGCAAGGTGGCACTTTAGATGAAATCTTCATCCCGGGCTGGGCTGCTCAGATGAGAGATGCAGTGCTTTCCCACAAAGGATTTAGTGACATTGGATGCTGAAAACTGGCACCACATTGCTTGGGGGGGGTGGGGTCTATGATGCTCTAGTCCCCATGATTCCTGCTTTCTTCCTTTGAGCCTAAGAAGCTGTGTTCCTTCAGCCTTGCAGAATGAGTCAGAAATCCTCATTTTTGATGCTAGAAGCATAAAAATAGGTAAACTTTCATGTTAAATGGAGGACAGGAAGAGAGTTCCCT
Organism: Scytalopus superciliaris; assembly: GCA_013400415.1. Taxonomy (NCBI): domain Eukaryota; kingdom Metazoa; phylum Chordata; class Aves; order Passeriformes; family Rhinocryptidae; genus Scytalopus; species Scytalopus superciliaris. The sequence goes on from VXBX01002024.1 coordinate 68,487, forward strand.
CAGACAACTTACAAACCTTGGCTCCTCTGAAAGCCTTTGTCTATCTGCATCACTTGCTGTTATTTTAACTTACTCTAATGATTTGCAATCATTAAAATACTTAGCTAAAACATGTGTAAATCTTAGTATTGAATCCCTGCAAGCTAAACCCCCCTGAGGAAAGCTTGGTCAGGCCCCTCTGAGGGGGACCTAAAGGATATTTGCTGGCTGCTTCACAGACATACAGGCCTGCTGAAAACGGGTAGTAGGGACATTGGCTGGACAATTCTATCCTCAACAAGTTGGTGGGTCCTTCCCAGACCAAGGGTTTTAGAAAGCACCTGGCTCTGCTCACGTGTTCTGCCCAAGGAGCAGGGCACAGCCATGATACACATCCATATCTCATGCATCCTTGTGAGAAACATGGACTGAGTGTTCTGGATGGAAAGGCAGATAAGGATTTGATCTGCAAAACTGCCAACTTCCAGCAAGTGCAGCTGCAGTGTAAGGGAGCAGGACATTTCTAGAGGAACTGCAGGAGCAAGGCACAGACTCAGGAGCAAGGAACAAAGCCCTATTCCTGCAGAGCAGGTACTGTGGTGAATCACTTCCTCTGCCAGTTTTTCCCAAGCGTTGCTCAAAAGAGGAAAAAAGCCCCTTTTGTTGGTGGGGTACCCGACTGGGAGGTGTGCCAGTTTTGCCTTGGCCTTGGGGGAGTTTCTAAGCATTGGTGAGTGCTTGAGGTTTTTAGATACCTTTCTGAAGTTGGGTCTTCATTCCTCTGGCTTTCCAGCCTCTCTCCTTTGTGTAGTCCATTTAGACTGTAAATGTTTTAAAGCAGGAAGTCTCTTTTGTTATGTACAGCACCTAGCATCACAGAGCCCACTTGATGATGTTATTAAAAGCCCTGCTACATACCACCAAGGGCAAAGGGGGATGCTGAATCAAAGGAGTTCTCATTAGCAAGCCAGGCAGGGATGCTGGAGGAACTGCCACACTTTGTGACATGCCGTGTATACACCCAAGAAGTCTCGAGCTCCTTTCAAAGCCTCCCCACATTCCCCTGTGATCTCCTTGCAGGATGCTAACAGAGCCAGCGGGGAAGCCATGTCTGACAGACAGTCTCTGATTGCTGTTGTGGCATAGAGCATATCAGTAGAATCAGGCACTGGATCCATGCCTCAGTGCCTGTCCATGCCTGCATTGCTCAGTATTTTCATGCAGTGGTGACAGAGCCTCCCCTCCTAGGTAATCTTCTGGGAAGTTGTGGTGACCTTGGCTTAGTCTTTGGGAAGTTGTTCTGGCGAGTGTAAAGTGGAGCATCCCGTAAGCAATTAGCAGGAGGAACACGTGCATTGCAGATGGTTAATCTGCCTGCTTTCATGTGAACAAAGGAGAAGTCCCTTGAATGAAAGGAAACGGGTAACTTTAATGCAGGCTACAGTAAATGCAAATTAACTCCACAAATAAAGAAGCTTTTCTTCTTGGAGCCAAAAAAACATTTCTCAAAGTCTGTATTTTAAATATACAATAATCTCTTTTATACCTCAGAAAGCTGTCCCTGCCGTGAGCAGTCTGATATCTTCCTTGCAGACGGTAATCAGTCCATCGCCAGCACTCAAGGATGAATATTAATGTTTGGTTGTTCTCTTTGTATTCCGGTACATTGAGTTGTAGGGCTGGAACCAGACTGACTTCCCCTGCAGCCTGCAACCTGCCTGGCCTCAGGTTTAGGCTGTAGTCCAAGAAGGTGACTCACATCAAGCTGTGGGGCATCCATAGATCTTGGAATGGACCTACTGCCATGCTCAGCACTAGGGTATATCAGATTTTTTATCCACTGATCCATGATGCTGCAAAGACTCTGCATCAATTCAGCTTGCCCCAGGGAGTTCATCCCTTCCTGGGGATGCCAGAGCTGAACAGGAGTGTGCACCCCTTTGAGGACACCTATCCTTCCCCAGTCCTTTTCCAGAAGGACAACCTGAGAGCCAGGCAGAGGCAACAGCTTTAATCTTACGGGGGTATGGAGCTGAGACAGAAAATTTGGGGCACCTCTTCAGGCAAGGAAGCCCATGCTAGTTATGAGAACCACTGCTGTCCCCTCCCTTCACAGCAGTGCAGAGTCAGAAAGGTGCCTCACTTGAATACTCTTGAGCTGAGATCAAATTTTCACAAGGAGGGCAAAAGGTGAGAGGCTGCTGCACCTGGGAGAGCCAGGTCTGTGCTTGTGGAGCAGCTGGAGTCACTGCTAATGGCCTGGCTACTGCAGATGCAGGGGAAGAGAGTGCAGCCAGATGGAGGTAACAGGCTAAGCCAGGTGGCCAAAGAGTCTCAGGAAACATTGCCTGAAGGTACATATGACCAAGCATACAACATGATGCTCCAGCCTTGGAACTACCCACCAAAAACTCCCAAATGATTAACCCAGCCTCAGAACTGCCAGTCTCACCTCCAACCCAGTGCAAAACAGACAGCAGCCACTTCAGATAACACAGGAAAGGATATGGAACACCAGTCTCCAGCAGTGGCTAAGCTGGTCTCACTGCTGGCGCTTTCCACCTGAAGTTCATGAAAAGGACACGAAATCTAAAGCAGTGGCAGCCCATTCAACCAGGAGAGATTTATAAGTCAGTGAAACTGGTGGCATTTGGGGGGATTTGGTTGCAGATGGATCAAAGAAAATCCATCCCAGGAGAGAATGCTTGCAATGAGAAGCAGAGTGCGTGAGACAGGGAGGAGGGAGCAGTGTGGGTAGAGCAAAGGACACAATGCAGAAGATTATTTTAATTTCCTTCTCCTTCAGGCTCTTTATTAACACCCTGCCAGATCCCTCTCCCTGGTTGTTGCAGCAGTAGTAGGGGACAGGCTAAATGTGATGGCAGGTGAGTGCAAATCAGGGCCAAGAGAGACTGAGGTAGCTACACATCCTGCATGTTTCTTGGCAGCCGTGAGATCACAGGGGGCTAGAGGGGACATGGGAATAAAGGGAATAAAGGACCAGTGACAAGCTCTTGCTTCTTGTGACTGATCCAGGTGACCTACTGCAAACACAACCCTGAGAGCTACTAATATGCAAAGATGTAATTTCCTGGTGGGTCCACACCTGCCCAGCCTGTACATCGCCTGCTGCCAACACGGCTGGGTCAGTCAAGCAGCCGCTTTCTCCCAGGCTTGCCTGCAAGGTGGCACTCATAGCCTGATCCTAAGGAGGACACACAGGCAGGGAGGGAAGAGAAAGCCTGGAGCAGCCATGGCAGTTCTGGGGCTAAATTCCATCTGGGGGCTATAGAATGGGGGATCTTGTGGTACAGAAAAGAGAGCTAGTTTCAGCCCTCAGACACAGAGCTGCTGCCCCAATGCTGCCACAGCTGCTGCTTCTCCTTCAGCTTCCTAAAGAGACAAGGCTCATATGGACCAGCTGAACCTGGGAGTACCATGCTGTCTGGAGGCCTGTCAGCTGCCATGCTGGAAGCTTTTAAATCTTCAAGCTGTTTCCAGAGCATTTTTTTTAGAGGTAAGAGATCCTAGAGAGGTGAAGTCCCCACAAATGTTGTGAGCTAGTATATGTGGATTTAGATGTGGATGACTAGACAGAGGAGGGGCCCCCGCTGTTTTCTCCACCAAGGTGCAGCAGCTGAGCTCAGCCCCTCAGTACACAACAGAGAATACACACACACAGGCACAGAGCCAAGCTGGGATGCATTTTGGGCAAACTTCACATGTGTCTGGATGCCAGAGAGATTGTGAGAGATGGAGGTACAGAAAAGATGTCTCCATGGCTTGATACAGGCTCAAAGACAGCTCTAAATCATTTCCAAAATAAGAACATACATAAGCAAGTGAAATAAAACCCGGACTGAGGGAAATGCTAGGGAGACAGGGCAATTCCCAACTCTCCTTAAGGTGCTCTGAAGGGTGGGCAACCGAGCAAGTGTCTGGAAGCCTCCACTCTGTGAGGGGCACGGGAAGTTACAGCAACACCAGCGAGACAGGCCCTGGAGTATTAGTGCTAATAGCCATCTCAACCAAATTAATTCAAATTGTGTTCAGCCGACCATGAAAGCGTTGTTGGTGGCAGCGCTTCCCCATCCGCTCACATTTTCGTGAAGTAATTAAAGCCATTAGAATGTAAACCAGCTTTTTTGGCTTGGGAAGGAAAGAAAGCAGGAAGGGAAAAGGGAAGCTGAATAACAGCTTAGCTATTTCAGCTAATATTCCCACTGTTTCCATATATACTGATTAGTTCCCATTCTCCAGCCCTTTCCATGCTGATGCATAGGCTTGGGTCCTCTGCAGAGGTGCCTACACCTCTGTGCAGCAGCACACCTTGACCACAGCTCAGCATCCATCTCAGGGAGGATGCTGGCAATCAGGCTTTCGTCCTACCAACCCTCACCCCTCAGGGGTTCTCACCCTTGGATGCAACTCTGTTATCTTCCTCATCAGGAATGTGTGGAAGGAGAGGAACGAGTGAACAGACTTTGTGCTCAAAGGAAAGAAACCTCACCACGAACGCTAAATAGATGGAGATAAACAGGAGATTTGAGGCAACCACACTGTCCTGGAAAGTCATTTCATGTCTGAGAAACACTCCACATGACATTCAGTTGCAACATGAATTCCATCGAGTGAGGGAGCTACTGGTGCAGTGTCTTTATCTATTGGGCAAGCAAAGGGAAACAACACTGCTGATGGCAGATGGCCAAAGCTGGTACCTGGGGTTTAGTTCTCTACCTGGTGCTGGCCTGCATGCCAGAAGGCAGGCAAAGTTCAGGACCAGCAGAACATGGGGTGAGAGTGGCTTTATGACAAGTCCAGATGAGAGGGAAATGGGCTGGAAAATGGAGAGGCAAAAGAAAGAGACACAGCAAGGTGCAGAGGGTTGCTGGGAGAGATAAAATGGCAATGCCTGGTTAGACAGGGATGGAAAAACTCTCTTGACTGGTTTCAGCAACAATTGGCCTACTGCTCTTACAGTTTCTTCCTCCCTTCCTATCCACCTCATCCTCATTGTCCCTGCTGAACCAGCCCTGTGGAGTGGCAGGTATCTGGGGTCGCAGTGAGGACCTGGCCAGCAGAGGCTGTCACACTGCAGTGAAGTCTGAAGAGCAGGGCTGGCCCCACACGAGCTTTGGGCAGGCTTGAGCTATGCAGAAAGTGCTGTGATGGATGAAGAGGGCACAATATAGCAGTTCAAATACCTCGGGAGAAATTCATTGTGGAGGTGCTCGCTCTGGCTCTGGCTCTGTGCAGTCTGTCCCTTGTAAGACTACCTCTGCTCCGTGTAGGCAAGGTGGGGGCGTGGATAATCTGACATTTATTTTCAAGGCAGGGGAGTTCAAGAACATCTGAGGGACATGTTTGGTCTGTGAACAACAGCAATAACTCCCTCCCTGGGAGGACCTTGAAGGAGATCAACGGGCAAGTAATTTTGAATGCAACAGCTCTCTGGGGGCTCTCCTGAGCTCAGACCATGCTTTATTGGACCATCTCTCACCTTGGCAGACTTATCTCAACACTTCAGAGCTAAAAGCCTGGCATCATGCAGTCTAGAGGACCTGGAATGGCATAATCAGTAGAGCTTGTGATTTCTCACGTTGGCAGGTTGGAGCATCAGGCTGAGAGTGCAACTTTCCCAAGGGATCAGTCTCCCTGAAGCATGATGTGCCCACAGCCAAACTGGGCTAGGAGACATGTAAGCACTGCCTCTAGCTCAGTCAGCTGACTTTGCATGGGATTGACCTAGGAGGACTCACATGGATCATCCCATGTGCCCAGTGCTGAGACACTGCAATGGGTAGCTGTGAATGGCTACTGGGACTGAGGGCATGCAGGTCAGTGACAGCATCTGGATTGACAAAGGTACTGGTTTTTTCATAGAGCCTTTAGCTTGATCAAAATAATAGTGGAAATGCCCCGAAACATCTGGAGATGCCCCTAATATGATGGAGAGGCAGCAATACCAGGCAGGAGATGCCAAGTACCCCTGGAGTGGGTTTGCAGACAGATACATGACAAGAGGGACGGGCACGCTGTACCACTGCTTTCACAGCTTTCCCAGCCCAGGCCCCAAGGAGGACAGGATGGATGCCAAGTCTAGAGCACCCTCTACCATTGTATCTAGACACATGAACAGCAAAACAAAAGATCCATTCAGGAAGCCAAGGAGCAAATTTATCTCCAGGGTTACTGAGGTAGCAGATACTAGTGCAAATCAAAGGGTTTTCCCCAAGAAATACGATGTTAGTGAGCCCAAGGGGATCAAGGAGTGTCCATAATGCAAACTTCAAACTGAGGTCCCCACCAGTAGCTGCTCTTGCACACACGCTGCAGAGATCTTGGGGTAAGAAGAACTGGGAAGCAGCAGGAGGACAAAGGAGCTGAATTTAACTAGCAGGTCTTTCTAGTGGGACTCCACTCCCAACTCCCCCAGTGCAATCCCACGGCTGCTGTCATGAAGTGTGCCTCTGAGAGCAAGGAGCCCAACACAATGCAACCATCGCTCCAGGCATTCATCCCACCTGGGCCTCCTGGCGCGCGATGTGGGGAGCAGCGCTTTCAATTAGGCAACATTAAAAATAAGGGAGATTCACTTTTCCATTGACATCAGCAAAAAAAAAAAAAAAAAAAGAAGATGATGCCAATTGAACCCAAGGGGCTAAATAGCATCTTTCACTCGGTTTTCTATGGACTCCTAAAACTATGGGAGAAAATTGAAATCTGTCTCTTTCTGTCTCCTTTTCTTCCTTTTTTTGTAATAATTCCTGGTATGCAAGGCCTTGTGCTGGGGCTGGTATTGTGGGTGATGAATCCTGAGTCAGGCGGTGGAGAGGTTTCTGTCCTATCAGCGAGCGCTTGCCGTGGTTTGGGATAATGTGCCTGCGGCTTGTCAGGTGCTGATGGGGAGCAGGAGGGGTGGGGGGCTGAATGCATTTTTGATTGCTATAATTGCCACAGATTGGATGCTTGAGAGGAGCTAATTAACAAGGAGGCTATGGGCGGATTATACTTGCAGAACAGAATCCCATGCAGATCCTTTCCCTTTGTGCCACATGTATGAGATCATTGGTAGGTGATTATGGCTGTGAATACGGTGCTAATTTACTTTGCACGTCTGACGAAAATCCTGTACATAATAAAACGCGCAGGCAACTTAAAGTAGCCCAGTTCAGAGGGGAAGGAGGCCTTGCTGCTAAAGCACTGAACCCAAAGCTAAGCTCCTGAGGTCTCCTACTTTCCCTGAGTAACTGTGGCTGAGTGACAGCTCTTCCCTTGCCTCAGTTTCCTTCTCTACCAAAGAGAGAAGGCAGGCTCATATCTGTGGATGTTTGCAAGGCACTGCACACCCTGCCAGGGAAGATGCTGTAAAGGAAAGAACAGAAATATCATCATGCCACGGGAGCAGATCAGACAGCGCAGCAAAAATAGCAGCCTGAAAGCTGTGCACTTGGAAAAAATACACGTCTTTGTGAGGACTCTTGCTCTAAGAAGAAAGGAGGGTAAGCAGCAGTTCCAGCTGTTCCTGCAGCCTCAGGATTAGAAAGAACTGACAGGCAGGAATAGCTCTGCCATCCTGGTCCTGCTGCTCCAACTTTGTCTCACCAGCATATCTCCTACATTCTCCCAGGCTTCCTGGGGGCCTGAGGGGAGAAGGTTAAATGGAGACCTTATCCTGCTGGGGTTTAACCCAGGCTCTGATTTCAGGGAAGGCTACACTTGTTTTTTTTTCTCTGGCAGCTGGGCACTCATAGTGACTGAAAATGAGGAACTGCCCTGTAGTTGCTGTGCCACCATACAGCTGGAACATCACCAGCCAAGCAGGGAAAAGAATTACTGCGGGTGCAGACTGAACATCATCCATCCATCCATCCATTGTTCCACATGCATCCACACATCCCTCTCTCCATCTCTGAAGATTTTAAGACTAGGTTAAACTACAATACCCATCTTGATTTAGAGAGCTGAAGAAGGCTTTGCTCAGGATCCTTTCACTACTGTCTGTACAGGTGGGAGTTAGGCTGGGCAAGCCTGGAGGGCTTTGGCTTTTCCAAGCAGTAACACTTTGCTGGGAGTCAGGCAACTTGATTAAGCACTGGTAGACTGTTTTAGAAAGTTGCAATATTCCTCGCAAATAAATCACATCTTTCTATTCAAAAATGGAAGTGATATTTATAGTACTGAGTAATTTTCACTTGAAATATTTTCTGCACTTTTCAATGGAATTTTTTTGGGGGGAGAGGGGCACAGGCATTAAAGTCAGCATTTTCAGAGGAAAAGAAACAAAACCATTTTCCAAGTTTTTTTCCCTTAAAGTCAGCGTTTTGGATTCCAAATTATATACAGGGATTTAGACCTTTTCTTTCCACATATTATTTTACCACAGTAATTTTTTACTAAGGTTAATGTTTCAATAAGAATGGCTCCCCGTTGATTCCAAAATGAAAATATCACTGGAGGATCTCCTAATAAGAAAACACTGCTTAATAATATTTCCTCAGTTTTATTTTATTTTGTGCTTATTTATTGTGCTCTATATGACAGTTCCTAGAAAACAAAACTCTATACTCTGTGATCAAGAACTACTCACCTAAACTTTACATTTAAATTAATCAAGACCAAGAGAGAAAGCAATTTGTGCAGGTTTAAAAACAGGGCTCATTTCAACAACAAGAAAGGGTTTTCTTCTAGGAAAAAAGCAAGAGGTGTAAAAATGTATTTCCACTTCTGTCATGACCGAATTTTAGGAGAACAATCCATGAATGAGAAAGGATTGTTCTGCTGAGGGAAGAGGTTGCTGCCAATTAGCAATCTGGGCTGCAGGAGTCTGGGGAGATAAACTGGAGAGGAAATATTTCATTTATTGAGAGGCAGGATTGCCTCTCTGTGAATGCTTTTAGACAAGATAATAATTGAACCTTGCCTCTGTGCAAGTCCTCTCTTCCTGCAGGGATGAGGACAGAGCATTCATGAACTGTCTCTCACTACAGAAAGAATAGCCTAAGACATGAAATAATGCAGAGAAAGGAAAAGACAGACTAAAATCCTCTTCTGGGAAAGAACCCTGGCTTGTTGCCAAAGCAACCATTTGTGATACTCCAGTCCAGATCCCAGGTTTGATTTTCTGACAATGTCCCAACCCCAGGTTTTGCTCTGGACCATTTCAAACAATGTTCCCATCATGCTGAAGTTTCTCTCTTTGAACAAACCCACCATTCTTTTTTTACTCTCCTTAGTAAAACATTTTCCATCCTTCCATGTCAAACTCTGGATGTATGCCTTTGGAAAGTTGGAGAGTGGACAAGATGGAAGGCAAGGATCAAACCCAAATCATAGGGTCACTTCCAAAGACAATGTGGTGGGAAGCTCAGTGGGATGGCGATGAGGGAAAGAGAGAAAGAGGACACGTAAGAGGATGCATAAGAGTGCTGGCCCTTTTTCATCACTCACATTGAAACATTGGCATGATTTACCCTAATTTCTAAGCAAATATGTATCTCTGGTGCTGAGGAGAGACAGGTTGTCACAGATGTGGAACAAGCAGGGTAGAGATACTGGCAGAGAACATTGCTAAAGGATCAGCATTAGCACATTGGCATTTGGGCTGACGTCTTATCTCAGGCTGACTTTTGAATTAAAAGTAATTCCATGCACTCTCCTTCTCCTGGAGCAGTTACTTTATTATTAGGATTGATTTTTGTCCTGTTGAGCTCTGCCTTCCCCTGCTGAGTGACCGGAGGGGCCAAGTCCTGCCCTGGGGGGAGGAGGGGGCGGTTGTGAAGGCACAGCTTTGTCTCCCAAAAGCACTGGTGGGTACTGAGGCCCGGGGATGGCTGATAAGGGATGGAAGGGGAGCAGAAGAAAGGCCCAGTGACGAACTTGGCACAGAAAACAAAGTGCTATCCGGGCACACAGGCTGGCAGCGTTGGAGTGCACAGCCCAGATAACAAAGAGCTGCAGCATGCAGAGCTGAGACCACCTCTCTGGCGATGTCAGGATGCTTCTGTTCCCTCCATCACTTCCCAGCAGCCCCATTTCCAGCCATGGCTTCTGGGGGATGCCAAAATGCCACTCCAGATCTGGGTCCCTCTCTCCAGTCCCCTGTGGTGGGCAGACATTCCTCCCTGATCACAGATCTCCCCCTGACAGCTCTGAGATTCAGCTTCTACAAAGGCCTCTCGTCCCTCTCATCTTTAAATAAAGAAGAGTCCCATTAAATACTATAAAGCATTTATTGGCCAATGGGTAAAATGAACGGGTTCCTTTATGACTGCAATGATCATTAATGAAACTTTAGGGTCCCTGTTGGGACCATGGAGCAGAATAAATGACTTCTTGCCAGTCATTGTCTCCCTGGTTTCTAGGACTCTCCACCAGAAATGATCCAATTTCATTTAAGGACAATCAGATTAAAAACAGATTAAAGTAAAAGCACCTCATGCCCCTGTTCTGACTTAACTGTGATGAAAAACAGAGCATGAAGTAACTTTATAATGGGAGGAAGCTCATTTAAATATTCCCCTCCCAACAGAAAGAGATTTAAGAATTAAATGAATGAGGAGATTTTCCTTTTAATGAGATTAGCCTTTTATAATTGCTCATTATGGACCACTCCAGAGATTTGGAAGAAAAAAGGTTATACAACATACCTGGAAAACACTGCATTAGAAACCAGCCAACCCTGGCCCTTCACCAGCAGTTCCAAAAAGTGAAATTCAAACTAGTGTCTACTTACAAATCACTCATCTCAAGTGGCTGCAACTCCTCCAGATCCTCTCTGCAATTACTGGCTTTGTAAAGAAAGTGAAACAGAGGTTTGAGATTAGCAAACCTTAATACATTTGCTAAAAATTCTCCCCTTTCCCCATGGAAACACATTTATTTTTGACTGTCAGCTGTCTGGCAAAGCCATGTGATTTCATTTCATCTTTCCAAATTTCAGTCCTACCTAAAATAAAGGCTGGACAGAGCCGCCCCTTCTGGCTTGGAAATGCGGGCTTGATTCAGAAGCATTATGGGGAGGTTGGACTAGGAGTTTTGTGTCTGAACTTGAAGCATTTGACTCAGAAGTCACAGCTTTGGGCTCTACAATAATACCAGAGTAAGGATATATGTGTATTGTTTCATCCTTCTCTGACTGTGATTTATGTTTAGTGTCAGGCTCTTTTGGATGAGCTGAAACTAATATTCAGAGCAGGATTTTCTGACAAAGTGGGATTGAGCAGCTGCTTTCTTCATCCCTGTTGACGGGACCAGGCAGTAAATGAGATCAATGGCTCTCTTTGTTTCCTCTGTGTGCTGTGTATTCACAGTGATCAAAGTCTTGCTCCTTTTCTTTATCTCTTCACCTGCAGTGGTTGCTCTGAACCCGTATTTGGCAGCCGTGCCATACACAGACACCTTAGCCCTGGGCGGCAGGGTGGATCTTGCACCTTTGATACTGGGAAGCCTAGATGCCTTTCCCAGCCATTCCCTTGGGATATGCAAAGTCCACTAAATACAGGGAGAGACTCCACTCCCTGAAATTTGGCTGCCTTAGAAATGAGCATGTCCTGCTCTCCTTGCAGTCAGGGGGGAGAGAGGCATTTCCAAAAGACGTTCTGCTACACTCCAGGAAGGTGTATTAAGGCAGGTGGGAAAACGATGTCACAGGACACCACTTTCTCTTGTCACCTTCTGCAGGAACAGCTCAGAGTAGACTCCTCGTTGTCAAGGCCTGAAGTCCAGATAGTGGGATCCTGACCAGGATCCACTGGGTTTTGAGAAGGCACAGTCCCATGTAACCTTGCAGAACACTGGAAACCCTCACTGGCTGTGACACTGGGAGCTCAGGCTGAGTGACCAAAACCATGTCTTGGAATGCTCACAGGGAATGACCAAGCCAGCTCACCAAGGCCATCTGCCATTCAGCACAAGGCAGTGGTCAACATGTCTGAGCTACAGCTGCTCAGACCTTTTTTGTCAAATCATTTGGCTTTCAACACAGTATTTTCTTCCAGTTTCATTTTGTTATCAGATGTTAAGTCCATTTCTAGAGTTTTCAGGATTAGTTCACTTTGATTTATACCTCCTTTCCATGCTAGCAAAGGCAAACAGTCACTGTTTCCCAAGCATCTCTGCTACCCACTGACTGCATTCCCTTGTAAATCTGTGCTGATATCAGAACCAGGCAGAAAGTGAAAAGTGTCATTAATGAATCCAACCTCTCATCCCTATCCACCCACCATCTGATACTGTGCTCTCCCCCCTGATCTCACCAGGGCTTGGGAGGTGCTTTTAATCATGTGTCGAATATGAGGAACTCAGCCTAACCTTGGCCTTGAATGCATACAAATGGACTTTATGTTAATATTTGCAAATAGCTTCTCACAAGAGTAAAATACCTCCCAAGATTCCCATCTTCTGGGGCTCTCCAGGCAATGGAATGGGACAGATGCAGCCATCAGCATAGCCCAGGGATGAGGGCAGAGGCAGAATCACAAATGTTCAGCTTAAATCACCCAGCTGCTGGGGAAGTCAGATGTCCTGTGAGGTCTTGGCACCCCAGAGTAGCCCGTGGGCAGCCTCCTGAGTGTCAGTGGGCAACATTACTTGGTGAATCAAGAGGGTTGCTTTTTACTGAAAACCAGCCTTTCAGGAGGGCTGGAGGTATTTGGGAATTCAGGTCAAATGCAGCAAAGAGTCTTGGTGGAGACAAATGGAGGGCGTTTTGAGAGAGAATGTCAAAACATTTTCTCTCATTCTCTTTTCCCCCCTGTTACACAGTAATTTTTTTTTCTTCAAAAATTGCCCTAATTTTCTGGAAACAGTAAAATAAAATACAGACAAAGAAACCCACCTGCACGGGATAGAGCAGAGATGGGGGCTGACTTGAACCCACATTTTCCTATCTTTGCTTTCATGTGGGGAGCACTGGGCAGCTCAGGGAGACGGAGTTGCACTCATAAAGAAGAAAAAACAAATCCTCTTTAGCTCACGCAAACCATTCTCCACAGCCAGACACTGACCTTCCCACTCTGTTAGTGAGGCAGCTCCTCCCCTGAAGAAAGTAAGAATGGAATACCCGGGACAATGTGCTGTCAATGACCCTTACAGCTAAGCCTCCAAGGTGTCCATGCAGGATGAGTTTGGAGGCTCCAGATCATAATTTTTTTTCAGAAAAGGAGAAGGAATTATCATGTTCATTGCTGGGTTGGCAGTGCCCCACTCCCTGTCATGAGCCACTTGTCTGGTGAGTGATACCTCTGCTGTCCCCAACCCCACTGCACGGTGAAGGAGAGCCTTTCTCTCCTCCCATGCTGTCACCCCAGCACTATCTACCCCTGCCAGCGACTTGGAAATTAAAATAATAAACAAAGCAAGAGACACTGTGTGCAGAGGCTAACGTACCATAATGCTCTGAAACACAGGCAACCAGTGCCTCACGCTGAGCACAGAGGATGTGTTTGAAAAATGTATCTCCCTCTGACAGCAGTTATTTCAACATTATCTTTCTTTTTTTTCTTAAACTTTAAAATAAGGCATTTACTTTCCCCCAGCTCATCATCTTCTAATGGGGAGAGCAGAGGGCAGTGGGGAAAAGCAGAAAAATTACACTTTTTAACACAGCCAAGGTTGGTGGGATTTAAATCATGGGAAAACAAATGGAATTTAACTGCCTGGCTGAAGTCACATTCATGTTGTGGGTATTTATGGCAATCATCACTAACAACAGGAAGAGATTAGATGTTGCTGAGAGCCTGAGTACCTTTGGGGAGCAGGAAGTGACTCTGCCTGTCAATGTGTGATCTTTAAAGCAAGAGTGGGATGTGTACATGTACACACACATCCCTGCATGTGCCTAGGTGTGTGTGAGATTGTCCTTGGTCCACATATTTGATGTCTGTCCCAGAAAGACCTTTGCTAGGCAACCTCGATCTCCCAACTTAATCCCAAATTTCACCTGAGATCTGATGAAGAAAGGGGAGCTCATTTTACTAGAACTGACTGAGACTGACTGCAAGATTAACTCCAGATATCAGTGTGGGTGTATCTTGAACATCTTCTTCAGCAGAGACATATAGTAATTTTCCAGCTGAAAGTAAATCTAAGTAGGAAATGCAATGTATATGGGGAATCTTCTGGGATTTGAAAGGCTGTTTTTCTAAGATCTCAGAATTAGACCTGTTTGTCTACTTGACTTTGTCGCTACTGCTCATGGTATGCAATGTGTTGTGCAGTCAGAGAACCTCACCCCTAGTAACCACCCCATGAGCCAGGTGAGCACACAGAATCCCTTGCTATGTCCCTCTCTGCATGCCTGGAATGGGTCAAGACCCAGATTACCTTTTCCCTGCAGTGTAGATTTGCTAAGGGACACCTAAGTGAACTTAGGCAGTCTGGACACCTTTCAAGGTCCAATCCTTGCCATTTGGTTAGAGTGTATATGGCTGGGACCAGGGACACAGCAGCATCTAAATACCAATGCTGCTATTTTAGAGGAGTATCTCTCCTCAGGCAGCTGAGCAGAACCCTAATGGGTCAATTCCCCAGCAAAATCATCTCATCTCCACTCCGGGAAAATAAAACACATACAGATAGAACCTCAGAATTGTTTCAAAAGATAAAATTCACTTAGAAATCCCCCTTTTCCAATTCCCAAGCAAACATGCCCATGCTAATAAAGCAAAGTGCTCTCACCCAGAACAGCTCCAGCAGGGAAAAGGGTTTTAATGGACCGACCAGGAGGGAAAATTGACTTGCAAGAAAAATTCTGGCTTGGTCCCCTGAGTGTGGGCAGGGGCACAGTTTAGAGACCTGTTTTAATCAAATTGCTTTTAAAAAGCAGAAAGGGAAAAGCTCTCTGGCATGTTTTGACCCTTGGGCATCGCAAAGATGAGGGCACAAACTATGTGATATACTGGCTCAGAGAAAAGAAGGGGGTGGAAACAGACTGAGTCTCATTTTGGGAGTGGAAAGTAAAGGAGGGAAGAGGACAGACAGATCATGTGCTGGCTGGTGGTGTTTGATTGAAACACATCTCAGGCATGGTGGCTCCAAATGGGACCCATAAGTCATCCCCAGTGGGAGCAGCTTTAGCTGGGTATAAGCATCCAGCTCCCTGCTATGATCTTACTCCAAGTTTGAGTTTATTTGTGTTGGAGGCTCTGCAAGGAAGGACTATGAGAACTCACTGTACCTGGGGAAACAAAAAAAAAATAATTAGCAACAATATCAATGAAAATAAATCAAACATGTACCAAAGGAACAAGAAATCTCCATTCCCCACCTCTGCCCCCTGAACAGCATTGCACAATGGAGATGTTGGAGACAGTGGCTGATGTAAAACTCTCTGCTGCATACTGAAATCCCAGAGGCACCAAGCACATCTGCACAGATGGGAAAATCATAAGTTACTGCACTTGGGTGGTATGACAAGTAATTTTTTGCACCCCAAAAAACAACTCAATTGTGGGAGGAATGTGTCAGTTGCAATTCTGCAACTTAATGAAATAAATCAACCAGATGGAAAGATGAGATGAAGATGAGCCCACACAGTCTTGTGGGAACACAAAGGCCACATGAAGCCAACTGCCAGGAAACCAGGATCTTGTCTGGAAGACTTCCGAGCCCCCTGTATGGTGACGACAATGAATTTTCCAAGTGAGGAAGCATCTTTGAACCTTCTCCAGCCACTGGGGATGAAGTTTCAGGAACACGTGGCCACTGAGCCACAAAAAGGCGACTTCTTGTTCAGCTGAGTAGCAATCTCAGGGGACTCTAAATGGAGTTCTCTTCCTGACTTGCTGGGATGCTGCTGTTTCTCCTAAGGGGAGCAGAACCTGAAATCCTAGGAATCTGATATCTGTAGGATGAACAAAGAGCAGTAGCAGGAAGAGTCAGCAGGAGAAAGGCCTGAAGAAACAGCATGGCTTAACCCTGCAAAGATGAGGCAACAGTGCTGGCACTCTTCTAAGTCCAAGTCAACCGAGTAAACCCAGAGCAAAAGAGTTGGAGCAAGGCTTGTCAAATCCTCATCACGTAAAGGAGGCAGAAAATGTATAGCAGGTAAATAAGGAGCATGTTTCCACAGTTGATGCCCAAGACAGAACTCCCTTTGGTCAAAGACACGGAACACTGCCAGCCCAAAATAACCCCTAAAGGCCCACAGCACCCAGCTCTCCAGAAAGGAGATTTTACAGTAGCAAATTGATTTCCAGAGGCTCCCTCATTAATTTTCATGGCACCCAGAGTGTCATTTTAGAACAAGCAGAATTATTAATGTTCAAAGTTACCCAAGTGCTATTGGGAACACAAGGCCCTCTGAGAGTCATAGCAGGGCGGACAAACTGAGGAAGAAAAAGCCAGAACTGAGCAAGTGCTTCCTTCAGGGTTCAGCTGGGCTTGTCCTTGGAGGCAGGCAGAGGGAGAAAAGCAGGAACCTTGGAGAAAAGGTCCCGTGCCCCCTCAGTGGCTCTGCTGTTCGGAAGGAATAAAATAGCACAGACAGAGCTTTTAAAAGGAGAGAAAATTGTCTAATTGCACTAACTCAGGGCTGCCCTGCTTCTGAGCTGCCCTGGGCTTCCAGGGAGCAGGACAGCAGGCAATTAGGAAGGGCAAAATACTCACAAGAGGTAGAGCTCACAGCTGGCTGGCAACACTGCTCTTGCCCTTCAAATCACATCTGAGCTTTGGTGACATCTCAGCTAATTAACGAGAAAGCCAGTCCAAGACTCCCAGACTGAAGTATTGGTTCTGGACAGATACAAACCAGTATTCCAAAACTGTCCTGAATTATCTCAAGGCTAACACAGGAGGGAGGATGGGAGCCCAATAGCTGCAAAGGTATCTCTGCCTAACTCTCCTTCTGGTTTTGCACAAAAGGCTTCATTTCCAAGCATCGCAATGCTTTTGGGGTACCCCATGCCAGCAGCCTCCCTGTGCCAGTCTCCAGCTATCCCTAATCCCAGCCACTTCTTTGCATCTCCAAACACAAGATCCAGCCATGGCAAGCTGGAAGATTTTGCTGTGCCAGGGGATACTCGTTGGCTGGCACCACATCGCCTGTGATCTCGCCCTGTTGGAGCAAGAGAAAATAAGTACCATTTGTTAACATGCCAATCGTTCTTTACACTGGCTGATTAAAAAATAATTACCCACAGCCATTATTGAGCACTCTTGCAAATGAGCTGTGGGAAGCTGTGACCGTGTGCTTAGCACACAGTGTGTCTTGCTTGTTTCAATATTATTTTAATTAAGTATCTGGGTAAAAGGCCTTTCTAATGTAACTTTCTTTTCATAAGCAGAGAGCAGGGCTCTGTGCTTGGCTGAGCGGTGACGGACTGCTATAGCCCAGCATCGCTCCAGGCTGCTTCCACTGTGGTGACACAGTGGGACACACTGCTTATTCCAATTCAAGAGGAATAATCTTAGGTAGACCTATGATGGGAAGAAAGCTTGTCTGCACCCAAGGAACATGGCCACAGCAGATAGCTGGAAGGCATCACTGCCCTGAGACCGACCGGCTGGGATCCTCTGGTTTGGTCTGGGATGTGGACAGGATGGAGGTGATGACCCAGGACATCCCCCATGGATAGGGGACTTTGCACCACCTCTCCTGCAAGCACAGGAGATCAGCACTGCTGAGGCGGGCTGGCCCTCCCAGCTGGGTCAAAAGAGCTCTGAGAGAGCTTTATCCCACCCCAAGACCACAGACCCCCAGCACAGCTTCATTTGCCAGGGTCTTTTTTGTCCTTTCCACAAAAGATCTCGCAAAAGAAAAAACAGAAGAGGTGGAGGAAAACCCACATGTTCTGGTTGCCTGTCTACCTCCTGTAGCTGCCTTTGTGCATGACTCAAAGCAGTCACATCAGATAATTCCACCTCTTTCTTATTTACGTGTTTTCCACTTTGTGCATCCCAGCCGGAGCTGTATTTAGCAGAGCACAGGGCCACCATCCTTTATTTTCGAGGGCGATTGCTCTTTCACATGAGCTTACGTTCTCTCACATAGCATTTAAGCTGCAGCATTGGTGTCAATTATCTGTTGTTTGCAAGCAAATTAACTTGGCAAACACATTTCAGGGCGGTGTCAGAACATGGCACTGGAGAATCGAATTACTGCACAGGTTCTAGCAGGACAAAACAGTCCCAGAGCTTCCTCTTGATCTTTCACTTATCAGACAAAATGCCCTCTACAGTTATTTCTATCAGGATAAAAAGACCCTGAGCAGGTGCGCCCTGAAGTCCCACTCCGATCTGGCAACAGGGAACTGAAGTTAGGCTGGGGCTTGATGCTGAGCCCTGGGCGGGGTCCTGGTTGCAAGTTCTGTTTTGGGGGATGCAAAACTTGGGGAAAAATATTATTGGACACAAAAGGAAAATTTTTCACAATAAGAGCAATTAGCCTTTGGTATAATCTCCCTAGGGAAGTGGCAGATTCCTCATCATTGGGCCTTTTTAAGATTCAGCTAGAGAGGGTGCCTGGTCATCTTGTCCAGACCATGCTTTTGCCAAGCAAAGTTGGCAAAAAGAAAAGTTGGACCAGATGATCCTTGAGGGCCCTTTCAAGCTGCTGTCCTCTGTTTTATGGAGTTGTAGCAAAAGGTGCAGCCATAACAGACCATCATCACTTGGTGAGCTTGCAGCAGAGTGGATAAATGATCTCTGACTGTTTCTTTGGCAGAGCCAGACTGGTCGTGCTCTACTCCTGGAGCAACACAGCAATAACATGCCTTTTTGATCAAATGGACACTTAACATTTCCCCAGACAATTCCTCTCTGTGAGTTGAGAAGTGCACTAATTCCAATAGACACTCCAGAAACCTGAAACCTTTAGCTTCAGACTTTGAATAGACAAAAATAAATAAAAATCAGAGGGTTTTTCCCTTGCTTCAAAGAAAACATATGTTCTCATCAGACTTTTTTTGATGGAAAAAAATAACACAATTCCCAAACAGCTCTAGTTATTGCAGACAACTTCATTTCCCATCTCAGACACGGCTGTGGCAGGAAGGTAAAAAAGCAGAATTGATGAGATCCGATTAGGTTAGATAGGCAGCTTGGTGATGAAAAGCTGCTGCTGCTCTCTCTGCACCCATTCAGGGCCATTACCAACCTTCATCCCTCTCACGCAGGGATGCTGCCCCGTTGCTTAATTCCATTCTAAGTAGCTGTTCCATGTCTCTCAATTTCTTCCTGCAGTCTCTGTTTTCAAGCACATTTTGTCCCTCTGTGTGCTTCCCCCACTTGAAATAGGAGCTTCAGAAAACCAACAAGGAATTTCTGTATTGTTTGGCAATACAATTTGGAATCCCTTGGGATAAAGCTTGCTGGATCGGTGCACTTTTACTATTACAAGGATGATGGTGACTATCTGATTCTCCCCTGAGAGCCCTTTTTCTTTCTTTCTTTTTTTTTTTTTTGTTTTGTTAATGCAATAACACTTCCTTGTACCTTCCCCCAGGAAATCGCTGTTTCCAGTGTAGCTTCACCCCAGGTCATCCAAATAACCTGGAAAGAGCCATTTTACCAGCCCCTTCTGCCTTCAGTGTGAAAGTACTCTATCTTATCTGCCAGTGCATTAAGCTGGCTGAGAGCAGAGCAGGGTTGCGGATGCAGTGCAGTTTGCTCTAACACTCTCCTTTTTTTCCCTTTCCTTGGATAATTTCATGGTCCATTAGTTTCCTGTAGCTGCTTCCTGCAAACACACACACATTGCCATGGTGTATGAGCTTCCCTCTCACTAGCACAGGCACCGGGCAGACTACACATGTAGTTGTCACACTTGCTCCAGGGGCACAGGAAAAGCAGCTCAGCTGTGTCCAGGGCAGTGCAGAGCCGGATCCCCAGGGATGCTGATGTCCAGAACAGTTGGTACACTCCACATGAAGGTGCAAAAGTGCTGATAAACCAGTGGGTGAGAACTGGTCCAGATTGCCACTGTCGCAGCATGGGGCGGTTTGCATGACACCGTCTGGCAGAGGCACTTGCATGGGGAATACAGCAGAGAAAAGGGTCAGAGGGGGTTTTCCCAACATCCAGCCCTGCAGCTACAGCAGGAGCTGGAGCATCCCATCACACTCCCCAGCGAGAACAGCCTCTGGGCTACCCCAGCTCATAGCAGCAGGCAACAAGCCCAGTGCCCCCAGCACCCTGCCCTTGCAAAGAGAGCAGCTGAAGCCTCACGTAAGACCCTGCACTGGAATACAGAGTTTTGTGTATCTTAGTTTTAAATCACCATGAGGAAAGGAAAAAAAATCTGCACATGAGGATTTTGCAGCTGCATTTCACTGCTCAATTCTGAAACTTGCAGGTTTGGGGAACCACTTCCCAACAGTGAAGTCTGTGCCCAGATGTGACTGAATTTTCAGGGAGAGACTGTGCTGTGCCACCTGGAGAGGCTGGGGGCAGCAGGACCCGTAGCCCCTCTGGATGGACATGGTGTGGGTGGAGAGGACTGGTGAGACTGATGTCTCTCCAAAATGACAGCTTTTGCTTAAAGTTTGCTTTCCCTCTCTGACAATTGAACTTTGGGGAAAGAAGAAAAAAAAAAAAAGAAAAAGTAAAAAGAGTCAGGACAGAATGTCAATCCTGAATGGGAAGAATAAAAATAAACAAAAAACCCACCTCAAACAACCCACAAAAAAACTCCCAACAAAACAAAGGAAGGTGGGGGGTAGATCTGGTGGGTCTAACACACAAAGAAATGTTATTCACAGGCATTATTGATTAAGTTTTCCTCACCAACACATACGTAAATACTTATCTCTCAAATGAATAAGAGGCTCTGTAATGCTGGAGGGAAGGAGGGAAAAGATTATTGAAAACGTGAGGGTCAGAGAAGCATCCGGCTGCAACGGATGCATTGAGAAGATAAACGAAGACGTCTTTGTCAACACATCGGTCTGCAAAGACCAAGTGAGATAGAAGGCAGCAATTTTCAGGCACTAGAAGCTATGCTTGGACTTTGATAACAATGAAATAGAGGTTATGGAGCAGATCCTCACCTGGGCTAATTCAGTGCCAGAACCCTGCTCACAGGGTAGCTACACCAATTTACATCACCCGAGGATCCTGCTCGCTCTGGACAAAGCAGCTCATTAGCAGAAAGGCAGAAGCAGAGGTTTATGACAACATCTGTAGGGCAGGGAGAAAAGAAAGAGCAACGAGTGAGATCAAAGGAGAAATAGAGGAAGAGTTGGGGCTCTGACTCATGAGTACCCCAACCTGCCTAATCACCTGGGAACCACTCCATCCCCAACACTGCCTTGCCTGCTGCCACACGGTGGAGCACACGGGGCTCTGTTGCAAACAGCTGCGTCTGGGGATGGCTGGGACATCAAGGCAATGTGCCAGATCCATTGAGACTAGATGTGGCCCGTGAGCCAAACCCAGTGCCAAATGTAGCACCACGCAAAGCAGGGCTGGGACCCCCCCACACACACCCCAATTGAAAGGGAGCAGACAGGAAGGTTTGGTGCTGAGCATTTCATGATATCAGCCCAGAAGCTCTTGAGGCATCTGAAGGCTGTGAGGAACCTTCAGGATAATCTGTTCTGGTATCTAGCATCCCCATGGGAGATCAGCTCATGCATCCTGCCTGCAATTCACATCTCCAGCACTATGGCTTTCTCCCAAGGCAGCAGGATTGTCTCAGGGACATATTCAACTGGCTCAGCACAGCTCAGGACTTACCTTTCTACACCTACATCTCTGCATCTGCCACCACATGAGGCAGAAATGCTGGGACTACACAGGCAGGGTTTCTCTCAAATATGACATTGCAGTGGGTGTGCTGACAGTGGAGTTAAGAAGAAGACAAGGTCCACTCAGCACAGGGAACTCAGCAAACGCTAGCATGGGCTATGGGCTTGGAGAGGTGCATGAGTGCAGGACTGAAGGTGCATGTGCACCAGGAGACACTGCAATTCCTCCAGAAAAGCTCAGGTAAGTTGCCAGCCATCAGGTCTGCCCAGCTGTACCCAGAATCAGGTCCCTCCAAGTTCACCCAGCAGGCCTGTGGATTTTGAAGCTATTCCCCACCCATCAAGGGTTTGCTCCTGTCTCCTCATGTGGCAGCAATCAGAGACAGACACTGGGCTCTGCCTCCGATAACCTCTCCCTTGCAGTTTCCATGCAGCTCCTTGTACCTCAGTTTCTCTGCTTATGAGCAGGGACACAAGGTACATCCTTAAAGACCCACTTTGCTGCAACACCTGCTCGATCCACTTCCAGAAGAAAGGGGGAAAAACCTTCAGGGCTTTTCCTACTACCTTTTCTTGGTGTCTCCAGCACAGGCAGCAAAGCTGCCGTTATCCCAGGGAGTGGAGGCTCAGGAGCTGGAGCAGGGCAGCCTCTAGTGGCTGCGAGCCAGGAATCGCGGTCCCCAAACCGCTGTGAAGGGATGTCTGCTCCCTAAAGCATCCTGGCCTGAATAAGCCACAACCTGTGCTGCTAGATTGCCCCACAGCTCATAGCTGTTGGTCACTGGCCTGTCCCTCCCTGTTTACACCGCTGCCTCCCTGCTGCCACAGCCACCTCTCACACGCTGTTTCCACCCACTCCTCCAAACACCTCCGACCCCATGGGCTCCTGCTCTGCCTGTGCAGCCAGAGGTCCCAAAAGACACATTTCCCAGACCTCATGGATGTGCCACAGGTGTCCACAGGGCTTGTAGAATCCCTGGAAATAGCTCTGTCCCCAACAAAGATTTGGCCATGCAGCTGATTGTGGGTAACTATCAGACCTGCAGCACAGTCTGTAAGTGCTGGAGTTGACTGTGACAGCAAATCCATCCAAATTCCATTAATGCTCCATCTGGGCAAGCATGACCTTTTCTGATGCAGAGTGCTCTGGCCTTAGGGATACCCAGTGCATCCTCCACTGCATAGGGAAGAAGTTCTCCCCAGGGAAGCAGATGGCCAGGGACTGAAAGACCAGCCCTACACCCAACATTGCATCTGTGGCCAGAATTTTCAATGCCTCCTTGACCGCCATCTGCCAACAAAACTTCACCTTTCAGGTTTAAATTCATGTTATACAGGCATCCCACAGCTCCAACCCAGGCCTTCATCTTCCCCTCCCACAGAACATAAAAATGAGTAGAACAAGACAAGTGAGACAAAATCCTCCTGGCTGCCTCAAAGAGCCATTTGGCTTCACCTCAGCACATCCCCACTCCCTGCCTCATTTCAGTTTTACTGGTGAATCAGAGCTCTCCAGCTAATGTTTGAGCACTGGGGCAGGGATAAGGGAGGCAACCAGAGACCAGGCTCTTTGTGGGTGTATTGGAGGACAGACACCTTGACAGACAGACATAAATCTGCAGATAAAGCAGAAGAGGAGCTATTTACACACCAGCGTGGGATGATCACTTGCCATGAGTTGGACAGAACATTTTCCTGCCCTGTGTTTCAGGGCAATGACTGGTAACCAAGCACAGCATCAGTACAACAGGCTGACTGACCACTGCCTATTAAATATGTAAGCAATTTAAACACAGTTCATGCCAATAATTCAGGCAGTGGCTTTACTCTTAAAACATCCTACAATGAAAAAGGAATGGGGAGAGAAACCAAGCAAAGAGCCCCATACTTAAGATGCATGCACCTGCTCCCACTGCAGCTGCTGAAGAACCTACATCTGCCATCAGCCTGTCCCAGTACACTTTTGTTGGAGACCTTGGCTGTGGCATAAGATTCAGGGTCACAGCAAGGTTACTTCCAAAAGCAGAATTAAGGAAATGCCTTGAGGACTGGAAACACTGGCAGACAAATCCCTTTCATGAGTGCAGAAAGGTTTTCCTCCCCACCTTTGGCTTTGACTATTTCACTAGGATTTGCAGTCTCCTAGTTAAGCAGCACAGGCAGCCATGCAGAGCATCAGTCTTTGCTGCTGCTCCGGACATCACACAGGAAGTCCTGCAGTAGGGCCAGGTTTTGTAGCTCCCAGACACTCAACATTTAAGTTCTGGGAAGAACAGTTCCCAGTCTACACATGTTTATGCATACTGCCATTCCCTAACTACAGAGGAGACCCTAATCCTCCACAGGATCTCCTAGTCAGGAACAGAAGTCAGCCAAAGTCAGGTTTGAAATACTGAAAAGGGGGTGAAGCTGATTATTGGTTGGGACTGGATTGTTACAGCACTGAGAGCATCTTCTGTTAGAGGCTTGGTGTCCAGTCGAGCTGGGCTGTGTCTGTGTAATGTGAATCATTTGGCCAAAACCAGTCAGAGAGCCTCAACATATCTGAGAAATTTTTGCTTCTTCCTGCTGAATATCACCTTGTTCCTTTTTGACTGTTTCTCCCTTTTGTCTCAGCAAAAGAATAGTTAGTATTGTCCCAAAAGCCTGCTGGGATTATTTCTTAAAACCCCAGATTCTTCTTGTTACTACTCTATAACTATTCTTTTTTGAAATAATTTCTGCTTTCCAAGGTATGAAACTTCAGAGTGACAGGTTACAGCCACCCTCCTCAGAAAGTGCATCATAGGCAAGATAAGGCAGGACAACGACCAAAACAGCTGCTGAACAAGTTATAGAGGAGGACAGGGACAAGATACAACCTTTTATCCCCTGCTTTCACTGAGACATTTGTCCCTTCTTAACTGAAGCAGACATCCTTTGACCAGCAGCACCTGCACCAAAGGACCTGAGCCCACCTCTGCCCAGACGGTGTGGATGAGGAAGGCAGCTGACTGGAGTGGGAAGCTGTTTTTAGCAAGACTTCTGCCTCCAGGAACACTCAACGTAGTCTGTGCTGGCTCTTCGACACCAAGGCAACGGCAAAATTAATGGCTGTGCTTCTGAAAGGGATTTAAACATTAATAATGAAGAGGGGACACAGCTCCGCAAGGCACATTAGCAGCCATTCAGGGCTTCACTCGCCTCAGATGATTACAAAATGGTGTGTGTAATGCAAGGGTCCTCTTGTGATGGGGACCCATCTATTGGGAGTGGGGTGGAGATGTGAGACAGCTTGGCATAGCCTTATCTTAACTGTACTAGACGGATCCTGTCTTCCCTTGACTCCCTTTCCCTAAAGCCGTAGTGGATCCAGGTATTTTGTTTCTCAAGAGCATGAAAAGATTCTGTTAGACCTACATCTCCCCTGATGTTGCAGAGCTTTCCAAGTCACACAAGGATTACTTGATCTGTCCCCAGAATTTACTCTCCTTCTGAGGCTGTTTGGCTGTTTGAAAGTAAGAAAAAATTTGTCTTGATCAAAACAGAAAAGGGGTCAATGCAGATTTGTTTCCATCAGAGAGGCTGTCTGAGCTGTTCAGAGGAGAAGCAGGAGCTGAATTCAACTCACCTCCTTCATCTGATGATAGCATCAGGGCACAGCAGAATCAGAAGTCTGGTGGTCATAGGGTCTGGCAGCTCCCACATCTTCCCCAGATGTCAGTGCCAAGTCCTTCCCCTATTCAGTGACACAGGTCATTCACCCACATGCCCCATATTCCCCTCTTCCCAGTAAGTTGAACCTGCAGAGATGCTGCAGACAAACAAGCTTCCCAGGAGGCTGGTTCGGTCACGATCAGCTCACATACCCAACACCTCGGTGTCCCCAGACATTGAGACACAGCTCATTTGGCTCTGTGCTCATTATCTGTACTGCCCTGTGACAGAGACCTTCAAAAACAAGACCTCCTGGCCTGAATCTGATAGAGTGTCCTCTGAGTTCCCCTTACTCACTTTCTGGTTGCTGAACTTTTGGAGTCAATCTCAGGCCACAATTTTCAGGCCGTTTTCTATGATTAAGAAGCATAAAACATCCTTTTCTTTAGTAAAAGCTTAGAGTAACAAAAATTTGTCTGAATCCAGTATCCAAAGCTTTGGAACAAACACCCATTCTTGCAAACATCACAATAAAATTATGTGAGACAGCGATACTTGAAATAACACCCAATTTATCTTCCTATTTCCCCTGTATGATTATGTCTTTCATTTCACTGGGGTAAAGAACCTTGAAAACAAATGAGTCAGTTTGATTTTTGTTTCATGGAGAAGTTCATTTCCTGGCTCCTTTGCTCGCTTGCTATGTTCAGCTGACGGTCTGCAGTTTTCTGAAAAACTGAAAGATTTTTGAAACTTTGGACTCTGTGGGCCAGGAAGGAGAGTTCCCAGCAAGCCCTTGCCACCTCTCCAGTTTTGTGGTGACATTCCAGTGCCTGTGGTACCTGAAGCACAGGAGCACTGGCCTTCCACTAGGTTCCCAGCTTTCCCTCTCACAACCTTCCCCTTGGTGAACGCAACAGAGGTGATGACAGACAGCCTTAAAGCATAGCAAGATTTATCTGATACATTTAAAATGTAAATAGGAAATAACCCACCCTCAGCATCACACAAGCCTGTGATGGTGGTGGGAGCAGGGGCTTGTGAGCCCTTACCTGCTGTGTAACCCTGACCACAGGACACAACCACAAAGCAATATTTACCCTCTGGAAATGGAGGACAGTTTTTCACCCCATCTGAGAAACTGCCTTGCATCTTTGGTCTCAAGACCCTTGACTTGCTTTTCAGAGTGACTGCACCAGGTGAGGGAAGCAGCCCAAGGACTGTAGAACCTTTCCTTTCTTCAGACCTTTGGCTATTTTCCTCTCTCCCCTAGGTCTGTGCAGCAAACAGGAGCCCATCACCTTTGCCAGGTTAATTTTATCTCAGAATGCATCCCCAAAACTGTCACTGAGCACAGGTCTCTGTACCTGCAGGAGCAGCTCTGAATATCTCCACCCAAGGAGGCACTTCAAAACCTCATTCTCCCCTCCCAAACCCTGAGCACTTCATCTCACCCTTGCAGGAGCAACCACACTCTCACACAGAGTTTTCCCTAGACTTGCGAGGAGATATGGCCAATTTTGCAGTATTATGAATGTACATACACGAAAGTTCTGATTCAAACACTTTCATTAGATTTAGTCACTGGCTCCCAAATATAAAATGATGGTGACACAAATTCCTTCTCAGCCCAAGTGACTAATTGTGGCACAGAGGCAATTAGGCTTGGTTAAATGATCCATGTCCCTTCAAAATAATGGTCTGTCAAGCTGCATTTGCCCAAAATAATCTGGGATTGACTTGACAATCAAAATATCTGTTTCTTCAAAATTAATAAAAACCCAGAGTTCCTTCTTTCTCCAAGGTGCAGCTGCAAAATGAAAGGGCTGTCTCACTGCATATGGAGGAGGATGGGCCACCCTGAGCGAGGAGGGAACAGCCATCAGAAGGCAAGATAAAACAGCTATCACAAACTACTTGCTGCAGGCAGAATACATCTGGAATAGAACTGGATTGACTGTTCTGGCCTTTTGAAACTCCCTTCCAAAAGTCACCAGCGCAGGATATAGCTACAATGAGGGAAGATGGGACAGACAGGGACCTCTGGTCACCTCCACCAGACTGTTACAGAGCCCCCGAGCACCCAACACAAGCTTTGCTTGTTGCACTCTGAGGGCAACTCTCCATTTCTGAGAGCTTCCCTCTAAACAAGCCCTGCTAGCAGGCATTTGTGACCTATGATCCTGCAAGATCCTCAAGATCCTGCAAGACCCTGCAAGATCCATAGCTCCTGGGGTCTTGGGAAGTGGATGAGTCATCTCATGGAAACATTTGCAGGAAACACACTGCAATGACAGTGCTTTGAGGACATGAACACTCAGGAGATGAGAGCCGAGTTTCTCCAGGCTTCAGACAGCAGATCCCAGAGCACCCTGCACTTCCCCATCCAATATCCTAACCCAGAGTTAATAAAGACCAGTCCTCAAGTTTGTTACCTAGTTGTCTGCCTCCACAGGGAGCTCCTACTAATTAAGTATAGTAGGTTAATTGGAAGAACCCATACAGACCTCCCTGGGAATGAGCTCCTCCATCCCTGCAATCCCATACCACCCGGTGGAAGGATTCTTTAGCACACCCACAACAGTGGGGGCACTCACCTCCGTGGGACCCCAGCAAAGGATGCCCTGACAGCTCAGCTAATTTCTACATCGCCCCCGAATTGTGTCAATGTAATTTCCATCTGGTCTGCACAGCTCACTGCACCCAGCTCTGAAGAGGGAATGACAAAGCAATTACCCATGTTAATGGAGCAGATATTCTGTCCTGCCTGTCTTACTGTGTCTCTCTGCCCCCGAGGGCTGATGGCAGGAAGATGCTGCAAAGCCAACTAAGCACAGGTTGTGACCCCTCTGCATTTGCTCACATAGTCTTCCACAAGCAGCAGAGCCACAAAGGTAGCTTTTCAGGGACTTTTCTAAGTGGATTTTCACATGTCTGATGCTGTTGAGTTGACCCCTTGGAGACACCAATTTGGGTCTTTCTCCCTCACATTTCATTGAAGAGGAATTTAACATCTTTGAGACTGTCCCATGCCAGCTTTGGCTGAAATGGGGCAACTGGCTGAAGGTGCTGGAGCGAGAGGCAGGGAGCCAAGCCTTTCATCTCATTCCTGGGATGTGATGCTGGAAATCATAAATTTCACATTCAGAGCAAATTACCACCTGGGAGACAAGAAATGCCACTGCCACCTCCCAAAATACTGGTCCATCCCACACAATTTCATCCTCCATGCAAGTGCTTAAATCAGTGTGGACTGGAGACAAAGGTCCAGGGGGAGACTGAACCTCATGTTTACATGCTGGATGAGCCCTTGCCAGGAGCAGATGATGGGATCCCTGAAGTCTGTGTGATGTGCACGTGACAGAAAGGACTCAGAGCTGATGATGCCACAGGTCTCCAACCCCTGTTCTTTTCAGTGAACTCAGCAGCACAGTCAGTAACACACAGAAATAGCAACTTACTACTGGGAGAGATTTTTCACCAAACTGTCATTTCATCTGTGACTGTCTGGGCTGATCTGCAAAAGATGACTGTAAAATACCTCCAAAGAGATGTGGGAATAGAAACAATCCTCCACTGTAAAACTAAAATTCACTGACCTTTTAAAGGATAGTGGGTTATTCATGCTAGCACTCATAACATGATATAATCACTCTCCTCCAGTATCCCCTCCACGTTACAAGGAGATTAATTACTTGTATTCCTCATATTCCAATTTAAAAAATGACCTATTACTTCTGTTCTAGCTAAGCCTCTCTGCTCCACAGGTAGCAGTGGCTTTAGCTCTTAGGCTAAATGGATCAACATGCCCACTTAAGCTCAGGGTAGTTTCTTTCAATTTACTTGTAACTTCCAGAATTCCTTCTGGCACACAGTGACTCAGGCAGGCCTCCTAGGCCTGGCTCTCCAGTCCCTGACACCCTGGGGCTCCTACAAGTTCTCAGACTTCAGCAAGGAGAAGAACCACAGCTCCAGGCATGGATGAAGGTGGGCAGGAAGGTGTTAAATCTGGAGCTGCACTAGTTCTTTCCCTCTGCAGTGGGGACTTCATCCTTTATTTATGGGCCAGCCTTCTCTGGATACTAGACATTTAAATTTTTCAGCAAGGTCTATGTCCCATCACCCAGGGCAGTTTAAATTTTCACTCATCATGCACAGACGTCGGCACAGGCATCAGCAGAGGGATAGTAATTACAGCAGGAAAAGGATGAAGAGTCAGTCTTGCAGTGATTATCCCCTATGTAAAATAGAATTATGTATATTTTACAGGATGAAAATGATCAGCCTGTTGCACTCCTTAGCCCTGCCTGAACGCAACAGAGAAGAGACATTAAAAGAGCTTCTCATTAAGGTGTTGTCTCAGCCAAAGGACATCACTGCTGGAAACAGCCCCTAAACATGAGAAAGCTCCATGTAGCACTGAGCTGGCTTTGAGCATGATGTGATCAATAATGTCTGAATGCTCATCAAAAGGCAGCCCAAGAACAGAAAGTTGTTTGCCACAAGAGTCTCCAAAAAGAGTTGTAGCATAGGATGTTTCTGCATAGGTTGCTGACATCTAACTCTTAGGAGCTCAGATTTTCAGAGACTTGTGAAAATCCAGCTCAGTGCACAGGAAATCCTCGGCTTTGCTTCCTCCAGTTACCAGCCACACCAAGAGCAGAAGCCACCACTGACCCAGCTGTCAATAGAGATGCTGATAGCCAGAATATGTTTGATCATTAGGCACACTCAGACAGATTGTGTTTATGTGTCCGAAAAGGTTCAGGCTCCCAGCAGAAGCTCCTGGGCAATTTGCACAGCTCAATATAACAATTTGCTCATGAATAACGTTATGGGAGAGAGAAGCAATGTTGCCTGAGTGCTAAAGAGGAGAGCTGGTCATTGCCTTGCCATCGAGGCATCGCTCCATGATCATTTTGCCAGATTTGATTTAAACAGCTAATTACTGCTGCAGGAGAAGGGGGAGACTCTCTGAGATGCACAAGAGCACAAGGCTGTGTCTAGTTAAAAGGGAGGGTAGGGAGCACAAGGGGTCCAATTCCCCCACATACAGCGAGGCTGTTGCAAGGATAGAAATGAAACTCCCATGTCACAACCCCCCACCTGCGAAACCCCAGCTGCTTTTCCTTTCACTGCAAGTCACATCCAATGGAACTTCACATTTGCCTCCTTCCCCTCCCTCCCCTCATGTCGGAGGGCTGCACATGGTAACTCAAGTGTTGTGGACTCCCAAACAGCACAGCCCAGAGGAGTCCTGCACTGAAGCTCCCACTCACAGGCCACCACAGCAGAGAGAAAGGGATGCCCCTGAGAACCCCACTGGGCACTTCTGGAAGTGGAGGCAAAAAGTTTGTTTTTCTTTCATGCACTGGAAGCTCTCTAATTGCACAAGACTGTTTCTCTGAGAAGGATGTAATTAAAAGTGAATGGCTTCAAGTCTTTTATCATCATGAATATTAAATAAATATAAACACTACATCAATATTCATTTAAGCAGAAACATAAAATGAAAGGTAGGACTTGATCGAGCTGACACTTCAGCATTTTATAGATGGAATTACACACCTAGGGGGTGAAAAAAGGACTCCAAAAATCAACAAAACAAAAAACCCAGAAAACATTTATGACCTTGGCACAAAGCAGCTGAGACAGGCTGGAAGTGACGGCCACCCCATGATGTGTTCTTCTTCATCACCCTGTACCCAAAGATAGTTGTTTCAGTGAAAGGTATAGGGCATTTCCAGGCTGACAGTTTCAGCACTAAGTGGTGCAGGAGCTGGTTTTCATCTCACCTTTGCTCACAGCACTGATGCACAGGTGTTTGCTGGAGTCACTCTGCAGATGCACAGTCCGAACTGGATGTTCTTATTGACTACACCAATAGCTCATTGTGCTACAGTATTGCTGTGGGGTGAACCGAGTCCTGCTGACGAAGCCGATCCCATCCCTTCACAGCCCTGTAGTATGTTCAAGATTTTCCTCAATTGGAAATGGATATAAAATCACATTTCCTGTCCAGTTTCTCCTTCTCCATCCCTAGTTTCACCTTTTGTTTCTCTTTTCCAGCACTCCCACAGCACTGATGAGACATGAAGTGTATCTCACCATTAGCAACTGCTGCAGGCAGCTAGATGGTCCCTCAGTCTCTTGTTAAGGTTGCTAGAGCCTCATCAGTGACCTGTTTGTGCGTGTTTGGTGTCTTTATTACTGTTTAAAGCATGGTAGCACGAAGCATCTTCACCCACCTACACCAGCTACAGATACAGCTCATCCCCTGCACATTGCACCCTCTGGCCTCCAGTCATCACGCACTGGCTTCCCCCAGGGAGCCCAGACTGAGAGCTGAGCAAAGGTCTGTGTGTCCCAGCTCAGCCCCCAAAAGTACCATAAAGATGCCATTAAGGAGAAATTGGACATAGCTGGTTTGCAAGAAAGTCCTCCTTGGCAAGTCAAGCCTACATCCTTCTCCTTCAGGAGGTCACAAGTGCCCCCACCCTCATTACCAGGCTTTCCTAAACCCCAGGCACACCACACCTCACCTACACTGCACCTGTCAGCCTTCTGAGCAGCTACTCACACTGCTGTGTGCCCCAAGCCTGATGGAAACGGCCGTGGAGGGAGACCGAGCAAAGGAATCATGGGGAAAGTCCTCCCAAGGTTCAGCAACACAACTCCCAGCTGCTCTCTAGCTATTTATGCAGTTTCCAGGCTCCTTCTAACTGGTCTACAGGCAAAGCCAGTGCACCTGAGTCAGAGCAGTGAGCAACATTAAGGCTTCCAGCCATCCTCAGCACCCCGCTCTGAGATGGGAGCACAGTCCCAAGACATGCCCCCAGGCTGCAGAGCTTTCCCTGAAGTGTAAAACTGTTGTTTAAATTTCTTCCTTCTGTAAGCAAGGGCGCAGCATGTCAGGGTCACTGCCTGATGGTGTCTCAGGCAGGCTCTGGCTTCAGACTTCTCCCTTCACCAGTCTGTCCCCTCTTTGCTTCTCCACTGGTAATGTGAACTCTGCCCCAGAAGTGGCCACATCCTGACAGCAAGTGAAATCACCTGTGTGCAATCGTTTTGTCATGCTAGAAATATTCAATATCAATTTTTGTGCTCAAATACACCCCCAAAGAGCTCACTCATGAATGAATAATGCAGAAATTACTCTCCACAAATGCAGCCCAGGGCACCGTTC
The DNA here is from genome assembly GCA_013400415.1 of Scytalopus superciliaris. Taxonomy (NCBI): domain Eukaryota; kingdom Metazoa; phylum Chordata; class Aves; order Passeriformes; family Rhinocryptidae; genus Scytalopus; species Scytalopus superciliaris. The sequence continues at coordinate 100,974 of VXBX01002024.1, forward strand.
CTCTCTGCCCATTGTTGCCTTCAGGACTCACAATTTTCTGCTTCTCCCAAGCCTATGGCTCATTGTCAGCTGATTTTTTGCGTCTTGGAGGAGTCTGTTGTGGCATGAGCAAGAATCAAAATGTGATTTGAATGACATTGTAAATGTGGTTGTCCATAAAAGCACAAGTCACAGCAGATTTTGAAGATAACTAACGGTCCGTTGCTGGGTCTCATATATCCAGGTGAGTTGTTGAAATGCACCCAGCACTCCTGTCTCCAGCTATGTGATCTATGAGCTGCGTTCCCGCCCCCAGCCTACAGAACATGTTATGCATCGCCTGCCATTTGCAGGGTCTTTGCACACCTCCTAACAACTCGACCCGGGCCGGATGATTAACAGCTTGTAATGAGAGCAGAGCTGCTGCTTGTCGATAATGCTCCACAGCAAGACTCACAAAGCCCACATGAAGAATGACTGCTCCCGAGCAGTGCACATAGGCAGGCAAGCGGCTCACAGTCCTCTCCTGTATTCCTTGTTACCCGAGTCCTCTACTACTCCCCTGTCTGTGCTTAAGCCAAGAGTTTCCAGTCTTTGTATTACTGCTCCAAGGGATGGCCAGTGGAAGGATTAAATATCCAGACTTTCCTTGGATGGGGATGCTCAGACGACTGGGACAGCTGGCCCTTCAGCTGGCTGCATGAAAGCAGCAGTTTTGGAAGCATATTTATCAGTTAGCGGTGTGATGACTTTGATATTTGTATTGTCCTTGTGTCTAATGGCTCAGCCCTTCCAATGTCAGAGCATCTCACGTGCCTGGACAGCCATCCTCACCGTGACAAAGGGACACCAAGGTGAACTGAGACAGGGGACATCAAGCCTCCTTGGATGCCATGCTGTGTGTGAGGTGCAAGGCACACACCCAGCCATGGCTGTGGGGACCTGGGGATCTCTTCAGCAGTAACAGTGTGCACCAGCATCAATGGTCAGAGGACTTGTCTTAGACACCTTCTTGCAAACTGGCCCCATACACCTGCATTGCCCTCCAGCCTTATCACTTTCTCAGCAACTCAGCTGGTATGTCCCACCCTAGAGGCTGAAAGCTAGAGGGATGATCCCTGGAGGGACTGAAAAGCCCTGCAAATGTGGGTTTCCATGCTGGCAGCAGCAGTTTCCACTTGTGTCTGGGAGCAAATGAGGCACTTGTCATTGATGTCTGTATGAGCTGCCTCATGGCTGAACCAGTCCCAGCACCAGGGCTTTGCCATTGGTTTTGGCCTCACCAAGTCCAGAAGTACTGGATATCACAGTGATATTTCTTCATGCACCAAACCTTCCTCAGGTCCTTTTCTTTCCAAGCCATGTTCCTTGAGATAGCCAAAATTGTGAGGACATGACCACCAGCCTTAAAAATGCTTCCTACCACAGACAGGGGCCTGAAGGACAAATATGTGCTGGTCATGGCACATGTGGGCAGTGTCCCCAGTACCCATGACACAAACTGCCTGCCCAACCCAGCTCCACCAAGGACCAAATGGCACCACTCATGATAAATTGCTCCCTGGTCACCACCCTATCTCGTGCCACCATAACCTAGACCCCAGTGAGCAGATGGCCCAACACATCACCTGCAGGGATGGGATTGTTCATCGCTGCAGGTAGCAAAGACTTGCAGGCTTCCACGTCCATCACAGCCTCACCACCACGTCTAGAAATGATTACAGTAGAAGGGGCTTCCCCTTGGGGGAGCTTGAAAACATTGACTGGTTCTAAGAGAAAACGGGCATCCATCTTCCCCAGCAGGAAGAAGCTTTGGCTTCCCCAGGACGTTGGTTTTCAGGCTTCCCAAGAGGAGAAAGAGTCTTCATTTAGGGCAGAAAGTTCCACACCTGGAATGGGGATTGCAGACCCACGGCATGCAAGCAGGGGCTGGTGCTGTCAGGGCCAGCAATGACTCACATCATGGTTCAACACCCACCAGCTTCAGCAAGGCTAAGCTTTTGGAAATGAAAAAACCGAGAAGGAAACAATGCTCTGATTTTATTTTTTTTTCTTTTTTCCCCCCAGGGAAGCAAGGTCCTACAAACAAGCTGTGGATTGAGCTCAGGCGGCTCCTGTTATCTGTGCTTGGGAGCACGCACATAGTGCAGTCCCCTCCAACACCATGGATTTGCTATCATCCCCTGCCACCCACATAATCACTTCAGTCACACCACGCTCTGTCCCACTGCAATTTCACGGCCGCTCGGTCAGGGGCAAATCACTGTGACTTGGGCTTGTCTGAAGGTGTTACAACCGTGTGCTGCCTCTTAAGAGGGATTGGTTGTTGTGTGACCCTTATAGGGGCCAGAGCTCCCCAGTGACTCATTTGTCACTGAGAAAAGTGCTTGGACAAGCAAAAGTGCTGCATCTGGGCACCTGGGGATGAAAAACAGAGCCCTGGCCATGCAAGTGCTCCTCTGGATTCGGCAGCGTGTGGGGCATGAGGCTATGAGGTAGGACCATAAGTTTCAAAGCCTGTCCCTGCCCCAGATTTCCCCTGAATTGCTCCAATAAGTTTCAGAAGTCTTTTTCTCTTGAAAGTGTGCAAGAGATGCTCTGCTGCTTGCCTCTATGGGTACCAGGTGCCTCAACCCCTCACAAGTCTTGCCTGTCCTTCAACAGTGGTGTAGGCTTAGCCAAGCCTGTATCATATCAAGGTGGATGATGCTTCAACTCCTCAAATCTCACTCTCTCAAAAGCATTGAGGGGCTTCCTTTCCAGTGAAATACAAAGGGGAGCAATGCCAAAACATCCATCAAAATCAGGGCCAGCACTCATGGTTACACATCAACACAAATTCAAAGTCACAGCTCTGGCAGGTGTCAGGAGCCAGTGATGCAGCAGCTGGGACTCAGAAGTAGGAGAGGTATGTTTGAATTAACCCACATATGAGACAACATCATGAATTCTCTGGGTTTATTTCAGTGTTATACTTATTTTTTTCCTCTGCAGCCTTTTGGGGTTCACCAAATATTCCTCAGTTTCAGCAGAGGGAGGAATGGGGTTGCTGAAACAATCCTGATCATCTCGTGCAAGTCATGAACGTGGCTGTGACAGTCAGGCTGTCTCCCGTGACCTCATGGTGCAAATACAGAGGCAGAGCATGGGGCTGAAAAGGGGGAAAAGAGGGCTCAATATTTCCATCCACAGCATTATGGATCTGATTTTCTCTTGCAGCCAAACAAAACATTGATTTATTGAATAGCCACTGGGCTGTGCTGAGAGTACACTAGATTTTTTTTTCAGGTACCTTCTAGTGGATGCTGTGTGCTACCTCAGCAGGTCACCGCTGCAAAGGGCTGTGGCATGAGCCTCTTTGCAGGATAAGTGCTGGAGGAGGGCCAGCACAGCCCAGGGGCAGAGAGAAGTATCTGTCCCAAAAGCCACCTCACCCCTCTACATTTTCTCCTCATCCAGCCCCCAGGGCAGAATCATCCGCTGGAACTGCTGCCAGGAGCAGTCCGACAGCCCCCGGAGCCCAGCGCATCCCCGGGACCGCCGTGTCGCACCCCGACCTCCCCACGCAGAGGTTCAAGTGCCATCTAGTGGCACTCGGGGCCCCGTGGGACAGACGGGCGTCCCCAGCTCCCGTGTAGCAAGCTTTCTTTCCCTTGCCCGCCGCTTCCCACGCTGCTCTCCCATATTCTGCACAGAGCCCCTCTTTGTCATCACCCCACAGCCTCTTTTTCCCACCTCCGTGTAGTACCCCGCTCTCCACCTTCTTTCTCTTCCCCATTGTCTTATATCTCCTTTTCCATGCCCATACATCCTCCCTTTCATCCACACCAGGTTTGGGCTGTGGCCACCTCCCCTGGGACTGTCACACAGTGCAGCAGGCTCCAGGACAGGGCACTGCAAAGCCACCGAAGGACTTATCTCCTCCCAAGCTCACAAAGCAGGGAGAGGGCTTTGCAATGGGACTGCCTGCCCTGTTCAGACTCCTGAGTATCTCTTGTCACCTCCGTGCCCTGTCCCCCAGTGACATCCCCAAGGTGGCTCTCCCACTCTCCCTAACTCTCGAGCTGCAGAGAACCTGCAGCAGGGTGCTGTGGGACCCACCGGCAGCTCCCTAAGGGTGGCTTCGCTGAGACCTTGTCAGTGCTAAGAGCCACGAGGGGGCTCCAGGAGCCCATCCAAGGAGAAATGCCAGGAGCAGGGCCTGCATCTCCTGTAGGATGGAGGAGAGATGCTAGGAACAGAGCTCACGTCTCCTGGAGAATGAGGTCTTCTCCAGCATTCCTGGTGGAGGAGAGCAGGGGGAGGTGTTCACTGCTCTAAAGAGGAGCAGGATGTGCCAGAACATTTGTCCCTGCCACATACATCATGACCGGGAGCAGTGCACACGTTGCAATGTGCCCAACACAGGGCCTGAGAGAGGCTGTGGTGTGGGCTGTGCTGGCCTGACCCAGAGGGCCCATTGCAGAATACTGGTATTCAGTAACTGATCATTTACACCAGTTGCAGGTTCACCCCACAGTCTTATTCCTGTGGGTCCACATTTATCCCTCATAGATCTTTTATCCCTAACTCCACTCATTCTAGAGGTATTATTTCCAGGAGTTGAATTTGCTCCCAAGCATTAAAGAAATGCTTTGGACAGCACTGCTGAACTCAGTCCTTGGTGGGCATCATGGACATGCAGAAGTAACCCCAGGGATGACCTCTTAAAGTATAGGAGACAGTGGTAAGAAAGCAGGTCCAAGCCTGTGTGCTGGTCTGTCATGTTCTAACTCCACTGCTCCACCAGCACTTGGGGAAGAAAACAGTCCTCACGAAAAACTCAGGATTCCCATTCCTGTCACTGCATGGTGAGACCTCTGACAGTATTTCTGCAAGAACCTCAGTAAGGTGGGGATAAGACTCAACCCCCCTGACAACACTGGGACAGTTATGAGCTAGCTGGATGTCTCAGGTAAAGAGCAGGCAACAAGGGCATGCGAGACACAGTGATCCTTGCCTGGCACCCAGCCTGGACAGCATGAGATCCTCCTCTCAGTGACCTTTCTTTAGCCTTTACTCTTGGTGGACATTTCACAGAGGTATGTGAGTGGCCAGGCCTGGCTACTGAGAACCCTCTTCTCAAAAAGATGGGAATAACACTGGAGAAGGCATTGCAGCTGGAGCAGATCCTGCACTGCCTTCCCTTCCTTGTCTGCCTCCCCACCAGCAGACTCTGCAGCACAGGGTTTATGTTGCTACACAGCCTAAGAACTAGCTGGAGTGCCGAGCCCACATGCTGCAGCAGTGGGATGCAGAGTCCACCAGTGCTGACCTGCTGTAACTGAGGGATGCAATGCAATTAACCAGGACAGCTAATTAGGGCTCCAGTAGGACTCATCTGGAGACCTGAGTCCCTCACTAGAGGACTCAGCACTGCAGGTGCTGGAGTTGGAGTTCTGAGCAGTAGGGAATGGAGGTACAGGAGGCTGCAGATAATTTTAGACACTTGGGTACAGCAGAACCAGATTTGTGCCCATTTAGCTACTGCCTCTCAGCTTTCTCTAGGAGGTAGATTTGGCCAGAAAAAACTGGTCCCTGAGCTGGCCAGCATGAGCTTTCGAGGAGCTATGATTCTGCATAGCAAAGGTGTTGGTAGATGGAACAAGCACTGGGTCAAGGCAATCTCCTGGGATACAAGAGTCTAGCAGGGAAGTCAGCTTAGAGGGCTGCTGATGGGATCTGCAGTGTCCTGCCTCTTGGGCATCCTCTCCTGCCTTCCAGAGCCTACATGGATGCTTTAAGCCCATGCTGCATCCAGCAACATGGTCCAAAAAGATATGGAGCTTCTCTTGCCTCTTGGACCTTTCCCAGTCCAGCCTTGCAGTGCAGACACTGACTTTGACCCTAGGTGATCTGGCTTGAAAGAAGCATTGACAGGCATAGAATATGTCACTTCAGAATTAATGCTGCCCCTGAATTAGATGAGCTGTTCCAAAAAGCTATAGAAGGCTGCCGTGATGGAAAAATGAGTGTATGAAGGATCCACCCTGCAGAACAGCCAGGGAAAAAATAGATCACAATATATTCAGGGCTCAGACAAGACCACACTTGCCTGCAAAAATAAATCCTTGCGTTTGACACATTGCTTACATATTAATTACTTTGATCAGCCTGCCTGGGTGTGTTAGCATGAGTGAGAGCTCATGCCTGTGTAGTGATAAGCTGTTAAAACTTCCCAAATAAGGCTACAAATAATGGCAGACCGAGATCTTCCCTTTGCCCAGAGCCTTTCTCCTGTTTTTCTAGAGCTTTTCCACTCATTTTTCTGTTTTATTTCACTGTGTCTCTTACGTACCATTTCTTTCCCAGTGCAGAACCAGAGACTCATGGGTGCAAGAGAAACAGCTTCTACATGGGAAGCCAAGGAACCATAAACCCCAAAACAAAAAGACAAGAATTGGAAAAAGAAAATTCTATTTTTTTTTTCACTCTATCCCCTTCCCTCCCAGCTTCTCCAGGATTGCTGGAGAGGAAAAACCGACGCAGAGGCTGGAGGTATCATCGCCCCTTTAACAGCAGCGCCACAGCCTGACATCAGCGAGCTGGGGAGTACGGGAAGGCTGGGAGCTGCTGCTCCAGGAGTGGTGCCAACACATCCCTGTTTCCCTGCCTCTTCCCGGCTCTTGTTTGTGTGTGCCTTTTAACATGCCGCATGTGTATCCGTGCCTGCCAGTGGATGTCTGCAGGGTTTACATTAACCAGCTCAAGCTGAAGTTGGTAAACAGCTATTAATGTTTTGCTCTTCGTGTGTCCAAGGAGATTTCTGAATGAGGGAGTCACTTGCATGCTTTGACTTCCTACGTGCTTTTCCCTTGTTTGCAGCCCAGATAGATCTTCCCACTTAGTTGTGCAGACAAGGGAGTTTGGGTTGGTTTGTGCCTGGCACAGGGAGGGGAGATTAATCTCCTGTGATTTAGTGGGGAGTGTTCATGTTTTTACCTGTTTCCTGAACAGGAGGGACTCAGGCTCAAACCCTGCAACTTTAAACACTAAAGATCTCACTCCTAAGCAGCGCCCACGTCTAAAACTGCTCTTTTGCCCTGGGGCAAAATACTGAACCCAGCAATTCCTCAGTTCTGCAGAAGACTGCAAGCTAGAGCTTCAGTTTATTCGGACTGTCACAACTCCGAAGTTTACTGGAAGTCAGATTCCCATCCCAAACGCTGCCCGGCTCTAAGTAGAGATGCTGAAAGGAAGTCCCGAGCGCCAATCCCAGCGGCAGCACCACCACTAAAGCTATTTATCCCCGCACTTTTTTTTCACACATTCTTGCCTTCTGTTTTTGCTGGAGCCTCCGACTCTATTGAGAGGCAAATTTTAGCCATCTGGCAAAGCAGGCTGTGAGGGGGGGAAAAAAGAGAGAGAGAAAACACAATGTGCATGGGCACACACAGTCACATACAAAACTCTGGAGATTAGGGAAGACAAAAACTCCGCTGAATGCTGGAGCGCAGGGCAGCCCCGCGGCGGAGAGGAGGGAGAGGCGGGCGGGGAGGAGGGCTCGGATGCGGGCAGGTCTGCCTGCCTGCTGCCCGCCTGGATGTGGGGAACGGCTGCAGGCAGGGAAAGGCGTGACCTGCATGGAAAATGCCAGACAACTCCAGACGCACACACACATAGGCGCACACACGCTCACGAATCTCCGGACAGAGATAAGGCGGAGAGCGGAGCGTTGGGAAGGAGGCAAAGCCGTTCCCCGCGAACGAGCCATCGATCCTCGGCACCAAATCCACCGGGAAACCCTCCCAGCAGCAAAATGAGGTGAGTAGCTCCGCGACGGGCTGAGCCCGGGCTCCCGCACACCCTGGTCTCTGGGCACGGCCGGGCAGGGGGGGGAACCATCCTGCCGAGGGTTTCTCGATGATGACCGTGGCTTCAGTTCCCTTATCCGTGAGCAAACAAGGCATTGCTCACGCCCCGGCTTCGTGCCGCAGCCCAGCCTGCATGCCGGCATCCCGGGAGGGAGCACCGGGTGGTGGACATCGCTCTGCTGTGGCCCGAGGGAGAAAGGTGCACGACCTGCTGCACCGGCTGCAGGTTTCTGTGCACACCACGGTCGTTAATCACTCTTGCTGGAGGTTAAGACTTCCCTGACATGGGGAAGAAGTTTGATGCTGTTCTACCTCCCGTGTTTAAGGGCAATGCAGAGTTGCACCAGCAAACGGCCCATTGAAATCGAGGAGGTGATGCCCATTTACACCGGCTGAGCATCCAGGCCCATGCATGTACTCTGACCAGAGGAGGAACAGTTTTTCCCTTCACACATTTTTGTGGTTTCAGAAAAGCTGTCAAAAAAAGGCATGTTCAACCTCACTCTTCTTGAAAGAAAAATCAATCCAAATTTCTCAGCTTCCATGTAACAAAGAGCTGAGAAAAGTGATGGCATTACACAAAAGAACCCCAGAAATTTACTGCCCTGAAAGAACACAGACAGGTTAAAAATAATCCACTAATACAGCTTCAATTTCCTCACCAGCATACCTAAATCAAGCCCTGATTTTGAAACCAGGTGTATGTGTTCATGTGAGTAGTTCCAATGTCTGTAGTACACACCTACAAGCCTTTGCCAGACCTTAGTGCCTATTTTAGAAAGCAGAAATTTTCTTCTCTAATGACTCTAATTTCCTTTGTATGCGCCACTGTGTGTAAAGAGCCTGAGGTTTGATCCTCTTTCTGGGTTTTATGCAATAGCACAGGCTTTTGTGTTCACACCTCCAACACAGGTGGTGTTCTCTCCTTGCACAGACAAATACTCCATTTATGCTCACTTTCATGGTCAAATGGAACACGAAGCTGATGTGAAGTCAGCTGGACTGTCACTGATTTATCTGTCCTCTCTGCCATCCTCTGGGACAAATAAGTTGGTAACAAGTGGGGATACACTCTTGAGGGTGAGATTTTTTAAAAGATGTGTTTGATGACAAAACACCTCTAAGGATCTCAGCCTCTGTGTGCTTCTCTTGTGTGAAAACTCTAAGAAAATGAAGAGAAAAAAGAAGAGGAGAAGAGAAGAGAAGAGAAGAGAAGAGAAGAGAAGAGAAGAGAAGAGAAGAGAAGTACATGCAGGGTTGAGCTGATAGGACCTGTGTCTCTTTTACCCAGCTATGTGCTGTTTATTGAAAGCTAATGATCCCAATTTGGCAGGATGAGGCTAAGCAGTAATAATAATAATAATAATAATGATACTTAGCAGTTATTGCCATGATGCTTTCATTAAACCGATTGAGAAAGCATCATTATTTTATTAAGCATGCTTATGTTTATTCTTCCATTAAATGAAGGTTTGCCCATCAGAGCCCCATTAGTTAATGGGTGTGTTGCCAATGGCTGCTCCTCCCAGAAGCATGAGAAACACCAAGCTCCTGTCAGCACTTCAAGCCAGCTGGGAGCTGTGGAGGTGCCTTTGCATTACATGTGGCACCTGTGTCACACACCCATGGGAGTCACATGCAGCTCCCACCTCCATTGCTACCTCCTGGTTTGGCAGGGGTGGTCCTCATGGTGACTCCTCCTGCACAATCCACTTGGGAAAAGAGATGAGCCTTCAACAGGTTTTATCATTTCTAGTGTTTCATTTAATCTCCTCACATATGTTTTCCAGGTGCCTCTTGACCTGGCCCTTTTGTGCCTTGCTGCTCTGCATGGCAGATGCCATCGAGCTGACAGACATGTTTGGGGAGATCCAGTCTCCCAACTTCCCTGATTCCTATCCCAGTGACTCGGAAGTGACGTGGAACATCTCTGTGCCTGATGGATTTAAAATCAAGCTGTACTTCATGCATTTTGACTTGGAGTCATCCTACCTCTGTGAATACGACTATGTGAAGGTGAGTGGTGAGATCATGGGGCAGATGGTGAGGTAGACAGCAGACATGTTTAGCCAGCTGAGAAAGGGTAGTGTTGGAAAAGCTGGGAAGAGGACAGTTTTCCCCATTTATTGTGCACAGGAATTGTCAGTCCAGTGGACCACGAGGAGAGCACAGGTAAGCTGACAACAGGGAGAGCACAGGTAAGCTGACAACATCCATTGGACTAACAGTAAGTGGGACATTGGAGTCAGAGCTTACCCACAGAGGACCTGATTTCCGAAAGTATTGGGGCATCTGGTTCTCACTGGACCAAATGGGATTTGCACATCTATGGGCTGGTGAAACCCTTGTGGCTAAACTAGCACCCTGTGCCACTCTGATGCCAGTCATGTGGAAGGAGGACCACTGAGCTGGGCACACCTTGCCAGGCCAAGGTGGGTGCACTTGCAGCCAGCCTGGACATGGCTTGCAGGCTCTTGGGACACACTATCCAGCCCCCAGGGAAGCAAAAAGGAAAGGTTAGACCTGAGCTTAAGGCTGCTATGGACATTCCCAGGCAGCTGCCACAGCCAAAACCTCCACATATTTCAGTCTGCTTCATTGCTGGGCAGTAACCAATCCAAAACTGCAATGGACAACTCACACAGCAACCTTGCCTTTTGCACTACAGGTCTCTCCAGTCAGGGCTCTCCTTCCCATCCAGGACAAGCTGGGTTCTCCATATCTTTGAAAATTGTCAAATTTGGTGCTTCTGGCAGACAAGCAGTAATAAGCAGGTGCTTTCTAGGTTTGTTTGGCTGAACATACCTTATCCCATCACCACATCACCCTGCCCTTCCACACAGAGGCAAGTGGAGCTTCCTTCCAGATCTGGAGCCACAGAACTTGGCCCTGGTGCTAGTTGCCAGATAATTGAAATTACTACTTTATTCTTGCCCTAAGAAAACCAAGCAATCATTTATGTGTTTTTTCCTCTAGGATCTGTTGCTCACTGCTGTAATTTCCCCTTTGTGCTGGCACTCATTCTGCTACTAACAGCTCTCATTGAGGTTTGATTAGTTCTTTCTGCTTCTCCTGGATTTTGTCCAAGCACAAGGGCCAGGGACATATATAGAGATATATTGCTTTAAAAACCCAATAAGCTCAAGGAACAGATTTCTTGGAAACCTTCCCCATTCCAAGCTTTACCCCTCCTCCCACCCTTCACCCCCTGCTCTTTTTTCCTTTTTCATAAGGCTCCCTGTTATTTGGCCAGGGTGCCAACTTGGCACCACAGCTCTCCCTGCCGCTGGATTTCCGTAAGAAGGCAGTATTTTTCACAGGGATTTAGATCTCAGCTGTATAAATTTGCTCAGGGCTGTAACTCAGCTTGCAGAACCTTCACCACAGAATTACATTTGAAAAGTGATGGAAAAGGATGGATTACGGGAGACCCATAGGTTGCTCTGCTGGGTAAGGGTGCAATGTTGATGCTACTTAACCACCAGCTTAGAAAACATCAAGGAGAGCAGTGAGTGACTCGGTGGCTATTTTCTTTCTTGGGTTTACATGTCCAGCTGTGTCTGCATCAGTGCAAGGTGTAAAAGCAGCATCAGCAGACTCTTTGACAGAGACCACAGTGAATAGCTATAGAATATAACTATGGATCTGGCACATACAGGTGCTTCTCTGTAATACTCTGCTGGTCCCAGTGAGGAAGCTCAGAAAGACACAGGTGGATCTCTGTGCTGCATGGCACTCAGTGGATTCCCCACCCATGAGCTTGTACCGTTGCTTTCTGAGCTCATGGGTGACTTTAATCTCTGCAGCATCACATGGCAGAGAGTTGCACAAGCTAAACATATGATTACATGCTTCTCTGTGTGTGTGTTCGTGTGTGAAGAAACACCTTCTTGTTTGTTCAGAGTCTTCATCTTCTTGACTGCCATAAGAAGGAGGTTAAAATGGGCCTGGTCAGGTGGACACAGCTCAGGAAAGGCAAAAAGCCCCCATGCCCTGGCCTTTGCTTCCCTCACTCCTTGGCTGCCCACATGCCCAAGCTCTCGAGCAGTGTGGAAACTCATCCCAAGTGAGCTCAGGGTGAGTGGAGCTGCAAAGTCGCACAGATCTCTGCCTTCGGGGTGGTCTGCAGAAGGGAACAGTTTCCAGAGCTCTAAAACAATGGCTAATTAAAACAATAGCTGTTTATTTATATATAAGCACATCTACGCGTGCGCGTGTGTATATATGTAAAAAGAACGTGGCTCCTAAAGAAATGCTCACAAGATGGGAGGCTTGTTTGTGCAAATGGGGATGGCAGAGAGGAGGATTGAGCCAGAAGGAATGGGAGGAACAGCCACCCCCAAAATAACTCAGCTGGAAAAGTTCCTCTTGCAGGTAGAAAGCACCAGTCACATACTGCCTTGAGAAGCCAAACTCTGAGCCCTAGCACACTGGAGACAGCCTCTCCTCAGCCACCTGCCAGGCTCCTGGGGACAGGGATGGAGCACTCTGGGCTTTCAGCTCTTGCCCTTTGCCATGCTCCTCAGCAGGCTGTGCCAGGCTTGTCGCTGTCTGCAGAGAACTCATTTGGGGGTTCCTCATTTGCAGAGGATCTCACCATGGTTTGTCCAACTCCTTTCTGGGGTCACCCAGCAATAAATGCTTGTGCATACTAGTCTGCAGTGCTGGCCCAGGTCACCCCAAAAGCCATGGCCATGACCAGGAAATCAGATTTAAGTTACCTGAATAGTGTCACTGAGGAGCACTGTGAAAGAGGCAAAGAGATGGACAATGAAATCCTGACTTCTGAGAGGCCCTCATGAGCAAATCCCCAAGCTTGTTAGGGAGATGTGAGCCTGGGGTCCTGTCCATAAGGTTTTGCACATTGCTTAGGCAACCCCTGGAATGAAATCACCCCCGAGAACTTGGCAGACAGCTGAGTATGACTCCTGGATTGAAGTGAAGATGGGGGGACACTCTCTTGCTGATCAATGCAGTGCTGGCAGGGGACATGCAGGAACAGAGAACGAGCTTGGTGCTGCATTCAGGGCAGTACATGCCCAGCCTGGGGCTGCAAGAAGGATACACAGGACCCATCCACACCTTCCTCTGCTCAAAGGAGGGAGAAAAAGCACAAATCAAGGTTTGGCATGAACTGGGAGTTCAGGAGAAGAGCATCCTCTTTTGGTCCTGTCAGTCAGTCCCAGCCAGGGGATTATTCATGCCCTGGAAGTGTGGGAACCCAAGAGAAGCACTTCAGATCCTGGGAGGCAGCTGAGAGATGGCTCTGCATGGAGGAATGTGGTGGTACTGGCCATACCCTGCGCCACTGGGGACCACAGTTACCTCCAATGCAAGGGAAGGGGGACCAGGCATGGGAGCAAACCAGTAGCTCATGCAGCACCCCAGCATCCTGTCTGGGTCTCTTTTCACCCCCAGCCTCTTCAGAAACAGACCTGGCCCAGAAATAGGACATGTGGGTACAGCTGCCATGCTGGGAGGGGACAGTCTCTGGCCACTAAGCCAAGTCCATAGCACAGGAAACCATCCATCCTCCTTTTTCTCCCATGGCAGGGCTGCCACATGTTCCCATGGAAATTCAGGGCAATTTCATGTTTGCATTTGAAAGGATCCCTGATGTGTGTCAGGGAGAGGATGAACAGCATGTTGGGGAGGCGATCTCCAGGAGACCTAGATGGAGGATCTTGCAGTGGCTGTCCCATCCCTGCCTCATTCCCAACAGTCAGCATCAGCAGCAGTGTCAAAAAAGGCCCTGTTGATCTGGGTGTTGTGTTCTTGCCACACTCTGACTGCGGGGCCACTCGGCGGGGGCCACTTCATGCCCTTCCCTGGCTTTGAGTGTCTCCTCCCCATGTCATGTTCCCAGTGTCTTCAGCCCAGCACTGCGATTTCTCTGCTTAATGAGCCATTTATATATATTACAAGTGGTATGTTTGGCCTTCATCAGTCCAATTAGTGCATTCCTGAAGGGCTGGAGGGGGTGCTGGTGGCGGCTGTGTTTCCGTATTGCTGACTGCCTGCTCCTCTCCTGCAGCAGACACCAAACTGCTGAGCCAAAGTCCCCTTGGTGATTGTAGCATTTCATTAGCCCACCGGTATCTCCGGCAGGAGGCATGTCTGGAGCATCAATGCCCCAGTATTGCCAGCAGCCCACGCTCTGGGGCAGCCTTCCTTTCCTGCTGAGACAGGGTATCCCAGCTCCTGCCCCAAAGGGGGAAATCACTGTAGGGCAGAGAGCGTCCCCACAGCTTGGGACACCCCTTACCCACAGCACCAGCCAAAATGCAGGGGGACAGAGCCATAGCCAGGGACTGAGTCCCATCTTTCTCCATCCAGATGGGCAGAAATCTTAGTGAGAGGATGAGTATGCAAGCAGAAACAGGGAAGACTGCAGGAGGCATTGGCAAGGATAAACTTAAGGCACGAGGGTGTCACTGTATTTTATTTTTCAAAGGAGGATTCTTTCAGCGTATTTTTATAGGGAATTTCTCTGTGGCAATTGATATTTCCCTCAGGGACACATCTTCTCTAGTGAAAACGTCGACATCGTGACCCGAGAGGGAGAAACTCCAAACAAACAACCAGGATTTAATTACCAGCCTGCTCGCTGGATGTAAATGATCTACAAAAAAAAGTATACAGTCCCCAGCAGAAGCAGCAAATATTAACCAGGGATGATGACCTCTCTGTTTAGTTTACTGCTGGAGGGCTGCCTCTGCTCCCTGTGGCTCGGGGCATGGGACCCGTCTCAGATAAGAGGCCGTGGATACCTTCAGTGAGGAGAGCTTGGCTCTCCCGGGCCCCATCCTGTCTCTCTGGGACTGTATCCAGGGATGCTGGGGGCAGTGTTGGGGCTGGCCCCATGGCCAGAACATCCTTGGGCTGAGACACAGGGCATGAGGAAGATTTTCCCGCACTTTGGCGAGGCTGTGCTGCAGGTCCTGGGGCTGACCGAGAGGGATGGGAGCTCACACAGTGGCTCATGCGTCCTGGCAGAGGTGACAGCCACCAGCCCCACACAGAGCAGCCAGCTGGAAATTCCTCCTTCCCACAGATTTCCTTAAGAAAATGCATTTTCTGCAGAAAAGGCTGCATCCTGTGTGCTTGCATAGCCAAGTCTGCATGTTGGGGCTGAAATGCCTTTTTCCTTCACTTTTGATGATGGCACTCCCGGTTTTCAGTCTGAAACACTATTTCAAAACAATCTTTCAGATTTAAAAGCTATTCTAAAGCACCACAGTATAGTTCAAAGGGATTGAAACCAGATGGAGCCCAAATTACTTGTTTTCTTTTTTTTNGGGTTTTTGTCCCAAAGCGGGCTGTGTGTTTTTTCTTCAAATTCTCAAAATTTATCATCGGAAAGTCTCTCTCTTTTCTGGCCAGCTCTAGCTTGTATGAGAGGATGGAAAATATCTGGAGGCAATGTCAAGGCATGCTGAGTTGCCATTTCCATGTTGGCTTTCCCTGGTGTGAAGGAGTTTCCGCCTGTTTGTTCAGCTCTGGGAAATTTCCCTTTCAGTCCCAGACCCTCCCCAGCCAGCACATCTTAAGGGTCTCCAGGCGACAGGGATGCAGTTGGAGAATGGTCTTGCCTTGCTGAGGCCATGCAAGCTGGGAACAGCATTCCAACACTTCCAGGACCCCAAGGGTCCCCCAGCAGATGAGTGTTTACTCCAGGCATGTGCTGGGGGACTGCACACTTCATCACAGCCTCAATAGCCGTGGCTTGGCATGAGTGGTGGCGGGCTGGCTGGTGGTGTTCTTTGCATTCCTCTGCTGAGGCTTATTCATACCCAAATCTCCCAAGGGAAAGCAAGCAGGGTGCTGGGAACCGCCTGGGAGAGGTTGTGGTTGTGACAGGGGTTGGGGATGGGATGTGTAGGAGAAAGAGATTGATCAATACTGGAGAAAATGGCAAGGAAAAAGGAAAGGAGGGGATTTCCAGAGAAAAATGGAGAGTTTTCTGGAGGGATTATGTTTTTTTAAGGCACAGGTAAGGCTGTGTTTTAAAGGGATGCACACAGAGACTACACAGTGCTGACATGACAACAGGGCACACTGGCTCATTGCTCCCCTTCTTTAGCCCTGTGGATGCATGGTCAGAGTCTACACAGTGCCTGGAGCCAGACAAGAATCCTGGGTGGCAGGGACAGCACCAGGATTGTCCAAAGGCAGCCCAGGGAACAAGAACACAATTACAACTGCTGCTTTGAACTGATGGAAAACCAGTGGGGTAGGGGATCCTCTGGGCTCCCAACACCCTTCCAGCAGCACAGCCCTCACACAGATGCTGTGCCTGGATCAGTGTTTGGGCCATGGGAAGGGACGAAGGGGAGCATCTCAGGTACTGACAGCTCTGAGTGGGAATGGCACATCCCAGGGACTGATTTTCATACCTCTTCTTCTGCACCACCTGTCCACATCCTCATTCCACCTGCCAAATAGGCTCCCATCCCACATCCTCCTCTTACAACCCCCAACTCCTTTCTACATCCTGGATGCTACCTGCTCTCAACATCTTCTTCAGAGAGTGACCCCAGGCAGACCAGAGAGATCTGAATCCCTGTGCTCATTTTGCAGAACTCACTTAATTGCTTTACTGCAATAACAGCAACTCAAAAACCTGGAGCAGTGGGAATCAGACCTGCCATGCTCTGAGCATCCCTGAAATCACACTTGGCTGCAGAAGGTGGTGTGAATGCAGTGGGAATGGCTAGAAAATGCTGTTTCAAAAATGCCCTGGGAAGGGCCAAGGCAACAGAATGCTGAGCAGGATGGGACTTGCAGGGGCCAGAGCTGCATCCTCAGGCTGTGGCCGTCCAAGGCTGCCAGATGGGCAGCCTGTCCCACAGAGACACTGCACAGCCTGGCAGGGAGCAGGCTGGGCAAGTACAGGCAGAGTTGTGAGCTCCTGGGTGCTGAGAATGATTCCAAGCCCACCCTGATGTCCCTGAGGAATGCACAGCAGGCTCTCCAGGCTCACCTCTTCTTTCTTCTAACAGATTGCAGCTGAAGACCAGGAGCTGGCAACCTTCTGTGGCAGGGAGACAACAGATACAGAGCAGGCTCCTGGCCAGCAAGTGATCCTGTCCCCCGGGCCCTACATGGGGCTCACCTTCAGGTCCGACTTCTCCAATGAGGAACGTTTCACTGGCTTTGATGCCCATTACACAGCCGTGGGTAAGCAGCATTTGAGCCTTGAGGACCAGCTTGCTGGGGTAGGGTAACAAATTTGCAAAGAGTGCATCTCGGGTCAGCCTTGGGGACTCTGGCAAGAGAGGAGTTTGTGTGCAGCCCTTGGGCCATATGGGACTCACTGGGTTCTCATGTGACTCACCACATGGGACAACTAATGTCTGTGTTGTAGCAATTCTCCACATGAGGAGTGACATGGAGAGAGCTGCACGGTGACCTCTCTGCCTTGTTACCTCCATCCTAGATGTGGATGAGTGCCTAGAGAAGAGTGATGAAGAGCTGGCATGTGACCACTACTGCCACAACTACATCGGCGGGTACTACTGCTCCTGCAGGTTCGGCTACATCCTCCACTCTGACAACAGGACCTGCAAAGGTACCACCCAGGCACATTTTGGACACAGGGGTAATCACACAGAGGGGTCCCTGAGCAAGCAACAGACCTACCAAACACAGGCAAAACTGCCCTTTTTTGCTGCCAGGAGGGATGAGGTGCCTCTTCCCCTCCAAACCTGTTTTTTCCCACAGGCTGTGCTCCTCAGCTAAACTCTATAGACCTCCTTAAGTCAGAGAAATTGAAAGGTTTAGTCTGTGCTCTAAAACTGCATCATGTGTATTAGCTGGGACTAGCTCTTAGCCCAGGGCCTCTGTGCCACAGGCATATTTGGAAGTTGGTTGTGTGAGATTCTCCACTCATGGACAAATATTTGGGTTCCACGACATGCTTGACAGACCCCATTCCACTGGGAGGGCTCCTGAGATTGGGACATGACTGTCAGACCCTGACAGAGCCATGGCTGTGTTTCAGTGGAGTGCAGCGACAACCTCTACACCCAAAGGAGCGGGGTGATCACCAGTGCTGACTTCCCCAGCCCGTACCCCAAGAGCTCGGACTGCCTGTACCGTATCGAGCTGGAGGAGGGTTTTTTCATCACCCTCGATTTCGAGGACAGCTTTGACGTGGAAGACCACCCTGAGGTGACCTGTCCATATGACTACATCAAGGTGAGCTGGGCTCTGCACATTCCTCCTCTCCCATGCACCTTTCTTTTCCCCAGTGCCCTGGCGATGGGACCAAATGGCCCTAGTCTAAACAGAAGTGATGGAGGCACCAGGAGCCCTGCGCTCTGTTGACCCCATGTCTCTTACCACATCTGATTTTGACCCTTTCAGCCAACAGTAACCCTCTTTCTGTTCATATCCCCTTAAGCCTCACTGACCCCACTGCAAGCCCACCCATTAGTCTCAGGGATGAAAGAGCCTCCTCACACCATCCACTCGTCTTTACCTCAACAGATCAAAGCTGGTCAAAAGGAGTTTGGACCTTTCTGTGGAGAGAAGTCCCCAGGACGCATTGAAACCCAAACCAACAGTGTACAGATCCTCTTCCACAGTGACAACTCTGGAGAGAACAGGGGCTGGAAGCTGTCATACACAGCAATTGGTAAGTCCTTCTGCTTTCCTCTGTCTGCTGGGCTTGGAATTGGGAAGGGCTTTATAAACCCTGCAGGTGAACACCATGAGTTTGGTGGTCCATGATCCCATCTCCAGAAAGGATCTGTTCCAGAAATTGCACAAGGAGAGGCATAAAATAACATTGCAAAGCAGAGCAATTTTGGGCAGGATAATTGCACAGGCTACTGTTATTAGCTCACGGATTTGTAATGCCCAAAGCCAGACAATTACAGACTGGATGAAAGATCTGGAGCCTCCATGCCTTCTAGAAGAGCCTGGATGAGCCACGCCAGTGCAGGCTAAAGCGGGAGAAGGGCAGAGATACTCAGACTGTGCTACATGGGCTGGGTGACAGAGATGGGACTCTGCATTTCTTCCATTTATTCTTCTGAGTTTTGTTTTGCTGCCTTTTTTTTTTTTTTTTCCATTTAAAGGAAACCCATGCCCACCAGTGCAACCACCAATCAACGGGAAAATTGAGCCTTCTCAAGCCAAGTACACCTTCAAAGACCAGGTTGTCATCAGCTGCAACCCTGGATACAAAGTGCTGAAGGTATGGGGTGATGCTATGAAGCTGGGAATATGGGTAGGAAACGGAGAATCCTTCCTCTCAAAGCCATCTCTGGGAGAGCAAACACAACCCACACACCATCCTTACCCCTTCCCAGGAGCAAGGAAAAAATCTTCTCTGAGAGCCACCACCTTTTCTTTCCAAAGATGCAGAGGAAGAGAGGAGATAGCACTTTCCTGAGCCACCCTCTCAGCATCCCTCCAGACCCAGCAAGCTCATAGAATGTCAGGCTTGGCACCTCTGCCAGAGAAAATGTCAGCAAAAGCCCCCGGGGAAGTTGCAGGGCTCTGTCTGCTCCCCACCTCAGTGGGCACTGGCACAGCAGCCCTGCAGAGGCCACCCTCACTGACTGGGAGATCCTCTGGGGCTTTGGGACAGCTTCAGCAAGTCACGGGAGGCAGGATTTTGGCAGGCCCTCTCCAGGAACCAGCTGAGAACCACAGGGAGTGTGGGTGACTCATGGGGTGGCTGTCTTCCCTGCAAATCAGTAGCCCACTGTGACTTCCAGCATGGAGTTGGGTATTTCTCTGATCCCCTCCTAGTACATTTTTCATGCAGAGCTGCCTCCTTACCCATCCCATCATTAAAAACAGAAATAAATTACTCCCGCTCTTTTGCTTTCAGCATGCCAACAAGTCGCTGGCAATGAGAAAACTCTTCAAGTTTTTCATTATGATTTTATTGCAATTTTTATCTTAAAAAGTCCTCTTTCAGGGGAGGCTGGATATAACGTGACTAAATTGCCAAGAAATTCCCTTTTAATTGTGAGATTTATTTCTTTGCCTTGAACATTAATAGAGTTTTTTTTGTTGGCACCTTCTGCACAGGATAACCTGGAAAGTGACTCCTTCCAGATCGAGTGTCTGAAGGATGGGACATGGAGTAACAAGATCCCTATCTGCAAAAGTAAGGACACCTTTCCCCACCCTGCCAGTGTCTTTTTCCTGCTAAAATCATTTCATACTAATGGGTGCTGCTCTGCCAGAGTGGAGTTCCTTACTCAGAGACACAAACCCAGCCAGAGAGGCTACGTAACCCTACAAAGCGCTTTGGCTTGTTCTTGGATAACATAGTGGGGCTCAGTCCAAATACCACAAGCAGGAGATTGGTGCTCTTATTTAGATTACTCATATAGCTTGATTTGCAAGCCGCTTTGCTGTCTCCCTGTCAAAGAAAGAGCAAGCTTGGCTCTAGAGAACTGGCTCTGTCAGATAAATCTGGAACAATTTGGGATAATCCAATTCCTGGTCCAAATTTCCTTCCCAGTACAGGCCATCAAGACCCAGGGCATTAGTCCCAGGTACTAGCCTAAACTGGGCACTGCTCAGCTAAAAAGGGGAGAGTAAAGATGTCCAAATATTTACAAACCTTAGAATGGGAGAAAAGGGGAGAATAAAAGAAATGCCATTTGAAAGGGCAGGTGATGATTTGCATCATCTCTTCTTTCATCTAACTCAGCTCCTCTCTCAGCTCAGGCTTTGGAGATGTATCTGATAACACCTTTTCCCTTTCCCCCAAAACCCCTCAGCCCTCAGTCTGCTGTAAGGCCCAGAGAGGAGAAAAGAAACACACATGCACAAAGAGTGTCCCAAGGCCTTCCAGCAGAGGCAGAAAGAGATGCTTTCTAGGGATGTTGGGAACCAGGCTCTCTTCATCTGGGCAGATCCTTTTTCTTTTAATAATATTGTGGATCTTACCTTAGAGGAGTATTTCTGGAGTTTTAATTCATGTGTTCTCACTCAAAATGGAAACTGGGAGGCTCTCAGACCTGCTAAATAGATTAGTATCTGAAAGAGCTCCTTAGAAAGTGTGGGGTCAGTGATGCCTCTGCCCTGCAAAAGAACTACCCACTCCTACACTCTTGTTATCATAGCCTCCCCTTGACTGTGTCCAGCTTGAACAGTGATAAGGTAAAACTTTGCATCGTCTAAAAAGTAGAACAAAATTCCAGGTAAATATTTTTAACACCAGAAAAAAAATTTTTTTTGAGAAAATTTAAGGGATTACCTGCATTATTCCAGCTGGGCTGGAACAGATCCCTTCTTGTGTAACATGATGCACAACACTAAATTTCTAAGACTTTTTTAGAAAGCCAAGAAGCCCCTAAATGGGCAATTCAGGCCTCCAAACTGCAAAGCTTTCCACCTCCCCAGGATATCTGTGAGAGGCAGGGCACAAGCAAAAATGGTTTTAGACAGCAATGCAGAAAATAGAAAACTTCTCAGCCAATGTGGATAAAATCCAGCTCCATAGCCTAGAGAGGCTAAACACAAACCTGTGACAGCTTCTCCTAGCCACTGCCCCCAGGCTGCCCTGGCCCAGCAGAGCGAGAGGGTCCCCAGCAGGGCCATGGCTCTGCTGGCATCCGCAACACCCTGGCATGGCTCGCTGGGCGCTCATTAACGATTTCTGGTGTTTTGGGGGCTGGGTTTCCTGCATGTCTCTCTCTGCTCATCTACTAATTGGGCTTTCTCTCTCTGCTCTCCTCCTTCCCCTCTGCTTTCGGTGCAGCTGCAGATAGAGCCGACAACCAGACAGAGGGAAGAGCCGGCTCGGAGCAAGTGGCCGCGTGAGGTTGACGCCGGCCATGCCGCCCCGACGGGCAGCCTGTGTTGATGCCCTTCTCTGGTCTGCCCAGTACCCAGGGCAGGTTCCCTTTACCCCTGGCCTGGCTGCCAAATCCATCTCTGTGGCTTGTCTAACCGGCATGGCACTGTTTACCCCTCTGCACCTGGTGCTTTCTTAACTCTGTCTTGAGAAGAGGAAAGGAAACTGAACTCCCCCTTTCTCACTGTCACGCCGCCCCATGGGAAGGGTGCCCACCTGGCCCCAGCACCACTGCCTGGGGACCACATGCTGCTGCCAGCTCCTGGCATGTCTGCATCCCTCCCCTCTCCACACAGATGCCTTGGCCACCTCAGCTCCCCCTCCGAGGTGGCTGCTGCACAAGGAGTGTGGCACGGCCACCTGGTTTGTTGTTTGGACTAAGTCTCTCACTGCCCTTCCTCCCTGTGTCACAAATAAGAAACACTCTTTCCTTCCCTCTCTCCAAGAGTCCTGGTGCCTTTCAGACCCTCCGAACAAGGAGGCCTGGAGGATGGGTTGGCTTCATCAGCCCTTTCCTGCAGGCACCAAGCCCTGGCACCAACACAGCAGGATGGATGTTTCTCTGCTTCCCCTTTGCTCCCACTGCTGGCCCGGCAGAGGTGAGGATGGGCTGGCCTCAAGCTGACTGCAGCTGAAGGAGGTCAAAGCCTGGTATCTGGCCCCATTCATGTCCCCAGGAGCCATGGGCATGCACCTTGGACTCCCAAGGCATCACGAGGTTTCACTAGGAGGAAGCTGGTTTGCAGACCAGAAGCTGGGAGAGGAGGAGGAGGAGCTGTGTACTGGGGGGCTCGGTCCACTTCTGGTCCTTCAAAGACGGAGATGCTAAATGACCCCTTTCCTGAGGGAAAACTTCACCCCTTCAGCAGGGCTTGGGGCACTGGTGCAGCAACACCTCTCCATAAGAGCCCATTCTCCAAGCATCAGACCTGCCCAGGCCTGGGGAGCACACAGGGAAGAGATGGGCTCTGCAGACCAGTGGATGTTGCCCTGCAGTTATAAATAACCCAAGAGTAGAGGAGCAAGCCAGGATGGTCCTCCGACATTCATTCCCTTCTTCCTGCAAGGAAATAGGTACCCAGAGTCTCCAGCCAGCCTGGCTGCACTCACACACTCATCCCATCACCTGCTGTCCCTACAGGTGGAGGGGACCTTGGTGAATGGTGAGCTGCAGCATTTTGCCATAAACCAGCCCTTTTTCACCCAAGCAATTAGGCAACCCTGAGCATCAGTATGTATCCCTTGTTCCAGCTACTCCTTCTAGTGAATTCTCTCTTTGTTAGCCTGGATCACTTCATGAGTTAGGATTCCTGCCCTCATCCTGGACCACATGCAGACCCACATCCACAGGGAATCATCCCTTATGCACAGGACCTCCTTTCTGCAAAGTCACCCATCCCCTACTCAGCCCCTCATCCTAAACTTAGCATAACCCAGCTCCACGACACTGCATTTCCTGGCAGGAGCAGACTCCAGTTCCTGCCCTCCATTGGGGCAGGTCCCCCAGGATGCGGCAGTCGGAGGCTGCACAGCATTGCCACAGTGTGCTGTGACCTGCCCACATGGCAGGGACCTGCAGCTCCAAAGGAGTGACTTCTGGCTTTGGTGGATGAACCTTCTTGCATCCTGGGGTCCTTCCCGGTGTATTTGGCACAAACCCAATACAGGGGACAAGCTGGGAGGAGAGGCTGGGCAGGGCACTCTGACAGATGTAGGGGAGAAAGGGGACCATGGACAGGCCATGGGGAAGGACAATGGCACCCTGAGAGTTCTTACCCCTCCATCAGACCATTAGCCAGCCTTGCTGTTGTCCTGGGGGATGGAGCAAGTTTGGGATCACCCACATCTGCTGGCCTCATCCCTGCCTGCAGACCAACCAAGCCATACTCTTAATGTCCTTCATCTCCTGCTGTCATAGGACAACCAGGACCAAGGGTTGTTCAGCCTGATCTGTAAATGCTTAACAGCACTGTTTGGCGAGCAAGACCAGAGCAGGACGGACTGGACCATACTCTCAACAAAGCCTTGTGCATAGAGGAACACCCCTAATGCACAGCATAGGCCGGTCAATTACTGCCTGCTTCTTCCTGCCCACTCCTAAGGGATGCAAAAACATAGTCCGGCACCATCTCACAACAAATCTCACCTGACAGAGCAGGCTTCTTCCCTTCTCTGCAGTATAGCAGAGAGATCTCACAGTAATGGAGGACTTCCTGGGGTGTCCAGCAGCATGAGTGGTGCTTGCCATAGAGCCTGCAGGAGAACTGTGCCACTCCCATGGGCTGTGTGTGCAGGGTGGCTGTGGGAGGTTTCACAGAGCCAGGCTGCCCTGACTGAGAGAGCCTTCTGCTGCCATCTGAGGCCATGTCAGGCTGTGTCTCCTGCAGTGCCCTGGAGAAAGTGGATACAGAACTATACAGGCCCTTGCTCTGCCCCAAAGGACCACCATCACATGCCAAATCCCAGTAGGGCTCGGTGTGTGGATACCCCAAGAAACAGCCCAGGGTTCAATCCCCATTCTGTGTTGGGTTTCAGTTGCTGACTGCAAAGCGCCGCCGGACCTGGAGCATGGCTTTGTCACCTACTCCACCAGGAGCAACCTGACCACGTACCGAGCAGCCATCCAGTACCACTGCCAGCACCCCTACTACCACATGGCCCCCAACAGCACGGGTGAGCAGTGGGGCCAGGCCATGTCCCCACGGCACAGGGCAGGTGGGCGCGTGGCTGTGCACGTGTGTGTTTGCAAGCGGGGGGAGCTTGGGGTGGCTGCCTCGGGGTGCTCTGCAAACAGCAGGCTGTGGATGTAGCCTACACACACCATACCCTGCATCTGCACTGCCTGGACTGCCAGACTGGACACATCCTGCTCCTCAATGAGGTAGGATGGAGTTGGCCCTGCCTGGTGCTTTGCCTGGGTGTTTCACAGCCTCGGCAGGGCAGTGTGGGTGTTCTGCATTCTGCCTTCTTACCCTGCCATCTGCTCCCTGCAGACTATGAAATTATGAACCAGTGAAAGGAGCTGCTGCTGGAGAGAGCACCAGGTCCAGAAGCCTCAGTAAGGGCTCTGCAAGGCTTCTCATCCCAGCACCCTAATGTTCAGAGTAGCCAAAGCTGAACAGATAGCAGCAAGATCATATCAGACTGTGCTTTCCCCCCTATACCCCTAGTCCACAACCACAGAAAAAGCACAAGGTACTTTGTCAAGAATCACAGGTCTCTGCACCCTTCAGACTCGGCTCTGAGCAGCAGAAAGGGTGTGTACACATCCCAACCCATCTTCCTCCTCCTCCCTCAGCAAGCAAAGCCAAAGGAATTCCTCACATTCCTGTCTCCCTCCTTGTATCTCCTGCTGGCCTTGTGCATCTGGTCCCAGCATTAGCAGAATGGGCACTGGCAATATTTATGTGGAAATAACTGCCAGCAGAGGCTGTGGGCACAGCACAGCCCTCCAGACAGCTCAAGGCAATGAAACCAATGATAATGGCATGTCCCCTGCATGGGGACAGGGCTGCCAGGGACCCCCAGGGAATGGAGCACAGAGAGCATTAAAAGAAAGGTCACATGATGCTCTGAAAAGCGGTTCTCAGAGTTCTGACAGCTGGGCAACATCTCCTCACCGCAGAGGACACCCCCTCATGCCAGAACCACAGACCAGCTAACAGTGTGCTCTCTTCCAGCCACCTACATGTGTGACGAATCCGGGGTGTGGAGGAGCGAGGAGCTGGGGACCAAGCTGCCGTCCTGCCGACCAGGTACTCGTGCTGGGGCAGCTGTTTCCCACGGCAAGGGTGCGGAGCAGGGACACGCAGGGAGGGGGTGCTGCTGTGCCTGACCAGACCGAATACTTCCCTTGGCAGGGACCGTGCTCCCTGGTGACAGTGCCACATGCCTTGGCTGTTTGTATCCAACTGCCACAATGCATGCCCAGGACGGTGGTGGGGACAGAGACTTTCTGCCGTCCCAGATGGTCAGAGTGCAGTGGTGGCACTGGGCAGTAGTGATGAGGGAATGTGCCCCTGGCAGTACAGGGCAGCAGTGGGCTCACAGCCCTCTTGGCTGTCAGGGCTCCCCAAGCTCCCCATTCCAGCAGAGAAGGAAACCAGCAGTCTCAGGACAGAGCCCACTGGCCATGTTCAGTCCCCAGCAGCCCTGGCAGTGGCTCCAGCCAAGGGCAGAGCATTACCTGGCTGTCAGCTTCCATAGGCAGTGTGTAGACATCCAGTAGCAATTATCACCTCTTCAAGCCTTGGAGAAACACTCAAGTGCTTTGCAGGGAAGGAAGAGTCCCAAGTCTTTGAGCAGTGGCAGAAATGTTTGCAGCCAGCAAGTTTCCAGAACAAGCACTCACTCTGGATTAAACAAGAGTCTCTGGGCCATTTGCTGGCCATAGCCAAGAGTCAGGCCAGGTCTGGCTGGCAAGTCGGGGCCCTGGAGGCAGCTTGGGTGTGGATTGTGATCAGATGTGCAGGGAAGACTCTCCAGAGAGGTGCAGGGATCTGGCTGCCATGCAGCAGCTGCAGCTGCAGCCACCACAGGGTCCAGACACTGGCTCAGTCCCATGGAGGGTATCTGCTCTCCAGTCATGCTGAGCCACTGCAAGGCCAGAGGAGGGACCCTGAGATTCCCTGCATCCCACAGAACTCCAAGACAAGGGCTGTGACTGCTCTTGTTGTGGCAGCTGCTCCCTGCATCTCTGCTTGATGTTTCAGCCTGAACTAATTTGAGCTGGGAGCATATGGGGACAGCTTTTGGGGCCATAGCTGCTTTCATGGGCCTTTTCCAGACCTTCTGATTAGTGACAGGAGTCAGAGAGACTTCAGGAAAATGGAAAATCCCAGAGAGAGGGTGACGCTCTCCTGAGATCGGCATCTGCAGGCAGCAGCTGGCCAGCTGTTCTTCAGATCTTCCCCCTTGTCTCACGCACCTCCCCATCAATAGAAACCTCTCTTCCAGGCCACTCCATGCCTGCCTCTGCCATTAGTGGTAGCATTTGCAGCCTGGTCAGCATTTTTGATATGTAATTTAATAGAATAAATATTTGGCTGGATGCACTTCCTCTAAAACTATCTCCCTGGGACGACTGTCGGCTTCAGTGCAGCAGACCATCTGGGCAGGGACACAGGAATTCTTTTCCTAAGCATGTTTTCTATTCTTTTCAGCACTGGAAAAGGCAGGGGCGTGGAGCACATGCGGAGACATTCACCATGCTCCCTCCCTACTAGAGTCACACTTTTCCCAGTCACAACAAATCCACATAAGCAGCTCCCAGTGCTGCTGCACTGTTTCCAAGGCTAATTCTCAGCTCCAATCCCATCTCCCTGAGAAGTCACCTTCTCAGTACAGGTGGCATCAGGGCAGAGGCCTGGCACTTTCCATGGAGGATATGGGTTCTCGTTTGCAGACTCAGAGGGTTGAGACCAGCACCTGAGCTGCTGCAATTCAAGACTCTTACAGATGTAGAAGGACAAGCCTAGAGTGGCTCCTGCAACCTCCTGGTGACATCAGCATCCACCAGCCAGCTGGGAGTCCCCCTCCACAGTGCTGCCTCAGGCATGAATCAGCTCCACCACCAACAACATCCCAAGGCTTAGGTTCCACAGGGACAGGATTGTCCATGCCCACCCTGGCCAACCCTCTCAGAGTCACCTGCAGCATCCTGAGTCCCTTCTGTTCCTCACACTGTGTCACAGTGCCTGGATAAAGTTCCTGGAGACAAACCAGTCAGCATGTCAGGGCTCTTGGGGCACTAATTCTGGGTCTGTTGAAGAGCTAAGCAGAGGGGTTCTGGTTTGGCTGCCAGAATTGTAGTTAGGAGGTGCAAGAGTAAAGCCCATGGTGCTGGGCAACATAGCTGAGCCTTCCTCAGCCACAACTCCTATGGGAGGGCAAATGCCATGGCCATGAGAACACAGACCTCATGACAGGTCTCAGAGCAAGGGGTGAGACTGGGCTGATGTCAAGCTCCAGTCCTCCCATCGGCATTCCCCTCGGTTTCTTGGCACACTGAGCAGGAGCCGAGCAAGTGGCTGAAAGGTCTGGGAAGGGCTGAGCAAGCACATGGGTCACAGTGAGGCTGCAGGTTTATTCATTGGCCTTTCTGGCTGAATCACTCCAGAAACTACAAGAGAGAGTGTCTGGTTTGAAAATAACCAGCCATGTGGCTTAATGTACAGTGATATCCCTTCTCATTTGTTCTCTGAATAAGTAAGCTGGAAGTGACTGTCCTGTCCTTTCCATCCCCAGTGTGTGGCCGCCCGGCTCGTCCTCTGCCTGGGATCATCAAGCGCATCATTGGGGGGCGGAATGCAGAGCCTGGCTTCTTCCCCTGGCAGGCCCTGATTGTGGTGGAGGACATGTCCCGGGTGCCCAATGACAAGTGGTTTGGCAGTGGGGCCCTGCTCTCAGACTCCTGGGTGCTGACGGCTGCCCACGTGCTCCGCTCCCAGCGGCGGGACAAGACTGTCATCCCCGTCTCCAAGGAGCACGTCACTGTCTATCTGGCTCTCCATGATGTGAGGAACAAGATGGATGCTGTCAACCGGACGGTGGAAAGGATCATCCTCCACGAGGAGTTTGACATCCAGAACTACAACCACGACATTGCTCTGGTGAAGCTGAAGGAGAAGGTGACCATGGGGAAGTACGTCATGCCCGTCTGTCTGCCCCAGTTTGAGCACGAGCTGGAGGGGCCTCACCCCAACACACTGGGGCTGGTGGCTGGCTGGGGTATCTCCAACCCCAACATCACAGTGGATGAGATCATCAGCTCGGGCATGAGGACCCTGTCTGACATCCTGCAGTACGTGAAGCTGCCGGTGGTGCTGCACGCCGAGTGCAAGACCAGTTACGAGTCACGGTCAGGGAACTACAGCGTGACTGAGAACATGTTCTGTGCTGGCTACTATGAAGGTGGGAAGGACACTTGTTTGGGAGACAGTGGGGGAGCCTTTGTCATCCAGGACCCGGGAACCCGGAGGTGGGTGGCCCAAGGGCTGGTCTCATGGGGTGGCCCGGAGGAGTGTGGCAGCAAGCAGGTGTACGGTGTGTACACCAAGGTCTCTAACTATGTGGACTGGGTGGAGAAGAAAACAGGCTCCTCAGAGAGGTGGACATTTCTGGACCCAGAGCTGGAGAGATGAGTGACTAAGCAGCCTGCTGCCACCACAGCTCTCTTTCTTGTTGTTGTTATTGTTTAATGTGCTCCAGACTCTGGTCTTTCGCAAGCAACAGCCATGATACTCCACACATGCCAATCCTTTGCCAGCCCTCCAGGTCATTTGTTTCACTTGGTCCCACATCCCTTCACTTGCATTCTTAGGAAATGCTTGCTAGGGAGCTGGGGGAAGGGAGTGAAGGGCAGGATCTCAGCTCATGTCCTCAGTTTGTGCTGTTCATCTGCAAACCTCACCCACACTGCAGGGAACCTCCCTCCAAGCCAGGAAAAAAGGCACAGCAATTGAGGCAGCATTTCCCTGACACCAAAGTTTTGTGCCGTGCACAGGGAATTGCCCCCGCCCCTGGGACTCTCTGGCAAATCTTCCCATCAGAAGGTGCAATTACAGAGCCTATGGACAGTGCACAAAACCCATCTGGGCAGGCCTGGACCCCATAGGCCCCCCCACTTTCTGTGCAAGGAGTAGTGAGAGAGTCCTGGGCAGTTGCTATTATTTTTGTTTGCAAACAAGCATTCCTGCCTGGTGGCATCTCAGGTGATAACCACCTGGCTCTAAGGATGTGAGGATGCATCCACAGTTAGCCCTAAACTTCAGCCATGGCTGCCAAGACAGTACCAGCCCAAGTGGTCTACTTGTTTTCCACCATGTAGGATGAGTGACCCACAGGGGACACAGGAACAGGGAGCAGGGGTTCGGGCGCAGCACCACCCTCACCTCCAGCCACCAAGCCTTTTCCAACCCTCTATCACATCAAGCCTTCTTCAGTCCCACCCCCAGACTAGCTCTGTGGTTTCCAGCCACAGGAGACCTCCCAAGGAGAGTTTTCCAACATGAGACAGCATCACATGGGCTGTACCTAAGCAATACTTATTTTCAGCAGAATCATTTCAGATAAAACATCTTTCCTTGGGCTTTTACCTCTTTCTCAGAGGCCTGATTAATCCTGCATGGCAGTATATTCATTCTTGCAAGAACCTAGTCTCTTTTAACTGCTTTTAAGGTCATTGATTAGCTGATTTACAGCTTACCAATGGTGTTCAGTGTTTTTTTATGGCTCTCTGTGTCCAAGTAATTTTAACCTGACTAAAATCCACCTAACACAGCAGAAGTATTCATATCTCACCAGCTTCCCTCCATGGCCCATGTAGACAAATAAGTCCCGCCAAGGAATAAGGTACCTTACTTCCTCAGGGACACCTTCTCCTTCATTTGCCAGCAAAGCCCTCCTAGAACAGTAAGCAACATGCAAAAATTGTCTGCTGTCCTCTCTGTGTGCCTGTAGCCTCCTTCCTGCCTCTCTGCTTCCTCCTCCTTTGGTTTTGCAATGAAAGGAAGAAGCCAACAGTGGATGAGCCACTCTGACATTTTGCTGTTATCCAAAAAGCCATTTGTAGAGCATGTAAAGGAGCAGAAGGCCTAAGGAAGGTCAAACTTGGAGACACACTATGAACTGTATTCTTGGCTATGTCATGTAACTGCAAGGTATTTTTAAATATATATATATATATATTTCTTTTACATTTTTTACATTCTGTAAGATATCTGATGTCATGTAAGGATGTTTCTCCGCAGTCTTCCTCCTGAGAACATAATAAAACTTTTATATGTACTCAGTTTGTGCCCTGAGACTTTTCTTCCAGGAGGAATGTGGTCAAGGCTAGTTGCCAGTCTCTGCCATACACATCTCCACTCCCAGGAGGATTCTCACACCATCCTTCACTCCAACAGCGGCTCAGCCACAGCCTGCACAGCTTCATGGGCTGAGACAGACCCTGAATAGCCCTGAATACAAATCACAAGAAGGCCAACAGAGGAGATTCTGCCCTTTAATTATTTGTGGCCTTAGCACATCACCAAAAAAGGGGCAATGGCAAGAGGAGAGGGCAGCAACCTGTATGCTGAGAATAGCAATTAAATCTGACTTCAATTGACATGAGGAAAAAATAACAGGTATGTGATTTTTGCTTTAAAATAGGTGAAAAATCAGCCCATCCCAATAGCTGTTGGACTGAGAAAATGCATCTTCACAGCAGAGGCTCTGCAGCAAGCTCAGATGTGAGCTGAGGCAGGGACAAGGCTCTGCCAGGCATCTCTGCATCACAGGCTGTGAAAATCTAGCCTTTGGAGAGAGCTTAAATTCATGGGCACTGTTTCCTACCATGTGCCTAGATCCAAGGCTGAGAGCTGGGTTGTTGATCCCTATTTTCCTATGGCACCGAACTGAAAACCAGCACCAGACTCCTCTGTGTTGATGGCAGGGAGGAGGGTGGTGGGTCTGGCTTGCTCATGGGTCTGCTGACAGGTCTAGAGACATTGAGGGCAAAGGAGAGGAGAAAAAGCAAAATCAAAGCATGGTCTCCTGAGCATTAAACCATCATTTGTAGGATCTGAGCCTAGACAGCTCCAGGGCACATTAAAAAATATTGCAGCCCCAACTCGTAAATACAGACTGTCCTCCACCTCCTGTCGGTAGCTCTGCTGGGAAATCCCCCGTGCAACCCAGCCCTCACCCCCTGCTCACCAAGCTGCCACTGCCGAGTGCCAACCTCTCGTGCCCCACAGGCATTGCAGGGGCTGCAGGGTGGACTGGGAACAAGCAGCCAAGGAGAAAAGTGGGAGCCACAACGGGCTTTGCATTTGCTGGCACCTCGCAACCTGCCAGAGTGGTGAGAGCTTCTCTCCAGGGAGACAGGCGCAGAGACAGCAATTTATCAGTCTGGCTGTGGTGAAAAGCCAGCAAAATGTCCCTGGGTGAAGTTTCACTGCCCCTGGCTGCATGTGAGTACCAGGCATGAGTTGAGAGTTGGCTGCAGCAGAGCCCAATCTCAGACCGGGGGGACAGCCAGGGCCTGCACAGGACCTACAAAGAGAGAGAGCATCATTCTTCCCTCAGCCACTTTCTGTGGGATGGGCTGTTTCCATGCCAGCTAGGGGCCTGGACACTGCTGACCAATCTTAGAGCCTGAGCCAAGCCATGAGGGCTTGTTCTGGATCCCAAAAGAGCCAAGAGCCACAGAAAGCAGCACTTTGAGGGCAGTTTGCTAAGAAACAAGGGAGAGAGAAGCACAGCTGCATGTTGGAGAGGGGTATCCTGGAAAGGACCCCAAAAGTGAGACCATGGCTGAGAAGCCCATGTATGCACAGGCAGCTCTGAGCATTGGGGAGGGAATGAAGGGGCTGCATGATGGGAGGGACATGCTCGCACAGCATGAGGAGACAGGCAGGCAAGTAGGCAGAGGCAAGGAGGGGACCAGGGAAAAAGCAGTGTATTCACATAAGGCTGTGGATGGGAGAGCACGAAGAGCGTGCAGAAGACTTGCAGGAGAGCAAGGGATGGGTCTGCCCTTGTAACAGTGCAGAGAGACTCAAGAAAGAAAATAAGAACTCCTGCAGAGATGTTGTCTCCACCAGAGCTGGCTTCTCAGGCAGAGGCAAGGGAGTAGCCCCTCAGTAGCTGGGTGGTTGGGGAGGCTGCAGACAGCCAGACATGATGACTGGGGCTGGGAAAACCTCAGCATGGAAAGAAGAGGGCCATGGGCAATGGCAGCAAGAAACTTGGCCAAGTCTCTGCTGCATGACGTACTGCCAGCAGAGAGAGGGCGGACGGCTCCCAGCATAGGAGGGAAGGGAGTCGGTTCAGGCTGCAGGATCAGCCTCCTCCTCCTCCTCCCCAGCAAAGCTACTCACCCACAGACCAGTTCCATTCCCACGCAGGATAGGCTTTGGGGGGACCATGCTACAGGGAAACAGCTGATCACAGAAACAGGAGGCACCCCCGCTATGTCGGGAATGCTGTCCCGTCCCAGTGCTGTTCAGGTCCCAGTGCTTCCCAGGGCAGTGCCGGAGATCTGCAGCTCCACCTGGTGGCTCCATGGCCCGGGCTGCTGAGGCTGCACAGGAGAGAAAGCACTGGGAAAGGTTCAGAGTTGGTGGGTTAAGCAGGACAGAACACTCAAGAAACCAAATCCATAGGGTCCCTGGATCACACAGGGTTTTCTTGTTATGAATATTTTCTTTAACCAAAAGCCTGCAGGTTGAATATGTGAAAATACGAGAGAATCTTATACCAGCAGAAAAAGCAAACCCAACGAGCTCTGTAAAGGACCCTGTAGGACACAGAAGGGAGGAGAGGAGATGAGAGGCAAGACAGGATAGGACCTGGGAAGCTGCTAGGCCAGGGATTTATATCTCTGCCACGTTCAATTTCACAGAATCACAGAGTATTCTGAGTTGGAAGGGACCCACAAGGATCATCGAGTACAACTTTTAAGTGAATGAGCCATACGGGAATTGATGCTGTGCAAGCTGCTCTGGATTTGGTTATTGTCTTTCCTTCAGCCTATCTTTCTTCCATTAATTCATCTGGCTAAGCCTCATTCCTCCACCACCTGCATCCAGCCCCAGGGCAGGACTTAAGGAGTGTGATTCTAGTCCACCTTCAGGTACCACATCCTCTGTCTTCACTTCCTCTATCAGGTCATAAGATATCTCCATCTAGATATCCATCTACAGTGGGTCTATCTCTCCTAGGGGCTGAGCTTGCTGTACAGGCTCAGGCTGAGTGCCTGGGGTGTTCTGCTGCGCCTGCTGCCTGACCCAGAGAGCCAAAGCCAGAGCACAAGAAAGGAAACCAAAAGGAATTTTGTTCACAGTGCCCAGCCAGTTATTCTCCAGCTCCTGTGTGTGTTTTTCCACATGCAATGAGTAGCAAAGAGCAATGGGTCCCCGGTCCTGCCCCTGTGCTGCCCACACGGCATCAACCACCAGGAATGGAGTGGGGGGACAGTCTTGCCTAACACAAAAACTCAGTCAACCAAAACACACAAGGAAGAAGAAACAAAAGAAAGCATTTCAGTGACAAGGTTAATCTGAGTGCTCCCTGGTGCGGGTGATTCAGGATGTATTAGCGGTGTCAGGAGAACAATCAAACTGTTTATATGAAAAAATAAATACAGTAGAAGCTCTAAAATTCAAGTCATGAAGATCATACCAATCTCTGCTACCTCGCTTCTGATTTTCCCCACCACTTGCTCACCCCAGGACGCCAGAGAAGACGTACTTTAGCAGCCATTTTGTATTTAAGGCTTATGATGAGCAGGCTACAGGTTATTTCAAAAGCTTTTTCAAGCTGTTGTGGTTTAAACCCAGACAGCAACTAAGTAACACAGCCTCTCACTCAGTACAAGCACCTTGCCCCAGTGGGAGGGCGAGGAGAAGTGGAAAAGGGTAAAGTCTGTTAGTTGAGATAAGAATAGTTTAATAATTGAAACAAAATAAATATTAATAATAACAATAATAGTCATAAACAGAGAGATAGAAAGAAACATAAAACTCAATAAAGATAAGTAATTCACACCACAGTTGCTCTCCACCCACTGACCACTGCCCAATCCATCCCCCCAAGAGCAACTGGCCCCGCCTGACGAACTCCCCCCGCCCCGTTCATCCACAGAGCAGGACATTCTAGGGGATGGCATATCCCTTTTGACTAGTTTGGACCAGCTGTCATGTCTCCCTCCTAGCTCCTTCTGCACCTGCTCGCTGGCAGAGCATAGGAGACTGAAAAGTCCTTGACTTAGGGTAAACAGTATTTGAAACAACCAAAATATCAGTGTGTTATCAACACTATTATTCCCATATTAAATCCAAAGTACAACACTACAACAGTTACCAGAAAGAAAATTATCTGTATCCCAGCTGAAACAAGGACACAAGCACTTACAGACCAACTTCACCTCGTTTTCCTGGGCCAAAGTCATGGCCAGAGGGCATACTGTCCTCTCACAGGTAAGTCCTGCAGGAGCCCAGAACTACCCCACAGGGAAGGTAAGAGTCTGAGGGGTGTCAGGCCGCAAGGGGGACAACAGGTTTCCTCCCAGCTTTTTGATGCCCACCAGATCCCTAGAGCCCTGCAGGGCAAAATAGCAGCAGACAATAGTCAGCAGCCTCCCTTTTGTCCAGACCCTGTAGCCCAGTTAAGTGCAATTTCCCCATGACTGACCCAGTTAGGCAGAGGCTTTGGACTTGCTTCCGTAGCCTTCTTGTGCTTGCCCACTTTGGGCACCCTTTGCCTCCACTACAGGGTATTCAACCAGCTGGAAGGGGTTTGTGTCTGCCAGGGTGTTTCTCAGAGCCCTAATCGTAAAATTCTAGAATGGTTTGGGTTGGAAGGGACTTTAAAGATCATCTCATTCCTGGGAAGGGACACCTTACTCCAGACCAGATTGCTCAAAGCTTCATTCAACTTGGCCTTGAATATTTCCAGGGGTGGGGCATCCACCCCTGCCCAGATTTGGGAAATCTGTTCCAGTGCTCACCACCCTCACAGTAAAGATTTTCTTCCTAATTCTTAATCTTAATCTACTCTCTTTCAGTTTAAAATCATCATCCTATCACTACATTTCCTGAAAAAAGAGTCCCTATGAGAAAGCTCAACACCAAGATGTTTCTGAAGGATGAAGCCATTTCTGGGCTCCTGGTGACACAAGGGACATCTGCTGGTGCACAAAGCCAGGGCAAATGCTGCTGTACACAGCTCATAGGAGGCAGTGCCACCATCCATGGGCACCTGCTCCCCATGACTGCTACAAACCTCCAGCTCTAGGTGTCCCTCAGCTGCTTGGGTGCCCAGTTCCATCAGGGCTAAAGGCAAGGGAGCCTGAGCTCAGATGGTGGGTAAAAGCAGACCCAGGTTCTCTCTGAGCTGCTCACACTTAGAAAAGGCTTTAGAGAAATTAAAAAGCACAGACGCATCTTTGGGCTGAGGATAAAGGGCTCGTTTTATTAGTGCAAGTAATAAACCTCATCCTTTGCATAGGGTAGCTGAGAGTCATCCTCATACAGAATATGTCCCATAAGAAACCATCATGGCTACCAGCCTCCCCAAGGCTTTGGGACAAGGTGCCTGGCTGAGACATCCTGATCTGTTCCCATACCACCAGAAGCCAGGAAAGCCTAGCTAAGCCATGAGCAAGGGCTGACCTTTGGTACCCAATTTTCCAGGCATTCCATCAGCTCCCCTAGGTATCACCCCAGTTCCTCTTTGCAGTCCCCAGGTCCCACTACATGCTGGTGAAATAAACGATGATGAAGATGATCACTGCCAAAACACAGAGCAAAGAGCTGCCAATGCAGCAGTAGCGTTTCCAGGGGAAGTTGCTATTGCTGGGTGGGAGGTGGTGGGGAGAGGCTGTGTGGGGCCTTAAGCCCTTGCGTTTCAGGGACTCATCTCCATCTGTCAAGCGCTTCCAGCCAACCCATGCCGGGGCTGGCCGTGACTTGGTATGATGGGTCCTGCCCTTGACTGCATCCATCAGGACCTTCCAGGGATCCGATGCTGGGGCTGGCTGTGACTTGTTGCAAATGCCAAGCTGACAGGCCTCACAGTGGGCACTGTCATGTGGCCCCGTCACTGGTGTATCCACCACGACGTCCAGGAGGTCGGAGGGCTGGACTGGCAAGTTATAGAAATACTGGAGGATCTTTACCACCAGATTGTGCAGAATCGTCTCCATAGTCTCCAGACTGAACTCAGGATCCTCCATCTGGGAGTTGGGGCAGCGCCTGCATTCCTGACGAAAGACTCGCATCCACACCATGCCCCAGCCTGGGCACTGCCACATGTGGAACAGGATGTGCACTTTGGCTGAAGACCACCTATGACTGCAGTGGGAGCACTGAAACCTGTCAGGACATAGAGGAGACCAACTCAACCCAGACTCCCTGTGCTTGAGCTTCCCACACAGTCAGTAGGGACCAGGGAAGCCATGGCTGACTGATTACCTTCACTCTTGCAAGCTTTACACTGAACTGTCCTCTCCCTAAAAGCATGATGCCAGTCTGGGGAGTTCACCACAGACATGAGCTGAGGGCTAGCTCCAGCATTAAAGATTTTAGAATCCAGGCTGTCTGCTGGAGTCCTTGCCCCACTGCCAAGAGCAGGGGTACTTGGAGTGGGAAGCCCCTATCTGGGACTCCAGTCCCTCAACCATGCCGGCTCATCACAGCTCAGCAGAAAGCCAACATCAAGCACAGGACCGGGTAAGACAAAAAGATGTAAATTAGAAGGAAGATGTGGGTGGAGGCTGCTGTGCAGGTGAGGAGATGTCTTGAAGATTCAAAAAGTGTGCAACCTGCAGCTCTTTATCTTGCACAATCTGCATCAGGGCTGGCAACAAAGATCTCTGTTTGCTGCCACCCGGGCAGGGTGTCTGATTCCCAGGGGGGAAATGTTTAGGATGGGGCTTCTCATCAGTGATGTGGAGCCACAGCCTCTTTCTGCTCTGAGACCCCACAGCCTGGGGCAGGTCAGGGGCTGCTGAGGCATGTGGCCATGTCCCAGCAGACAGTGGCTCTCACTCTCCTCATCCTCTGAGTGCAAACCCAGAAGATTTAACGCTAGTGTGGTGTAACTACCCCTGCTCACTGGAAGAGCTCTCTGTATCTTGACACTGACATGGAGAATTCTGACCAAATACCAGCTGCCCTTTGGCCTGTGGAGCTGCTGCACCCTTCTCTCCTCCAATTATCATGTTTTCTGGCTTGGCAGTGACGCACTAAGCTTTGAACAAAAATGGGAAAATCCCTTCCACCCTTGCCTACCTCCAAACTGCCCTTTCTGTGTCAAAATCTGCTTCCTACAAGCAAACTTTCAAAAAGGAAATTATCCACATGGCAGCACATCAACCCTGGTCCCGCTCTGACAGGGACCAAGTCGACAGTCCCCTACCTCCCAAGAGCACGGCGCTGCACAAACTCCTTCTTGCCAGGACTGAGGGCCCGCACCTGCAGGGTGTCATCGTTCTGAAGTGTCCATGGATCTGTTATGTGCATTTCTGCAAGCTTCTTTTTGAAAATGTCCTGCCAGGTCATCATGGTTCCACTAGGAGCCGTGGAAGAGTCAGTGACCAAGATTGCTGGTCAAGCCTGTGGCTTCTGAGGGCTAATACAAATGTGCAACTGTCTTTTCCCCAAGCTTCTCCTCTTTGTACAATGTCTTTGTGCTTAGAGAGAGGAACCTTTGCTCCCATGTGAGCAGCACCGCCTCCTCCTAATCTCTGTGTCATCAGTCTCTGCTGACGCTGCAGCCAGTCCTGGCCAAGTGAAATGTCCCCTGAAGCAAGAACAGGTGGGTCTCCTCAAGATGCACACATAAACCCCTGACCCTGCAAAGCCATGCTGTCATGATGCTGCTCTGGCCACAGTCAGAGATGTTGGAAACAAAACCCCCTGCCAGGCTGCCCATGTCCATCACTATCATGGCAGTGGGGTGAACAGATAGAGATTGCATCCAGCTGAGGAGTAATGGAAGTGAAATCCACCAAAAACGCAGGACTCAGCAGCTGATAAAGCTTCAGGTAACCTTATCTCTTTCAATAGCTGCCACCAACCATGGGCTATTTTTACCAACTTTCAGCTAACTCAAGCAGAAAAAGACCTGACATGAAACTGCAGGGTGGAAAGTTGGGGAGGACAGCATGGGACGTAAAACCAAAAGAGGTGAGGTGTGCTCTGAGCTGAGAGCACCCAGGGAAGGTATAAACAGCAGGGCTGGGGCTGCTTGCAGCCCTCTGCCTCCCAACTCATCCATCTCCCGGTGCACAGGTTCCCCAGGAAAAACCATGGACAGTGATGCAGGACAGGGAGCAGGTTAGGCAAGATGCCAAATGATAACTGGTCTTGAGTTAGAGAAAGATATGCTCCTTGATAAGGCAGGCTCAGCTTCACACAGGTGAGGTAGGTAAGTCCCAGCAACCACAGGTTGGCAGGCAGCCTCTGATCTTTGCTGCTGGAAGGGAAAAGCTGGCAAGTAATTTCTACCAAGAGCCCTTCCAACACATTCACAACATGTGCTGCTGCTCCTGTGAGAGCAGAGGGACACAACAAGGTCCCAGGTCAGGGCACATCTTCAGGTTTGATGTTCTTTCCTGTTTTGACGTCCTTCTACTCTTAATTACCCCTTGATGATATGATCTGGAGCAAGACTAGAAGGAAGGAAAGAGGGTTCTTGGAAGCAAAAGAGCCAAGGTCTTTAGGATCCTTATGAAGAGGTAGAAAGCCTTAACCTGTGGATAGGACCTGAGTCACCCCCTTCCCAAGAGCTCTACTATGGGTACACAGAGTCTGCTTGGGCTGTGGTAGTGAACTACGAGCAGGACAGTGAAGGAGGGGTCATCCCACTGGCCTTTCTGG
Source organism: Scytalopus superciliaris (assembly GCA_013400415.1). Classification (NCBI taxonomy): domain Eukaryota; kingdom Metazoa; phylum Chordata; class Aves; order Passeriformes; family Rhinocryptidae; genus Scytalopus; species Scytalopus superciliaris. The sequence goes on from VXBX01002024.1 coordinate 140,003, forward strand.
CGCTCACAGGTGGGGACCAGGGAACATCTCTGGCTCAGGGCTGGTGCATGGGGAGGGAGAGTGGAAGTAGCAGATCTCCCTGGCCTCCTCTCGCTTCTTTCCCAGTGGCCTGCATTTCTATAGATTCACTATAGAAGACCCTTTTGTGCATCCTGCCAAGAGAGGGGTCTCCAAGGCTGCAAATCTCATGGTGCAGAAAGTGGGAGCCTAACAGCAGCAAGGCTGGCCTTACAGCTGGCACCACAGTCCAGCATGGCACAGGACCCAGCAACAGCAGGTACCAGGACTGGGCCCCACCCTGCAGGAGCTGCCTGCTCCCTTGGACCTCTCTATGTTATTGTCCAAGATTTACTCTGTGGGTGTTGAATGCAAGAAAAACCTAAAGGTTTTGGCACCTTTCCTTTACATCTACGGCAGCTCTGCCTGTGTTAAACACCTCAAGCTATTTTGAGGAGGAGTCCCCCAGGGACACAGCTGTCTCTCCTGGCACTGTCTTATTCACCCAAAGAAACCAATCACTTCATCTGGAGGATCTGTGACTCCAGCCCAACTCTTCCTCCCTGAGGCTGCTCCCAACAGCACAGGCATTGCTCCCCATGCATCCCACTCCAGGGTCCAAAATACTGCCCCTTAGACCACTGTTCAACAGGGGTCCAGTGATAGTCCTGGCACAGGGATGCGTCCCTACCTCCAAAACCCAGCTGTGATGGAAACCAGCCCCCTGTTACATCATGGCAACACAACTCAAATCACAACTCATAATGTGCCGAGCCCTCACAGTCATCTCTGAGACAGAGCCAGGAGCTGGTCCCTCTATTAAAGCTTTTGACTTGCTTTTACTAAAGGGACTTTCCCAGAACCACCCCCAGAGCTGAAACTGCTTTGACGTCCTGTTCTACTTCACACACACCTCCTGGCTCTGCCCAAGCACCTTGCTGTTTACCAGCACCTGCTTGGAAACAAAAGTGGGTCCCACAAGGAGCAGCCCAGCTTCAACAGAGAGCGGGGATGAGCCCTGTCCTGGACACAGCATGACCCCACTTGCTGGGGACAGACCCTGACAATCCTCTCCATCCCGGCGTGCTGGTTGTGGCTCCTCCATGGGATGCATGAAGGAAGGACACAAGGTGCAGCATGTGTGGTAATTTCCCTGCTGCTTTCACACAGCCTGAAATTATTTTTGGCTCGAGTTCCCACCCCTGCATTAGCAACCCCTGCGGAAGCAGGAAAGTTTCCCAAAGTTCCTTCTCCTCCTCTTCATCTTTCACTGTGTGTCAGCCTCCCTGTCCCCCACCCCTCCAGCCCAGGCCCATGAGGATGCTCCTTGGCCCATGTGCATCCCATCTTTGCTGGGACATCCATCCCTTCTTTTAGGACGGGTCACTCCATACACAGGTGGCAGTCCCTGGGAGGGGCAGAAAGGGCCATTCAACACTGGTCCCCAGGCAGGACCACAGAGAGAGACATCCCCTCAGCGATGGGGATATTGTGTCCATGGGCAGAGCACAGCAAGGTGTGCAGGACAGATAGACCAACATCTGAGCAGCAGGGCAGAACCCTAAACAGCTTGCTTCATACCGGGGCTTTTTCTTACTCTGAAGACATCCCTTTCCTCATCCTTTGCTGCACTGAACACACCCAATTCTTTTCTGTCAGTCACTCTTTCAGGACATTTTTGATCTTTTCCAGGCCATCAGGGTGAATTTGCTTCCTAATCCTCCACCCAAACAGCCCCTACACCCTTCCTCAACAGCATCTTGCCTTTATGTGAGCCATGCTTCCACAGAAAACTGGTTTGATGTGTCTGCTGTTGCGAGCTATTGATAACTGCTCATGGGATATAGCTCTTGGGAAGCCATCCACCCACAGTGGCAGAATTTCCCATTTCCCTGATTTGCTTCTGAGAATATCACATAAGGGAGCACAAAGATAGCATCACTTCTGCTTTCCCTGCAGTACCCAGTCTGTTGCCCTAATGAAGAGAAAATGAGGTTGGTTTGACACATGATCCTGCTAAATGTGTGATCTCAGCCACAGCACTGCCCTGTCTGTGTTACCACTTGGTGGCCTTACTAATTTGTTCCAGCAGTTTTCTGGGTACCGAGGCAGGCTGACTCATCTAGAGCTTCCTGGATCCTCTTTTTTCCCCCTCCTTGAAGTAGACGGTGAATTGGGCATCCGTATCCTCCTGGGACACAGCTCCATGCTAGCTCTCTGTGCCTCAGTCCCACTCTGATCTTGCCACTGCTGATGGTATATGGTTATCACACTGCTGTGGTGAAACCCACCACCTCTAGGGACAAGTAATAGCTGTAGATTCCCTTCCAGACTGGGCTGTCTTCACAGTCAAGCCCTTGGAGCAGAACGGCCTACCTATCCCAAGCTGGATTTGAGGCAAGGAGTATCAGGTCCTCTGGAAATGGGGGTATGCTCATGCTAGATTTTAGAGAGGGCACGTTGCCCCATCACTCTGGGCTTCCAGGATAGAGAGGGATCCTGACTGATGGGGAGAAATTTAATGGAATAGGTGGATGTGAAGATGTGAGCAGGTATCACTCCACATGGGTTTGGGATCCCTGACTTTCAGGTGAGCCTTGTGATTGTCCCTTCAGGTATAAGGAGAGAGCTCAGCACCCTCCAACAAGGGTCTGCCACAGTGCCATGGGCAGTAAGTTTGGTCTTGGGGCAGTGGAGTGGGCAGGCACAGGGCTCCTGCCTGGCCCTCCAAGCCCCCATGTGTCAGAATCTGGCCTGCCTGCACTCTCCTCGAGCATCACATCCCACAAAAGGGAGGAAGAGAGAGAAGAAACCCTGGAGACGACTCAAAGCAAAACTAGAGAAAGCAAAATGAGGGCAGCAAGAGGAAACACAAATATTCTACACGGTTACAGCAGCTCAGTGACAGGCAAGACAAGGCTTTTGGTGGGACAGGATAGAAATGCTGTGGCCTGGACCCCTCAGGACATATCAGGGCTGCGCAAACTGGCCATGGTTAGGGACTCAGGCAGCCTGACCATCAGTCCACTCCCCCACTATGACCAACCACACCACCCACTAGCTCACCCCAGAGACCCCTGTCTCTTCCAGGACTGACATCTGCTTTCCCAGCAAGTCAAGGCCATGGCAATGCTCCCACACCGCAGTGCCTGACAGACCAGTGCCACCCACAGGACACTCCAGTAACCCAGAGGCCAAATAACCCACAGAGCTGCTGCAGCACCTCTAGCCTAACCTCTTCCAAACCAAAACACGTCTCCAAGACCTCCCAGTGATCAGGACAGTGCTCACCTGACCTTACTGTTCAGTGTTCTGACCTCCCCTTCTCTCCCCAGCATCTGCAATGCCCTGTGTTTCAGGAACAGCACTTTGCTGCTCTGTGGCACGTCTCTCCTCAAAGACACTACTGCAAGCTGCAGGAAAGAATTTCCTCTCCCTCTGCCTGCCCAGTTTTCTCGAGATATGGTTTATGAGTTCAGGTTTCTTTAAGGGATGCTTGCTCACATGTTGTTCCCAAACACCTTTAACCAAGGTTGGGGTATATAAGGAGCCAAGCTGGCTCCCAAGCATCCTGTGAGGGGTTTTGCTTGCTTAGGTATAGCTCAGGCATGTGAAATCACACATCCAAGCTCCCTGCAGATGCTGACAGGGATCAAGCTCAGCTCTCTCAGATCTCCCAGAGGGGTCTGGCCACTCCCCATCATCAAGACTGCAGCGTGGGACCAGGGGTGAGGCTCTCCAGAGGTCCCAGTTGGTCTCAGGTTGCTGACAAAGCATTTTGGCTCTGACGGTGGTGGCAGCCACTCCTTGGAGGACTGCTGTGTGTCTGCGGTCGAAAGCAGTTGCTCAGACTGCCAGACCAGAGTGTGCAGGAAACGCAGCAGCTTCAGCACCCACAGTCACCCCCTTGGCTGCATCCAGGTCCCAGTACGGGAGAAGCTGTGGCGCATGGATGGGGGAGCTGAGGGGATACGTGTCTGCAGGGGATACATGTGTTTGGTAACAGTAACTGTGTAAAACTGGGGGTGTGCATACAATTTTGCATGGGGATTTGCTTGCACATCTGTGTGCTCTCGAGCATTTGTGTGTGCTTGCCCATGAGTGTGCACAGCCAGGCTGGGGGGTGCGTGCTCTGGGGGGATACACAGTGGATACACACATACCCGCCCTGGTTTGGCTGCTGTGCACTTGAAAGCTTTGTGCACAGGACAAGAGGTTCTCAGGAACATTTTCCATCACTCACATCACTATGACAAGAGGACTGAGGTGGGCAGAGCCAAACATACACCCAGCTCCTCTGGCATTTCAGGAGTCCTTCCCAGTGATGATACATCTGAGAACACAGTCAAGTTCCAGGTGCCATTCAGTTTTTCAGGGCCTTGTTCTTTATTCCCTCTCGCACTGATGTAAGCCACCATTGACCCAAAATGGGATGAAGGACCAGGCTGGAGCCCTCTTCTTATTCTGTCCGTGGCCAGTGACTCTAAGAAGCAGAGCTCAGCCCCAGTGGCTGTGATGCTGCAGGGAACAAGATCAAAATCCAGAGCCAGGTGGTCAGGTCTGCTTAACTGCCCTTCAGCAAACCTCCTCTCCACAGCCTAAACCAACGACCACTGAAACCCTGCCTCCCACAGCCCTTCAAAGCCAACAAAGCAGCTGCAGCAGAAAGGATGTGCCCCCAAACCACACCAGGCCCATCACAGCCCAGCCTCCTCTTGATGTGGGCAGGGAAAGCCAAAGGACTTGAAAGTGTCAACTCAGCCCCCTCAAAAAATGTGACACAAACCTTTGCATCCTAGGTGGAAATGAGTTTACTTGGGTCCTTGCATAAGGTGTAGTGGAGAAAAGGGGCATAAACCTGCCAGTTATTGCAAAAAACAGGCAGCCAGTGGTATGGGTACAGTGGTGAGCAAAACCAGGAGGGCTGTGATAGGGAGTGAGGGGCAGCAGAAGAAGGGAAGGAGCTGGGAAAGCCAGAACTGGGGATTTCTCAAGACAGGAGGTAAAACAGCTTCTTCCAGATCCCATGCAGTAACTCCAGGAAGACCGAGCTACCATCACCAGACTAGAGGGAGAGTCAAAACTGCATGTGTCTGCTCTCCTGGCTTGCACAGAAAAACAAAAGAACAGCTCCTGCACACAAAGACACTCGACTCCCATTCCCAAGCAGGATGCTAGGGTGTGGGTCCTGACACCCCTCTCAAGGCACTGCTTGGTTTGGGGATGTTCATTTGGGGGCTTGAAATCTGCATTCTGCCTGGAGCTCATTCCAGCCCTGTTCCTGCTCTGGACAGCACAGCCAGTGCCTGCCCAGTACAGGGGAGCATAGCTCGTATCTCTACCAGTGTTGGGCACCCTGCAGGGGTGGGAGATGGTGTCTGGCAACCTGAAGCATCCCCACCAGTCACTCCACACATCCCTAGAGCCCAACCTTCCTCCCGGCAAGGGGCAGGATCACAGCCAGACTGACGGGGATCAGAGGGGTGCAGGCACTGACAGGCTGGATATTTGCCCATCCCAAATGTCATAGGGAGATGCTTTTGCTACACCTCCAGCCCCATCAAATAGCTGGGAGCCTCTGGCCAGTTGCAGACCACCATTCATCAAGAGAGGCAGGGACTCAACCCCACATGCTCTTGGAGGAGTTGTATCTGCAGCCAGGGGGTGCAGAAAGGGCTCAAGATCCGGCACTTCTGCTGCCTGCAAGACAGGATGGAAAATATGAAGCAGGGCCCACCGGCCCACCCTCTCACCGGTGTTGTGTCTGACAGGAAAGCCAAAAGCAAAACTGCTGACAAGAGCTCCCGCTTCTCGCCCACTGCGGCTGCCTCCTGCCTTGGTTTTCCGGGCCCAGACGGCCACAGCAGCTTTGACAGAGCCGCTAGAACAAGGAGCAGGGCTGCTGCTGGCAAAAAGCCCCAGTGGGCTGAACCATGCATTAGTCTGAGTGAATATCATGGAGGTTACAGCACTGCCCATGGTGGCAGCACCAGGGACCTAGGGAGGACACCATATCCACTGTCCCATCCTGAGGAAAGATGAAAGCCATCCCAAGTGGATGTTTATCCCATCTGGTCTCCTCTGGAATTTTCTCATGGACTTCCAGTCCCCGCAGAGGAGAAGATGTGGTGCTGGCTTGCCTCAGCCCTTCCCCCAGCACCTAGGCTGGTTCCCACAAGGCTTACTGGAAGTAAAGGAGGAAGAAACCTGCTGACAGTGCTCCCAAAGTGTGAGTTGCAAGTGACTTTTCTCTGTTTTCACTGGGTTTCACAGTCTCCTGGTAGGTCTCTGCTGCCTTCAAAGCCACTCCTTTACTGGAGTTTCTCCCCTCTTGAGCAGCTGTTGCTTTTTTCTGCTCTGGTTTCTGGCAGGCAGCACAGCCCTGGCACCTCTTTCAAGAGGGAAAGTGGAAGTTTGAAGCCAGAAAGCTGCACTGAGCACCCACTGTGAGCTTTGTCCTGGCTGGTGACAGCCAGACCCCTGGCACAGCAGGGATGTTTATTCCCCACAGGCTGGGTGAGTGCCCCAAGATGAGACTGGTAAGGGGGGGGTCCCATTTGCAGCTGCGCCTGGGTGACCAGCTCAGACAGGGGCAAGAGGAAAAAGAGCATTGGCCTCTCTAAATTATTAAGAGCAGCTTTGTGGAAGAACAGCTTGCATATCTCACAAGAGAGACCCAGGAACCACAACAGATGCTGCTGCCTCCCAACTCTCGCCTGCACTGCAAGTGCCGTTATTTGCCTGCCCACGCGCTTGCCATCAGGAGTCAACAAGCTCCCCAGAGGTGAAACCCTTTATTCACCCCAGTGGCCAAATCCAGCTCCCATCTGTGGAGGGAGGGACATAGGGGTAGATTTCCCCTCTTGCAGAGGAGGAGAGTGCCTGGAGACAGGAGGAAAACCAGCTGCCCACTTCCCAGGGGTTTCTTTAAATAGCAGTATACAAGGCAGCCTCTGTTCTGAGCAAGGAGAAACCCTCAGCCCTGGGTTCCCATGAGCAGCATCTCACAGGATCCACTTCAGTTCTGGCCTCCAGCATTCCCTCCAACAGTCATGCTTTGTTAGTTTGGTCCAACATGGGGAAGGGAAGCAGCACGGCAACTCTACAGAGCCCTGGGTGGAGGTAGAAAGTCAAGTCATGATGTAAATCACCTTTGGGACAGACCTGTTGGCATCACTGCTTTGTCCCAGCCCATCCTCCCGGTCCTGAGTAAAGAGGCAACATATGGAGCCCAGTAGGGACCTTCCTCATCCAGTGGTACCCACCCCATGGCCATGAGAACACTGTGGCCAGGACTGTCCAATATCCACTCCAGCAGCAGTGTCTCTGTTGCTTCAGTCCTGGTAGGCTGGATTTTTCCCAACTGCAAGCTGCAGTGGGAGCAAGGGGCCAGGGCAGCGTGTTCATGCCCACACCCCATTGAGGAGGGACCTTCACTGTCAGCAAGGCTGCGAGTGCAGCTGTCGAGTCCTCTCATCCTGATGTTTCTTCCCCCGCTGCGGCGTGACAGGTTTCTCCTCTGGGAAGATGATGGTGGCATATTCTGTCTGATCAACTGCCCAGGTCTCAGGGGGCACCTGGGTGCACTGGTCCCTCTGAAACTCCAGAACACCATAGTCCACAGTGGATATTGACACCACGGCGGGCTTCTCTTCCTTCTGCAAGGAAACCGCATTGTGGTGATTCAACATCTGGAGGTACCTGCCATCCCCAGCACAAGCCCCCTTTTGATAGCAAATGCCAGAATCACCTCTGAGGCATCCCAGGAGGGTGAGAGCAATACAAAGCAGAAAGATGCACAGACCTGTGATAGCATGTGCCCAGAGAAACCAGATCATGAGCCTTGTGTTCACTGCAAAGCCACGTGGGTCTCAGCGCTCTGCCTCTGGGCTGGGTACTCTGCCTGCCCAGCAGTGGAAGGCAGGGGGGTTCTAGGAAACCTTTTCCCACTTCTTCATAGGGGTCCAAGGTGGCATGGTGTGCATGAGAAGAACCTGAGGCTGGGTTTGCTCAACCCAGAGAGGACGCAGTACAGGGGAACCTACTCTCTGCCTTCAGCTACCTAATGAATGGGGTTGGAGTTAAGATGGAGACAGGTCCCTCCTGGAGGTGCCTGACAACCAGGAGGAAAAAAACAGGCACCAGCTGCAGTAAAATAAATTTTAGCTTAATATATTGGGGGGCAACATCCTCCCATTTTCTACAGCAACACAAACCACTGTCAAAGATAACCCTGCTTTGATGAAGGGTTGGACTAGAGCGTCCCATTCTCTCTTGGGCAGTTTTTTTGATTTTGCAATGGGGCTGTGCTGCTGCAGGTGCAGAAAAGCAGTTGTAGCTGTGCAGAAAAGATCAAGCAGCAGCAGAGAAGACGGGAGAAGTGAGATGCTTGTGAAAGGCTCATAAAGGGAGGCGCTGCACCCTGCTCACCCGAGCCATGCCACAATGCTCCCCTGCAGCGTGGCAGGGCAGCAGAGGCGGAAAACTCACCGCTCGCATGTTTTCACTTGGTGGTTTCTGCACATCTGCAAAGTAACACACTTGGTTAGAAGAGGTTCGTTTACCACAACAGCAGAAGCTGACCCAGCCCCATCGCCTTAGAGAGCACTGGACACCACAGTCATGTCACCACACATCCTGCTTCTCCACTCAGGATCTAACATCCTGAGCATTACAAGGACAAGTGAGACACCAGTCCAGAGTCTAGACTTTAATTTTAATTAGCAGAATGCAGGGGAGACCTCTGTGACAGCTCCCAGGGTGACTGCAGTGTGGCTGAGGCAACACCCTGCACTGCAGCAGGGTGATGAGATGCTCCAAAATGCCTGGGCAAGGAGCACAGAAGGGATTGATGTGCAGTATTAAGGCACCACACTAACAAGTGGTGAAGAGCCACTGCACATGGTCTGGGGGTTCTACAAAGGGTGAGCAGGGCTCAAAGAACCCATCTCCCCTAGGCATGCAGATATCTGTCCCATAGGGATATGCCACAGCAGAGTTTAACACGTTGAACCAGCCCATGTACCCCAAGAAGCTGCAGACATGTGGCTGACCCCCGGTCCCAAGCTGAGTTTGCATGGCCCCGAAGGGGGATCATACCTCCTCTCCTGTACGTGATGGTGAGGTAGCCAAAGATCAGCAACAGAACCACCCCGACCAGCAGCAGGATGCCCAGGAGCATGGCCTTGATGTGGTCTGAGGGGTTGCTTTCCTCTGTCTCTGGTTCCTCAGTGGGATTCATCTTAGGGGCTGCTGTAGTAGCTATTCAAAAAAGGGGGAACAAAACAGCAGGTCACGAGTTGGAAATGGCCTCTATAGTCCTTGTGAAAGGCAACAGCGGAACATGGGGGCTGTCCTCAGAATGGGCTCAGTCCTAGGCAGCCCCACCATCCCTCCAGGGTCCATGATTTTGATCTGACATGGGGGATGTTTTGGACATGTCCCATTCCTTCCCACTGCAGGTGGTGAAAATGATCCCACACCTCTGATAGCTGAGGTGCAGAGGGCCAGGGCTCCACTCTGCACCTGCAGCCAGTCCTGCCCATGATCCCATGCCCAGCAGAGCACCATGGAGGACACAGCTTCCCCAGGCCTCCTTGCCATGTCCACATCCTGGGGTCAGCACAGCATCAGCTCACTTTGGGAGGAGATGATGTGGAAGACAGTGACTTTTGCAGTGTTTTTCCTTTTTATAAAAGGCGAGCTTGAGCTCCACAAAGCCCCTATGCTGCCAAGCAAGGGCATGGCAAAGATTGCTGCAAAATCTCTGTCTCATACACCATAGGACTATCAGAGCCTCACAGAGCATGATTTTGCAATGACAGTATCTACACTAACACTGGCGCTTTGAGGTGTTTGAGCCCTGGTTGTAACCCCAAACACAATCCCTATCCACAGAAGAGCTGTTCAAGGCTGAAGGCCATTCCCTACACTGGTCTCAGATCTCCATCCATGGATAAGGATTCACTTCTCCTCACAGCATTAATGGGGACACAAGCCCAGCAGGATGGAGACCCCTGCCTCAGGACCACATCCAGATGCAGTATTCACAGGGCAGTCAGCCTGTGTCCCTGGACCCCAACCCTGTATGCAAAGGAGTGGGGAAAGGGCAGGGCTGTGCACTCCTGACCCATGTCATATCCTCCACCAGCAGGATACTGCCTGCCTTAAGCTCTGGAGCTACAATGTGCTTGGGACCCGTCCCCATCAGCTCAGCCCCAGGGCTGACCTGTGACCAGCAGCTGGGACCGGTTGCTCTCCATCACTCTATCGGGTTCAAAGAGGGTGATCAGTCCACAGTAGTAGGAGCCTGAGTCATTCTGGTGGAGGTTCAGGATGTCGATCTTGAAGACAGGAGTGTGGTTGGTGAGCTGGTACTTCTCTGTCTTCGTTGGGGGGTTGTTTTGGCTCATCTCAGCTATTTTTTGTCCTTGGCTGTGGTTGGTTTCCTTGTACCAGTTGAGGCTGTACTCTGAGCCAGAGTCATGCCCCATGGAGATATTGCAGGAGAAGGTGGCTACGCCGCCTTCATGGAAAGTTAACGTTGGTGGGAAGATAGTCACTGTTTGGGAGAGAGGAAACAAGGAGCAGACATGGTTACGGCAGGAACAGGTCTCAGAAACAGCCATACCCCCTTGTGCAGGAGCCAGGGCTAAAAGCCCAGTCTGCATCATCACTCTGAGTCATGGGGAGGTACATCAGTCCATGTCTCTCCCCTCTGAGTCTGTGCCTGCTAGCTGAAGGGGGACCCTCAGGGTTAGTAACTGTACTGTGAAGTTGTTTCAGCAGAGCAAATTGTACTCTGGACTACCTAAAATTAACACAGAACACATGTACTGGGGAAAACGGACTTTGGGGGTTGTATTATTTTTAAGTCTATGCTATATTTTGATGTCTGAGTCATCCTTCCTCCAGTTGATCCTGACTCTGAAGGTGAGCAGAGGGACCAAGTCCTGGGTTGGGGCAGTGCCCTGCAGTGCAACCCATCTCATGCCCAGCTGCCTGCTGGGATGCTCCAGCTCTCCCCACTGTGCCATGCTCGGAGCTCAGAATAGGCAGGGGCTGCCCATGGCACAGTATTTGCTATCTACAGCCTGACACCACCTAACAGAGCAGAGCAACCTGGAGCTTCCAATGCCATCCTTTCCCAGCTGCCTGTCCCCTCCTTGTGTGTACACGAGCAGCCAGGCATTCACCCTGGGGGTCCTGGACAGGCTTGCCAGGCTGCTCACAGCATACAGGGCAGTCAGCCACAGGCCCCTCAGCCCTTCTGCTTCCCCCCCTTTCCCTGTCCATTATGCCTGAAGGTTCATCCCCCCTGGGCAGCAGGAATGCTATGAGCATGGGCCAGGCACACAGTGTCCCAGCTCAGCCAGTCCCATACAACAGAACATGGCAGCTGTTGCATTCATTTCCGCTCAAAGCAATAAAAAGTGGGAAGAGACATTTTTCACATTGTGTTGCCCAATCAAGCGATTCAAACCACCAAGGCTTTGGAAAGCCCCTGTCGTTAATAAATTTACCTTCCCTTTTCAGAAATCAATGCCAATAGCAGCCTCAGGGCTTGCAGGCACAGTCAGAAAGACCCTCCTGTCCCTCCAGCTCTGGCCTGAGGCTGTAGGACCACAACCTCAGCATTACTAACCAGAAAAGGAACCTGGGTGATTCATTGAATAGATACAAGATTTGATGGAAAACTGGGCTGAGAAATGAGGGATGAGACCAAAGAGGAGGAGGGAGGGAGAGAAGTGTCCCAGTTCCCACCAGCAGCACTGGCTGTGGCAGTGCCCACACTGAGATGGAATTTCTGCACTGTTTTGGATTTCTTGTGTTTAACAGGAAATACTTGGCAGGTTCAGAGCTTTGCTTTCTACCAGTGCTGCTGCCAACAATGAATGAAGCATTCAGAGGACTTCTGAAAGTAGATGTTGGGTTCACATGTTTGCCTGCATCTTCCCAGCACCAGAGGTAACATCTGTTCCAAGGGACATCCAGCCTTGCACCCACCCTCAGGGCAGAAAACACATGAATCCACCAAAGAAAGAGGCAGGCTGGGAGGAAAGGGGGACACAGCTTCACTAGGGCTCTCAATTACGCTTCAGAGACTCACTCCTTCCTCTCAACCTCTCCTTCTTCCCCAGATTTCGCCCAGAGCAAGGACCACCCTGGCTCCCTCAGTGCCAAGTCCAAACCAGGAGCCGCAGCCCAAGGGCGCAGACTGAAACCATGAGAGCCAGAGCAGAAAACACCAGACCCCACATGGCACTGGCAAACCCAGAAGCTCAACACCAAACCCCAACCACAGTCACTGTGCCACAACATAGCTCTGGTGTCAGCACTGTGGGCTGTGTCCCCTTCTCTGTACTTTAATCCTGTTTCTGCCATAAGCATCCCCATGTCCTTTGTTTCAGCCGCACGTACCCAAAAGCTTTGAGTTTTCTGCCTCCTCGATGCCAGAGGTAATTTTTAACTACAAAGTTAGTAATTTAATTAACTACCTTACTACCTATTTAGACTATTACTACTTATTTAGACTAGCCCTTAGACATTTTCCAAGAGCTGAAAATGACACAGGCCATACTCTGGTACCTACCCTGGCGGCAGGAGGTCAGCATGGGCCCGCAGAAGAGCAGGACAGTGCAGAGGCCAGCCAGGGCCACCTCCATGCTGCCCCACATGGTCTTCAAGGCACCTGGAGCCATGGTGAGGCGGTGGGTCCCCCGCCCAGGCAGGTGTGATGTGCTGTGCTGTATGTGCTGTGCCAACCCCAGCTCTCAGCTCTCTCCGTGCTTCCTTTCCCACAGCGGCAGCTTCTTCTCTGTCGTACACAGCGAGGGCTGGGTGGAAATGAAACGTGCCCATCTCTCCCCCAGAGGGAAACCCGGGCTGCCTCCCGCCCCCAGCTTCCTCCCCACGGAGGCAGTGATCAGCTGAATCAGACCTGCCCCTTCCCCTCCTTGCGTGCTCCTGGTGTGCTCCCACACAGACACCCAGCTGCCAAGCAGTGGGAACAGACACCTCTGAGCCTGCAACCTTTCTGGGGAAGTCTTCCAGGGATGGAGCAGGCAGGAACCACAAAGGGTTGCCCTCAGCATCAAGTCTGGCCCATAAGTAAAAGCTGTCTGGGATTCCCAAGCACCCATGGGTGGTCCCACCAGCTACTCAAGGCAGTGGGGTGTTGAGGGACATGTGGCAATGGGTAGATAGGGAGGGTCTGAGTAGCCATGGGGCACATATTGGTAGGCTGCTCCCACTGGGATGGGATGAGAGGGGATGTGAGAGGAGGCAGAAGGAGGAAGAGGAGAATGAGAAGGAGGAAGAGAAAGAAGTTTTGCCTCTTTCAGTATGTTTTTTTCACAACAGATTTGCACAGAACAAAGGCGGGTGCCCAGGGCCAGGGTGGTGTTATTGGGGTGACATTTGCAGAAGACTTCTGCAATTTTTCCACCGTCAGTGTTCCCCGCTCACCACGCTGACTAATACTCGCATAGGAAATAACCAGTGGTGAAAGCAGCTCCTCCGCTTCTCTCGAACACAGCCTCAGTGGCTCGCACTTCTGGAAAGTGTCAGGGGAAAATTAATAATTGGGGTGAAGGATGTGATTCTAATGATGATTTCATTATTTTCCAGGCTTTTAGAAACGAGCTGCGGGGCTGGGGCTTGCTCACCTCTCACTTTCAAACGTGGCCCTGGCAGGAGAGTGGGCTGGGGGAGGCACCGCTAATTTCATAGAATCACGGAATCATTAAGATTGGGAAAGACCTCTAAGATCGTCACGTCCAACCATTAACCCAACACTATCATGATGGCCAAATTGGGATGGCCAGGGAAGGGGTTCTGAACCGGGGTATACAGGGCTCACTCTGGGTGGGTGGCTCAATTCAGCCTGTCCCGGATCCCCTTTTCCAGTCTCCTCCCAGCATTGCAGCATCATTCCTTTCTCATGAACTTCTGGCCCTGCCTGGGCTGCAGAGCAAGGCTGGGAGCTGTGCCCACCTTATCATCTCTCCATGCCACCTAGCCAGAGCCACCACTCTGCCTGTATGGGTGGCAAAGGGAATGCTCTCCACCATGTGCAAGGGTGCAGGTGGGTTTTGAGGTGGACATCACCTGTTCCTTCACAATTTCCTGCATTCCCACTAAAAACATTCTAACTAAACTAAACTGAACTTCAGGAAATATGGAAGCTCACAGCAAGGAGGTTATGCCACTTAGAGGCTTTGTGTCCCCAAATGGTGACACCAGGCATCTGGTCCATGTGGGGAAAGGCTTGTTTGGCACTTGCCACGTGTTTTGATTTCCAAAGGCGGAAGATGTGATGGGTATCACTGCCAAGATCACCACTCATCAAGCCAGGGATCAGCAGGAAAAACTGGCTCATCCTCCTCACCCCCATGCGGCAGCACCAGAGGGCTCTGATTGAAATCATAGCACGAGTTGCTCAAACTTTCCAATGTACGTTTGAAACGGGTGTAAGCGGGTACCCAAGGCGGGGAGGCTGCCACGTCCACGAGAAACCAACAACAGCTAAATGCCCTTTTTTCTGAGGGGAAAAAAATAAAAATGATAAAAAGAATGAAAGAAAAGATTAATCTCACTGTGGAGATTGATCTAGGAAGCTGCTGCAGAGGAAAGCGAGGTGAGCAGCAGTTCTGTGCCCCAGCCCAGCATGTGCCCCAGGTGTCAGCATCGCAGGGGAGCCCAGTCCCAGCCCCACAGCAACCACCAGGCTTCAGGCAGGCTTTGTACCCTGACTGCACCCTGCCTGCACTCAGCCAGAACAGCACAGCCCCTGCTGGCTCTTGCACCAGGTTCTCCAGCACCAAGGAAAACAGCCTGGCTCCAACCATGCTGCAGCACCCCGTCATGCTGGTAAATCCCCTCCAGCCCAGTGGGGTGGATGGTACATCTTGGGGATTTGCTGAGGGGGCCATAAAGCATTCACTTGGTGCTTAAAAAAGGATAAATTATCTTTCTGTGAGCTGGAATATGGCAAATTGCATGGGACAGTCCTATCCTATTTGGCCATCAGAAGAGGAAAAGAAAGTATAAAGAGGAAGAGAAAGAGGATTAAGTGAGAAAACTGTTCCTTCTTTAAAACTAAGGGACAGCAACTTCAGCAAACACATCACACCACTTCATGGGAGCACAAAATGTTCTTTTTCTCCCAAACAAAAAGCTGGCCCAATGTGTCAGTGACAGCCCCAACAATGCAGCTGGGACCCAGAGGAGGCTTCATTCTCCTGTAGCCATCACCTGAGCACTCATCTCAAAGGACAGAGGGTCAGTCAAAAATAGTTTAAAAGTATCTGGGATATTTAAGGAGCACTGAAAATTTGGAAGATAAAAAAGAAAGCCGTGATCAAACACCTCAGATGAGCTGACTGAAGTCCAGAGCAGAACGACCTTAAATTCCAGGGAAAGAAAAGCTTCCCAAATGCAAGGGGAAACACAAATTACCACAAAAAGACGCTCAGGAAGAGAAACCCAGAGGTTTCAAAGATCCTTCCCCCAACAGTTTAACTGAATTCACATCTGTGGGTCCAACCCAGGCAGGAGGCGAGTGGCTAGGGCAAGAAGAGGAAACGGTTAATACTGTTTGCAAATAAACACAAAAGAGTGTTGTGGTCTTTCAGATACTTCTCAGAAATTTGGAAGGTGTCTGCAAATGATTTGCATGAGGAACAGCACCTGACCCTGTGGGGACAGGCAGCAGCCTGTGGGTGTGAGTAAGCAGTGGTAAGCAGTGAGTAAGCAAAAGGATGGAACAGAGGCACAAAACTGTTCCTCCAGCGAGCAGAAACCTGCAGGGCCTGGACAGAGTAATGGCAACTGTGATGGGAAGGTGCCACACAGGGATGGCATGGGGCAACCATCACCTTCAGCATGGCACTGAGGTGCTGTTCCTGCCGGCAGGCAGAGCTGATGTCCAGCCTGGTGGTACTAAGCACTCTGATGGTCCATCTCTAGCAAGTGGTGCTGCTAAAGTCTGTGGAAATCAGGAGCTGCTGCTGTTTGGAATCTCAGCAAACCATCTGTGCTCAGAGCAGTTTGGGGCAAGACCTGGCACCAGTAGGGATATGCCTGTGCATTCCAAGCAAAACTCCAGCAGCTGTATCCCCTGCCTGCTGGTACAACCTCACACCTCCTGTACCCAAGGGGCACGTCCAGGCATCCCCAGCCCTGTCACGGGGGATGGTCCCCTCCATCCTCTCGATGGCAGCATGTTCTGCACCGGCACTGGCTGTGCCTTGACACTGTTTCCATTCGGAGCTGGGTGAAGCACACAGGGACCTTTCTCAGCCGTGTCACCCGCCGCAGGCAGGAAGGATTGCAGAGATCGCTGCACTGAGATAAACCGTGGAGGAAGGAGAATGTCAGCTCCTCAGGAGGGTCTGTGTCACATGCAGCCTTCTTTGGGACAGACAGCAGCTGCAGGCAGGGAAAAGAGCACAACGGTGTGACAGGGGGAGCAAGAATTTTAGGCCTTTCTGGAGGATTTAATAAGTTTCTGGAGGAAAGGAGCAAAGCTGGTACCCCCTCCCTGACGGCTGGGATGCATGGCCCAGGAAGAGAGCACACAGGCAAAAACTAGGGGAATTGGCTTTGCAAAGACAACAGTTCCAGGCTGTGTTCTCATCCACCTGCACCCACCGTCCCTCAGCACTCCGAACAAGGTTCCAGAGGCTGGGACACCATCACAGCCCCCGTCCAGCTGAGGCCAAGGTCTGGCAGGCACGTCTCTGGGCACAGAGACCCCTCTGCCCTGCTGGCACCCAGAGCTGCTCCTGTCCTGGGCGAGGGCACACACAAGGGCTGCAGCCTCCAGTTTGGGCAGCACCAGAGAGGCCAGGCTGTCTTACCCTGCTCTCTTCCCATCAGACCTCCCGCCACACCCCGGGCAGCAGCCTCATCAAATCCTTTATTTATAGAATCACAGAATCATTTAGGTTGGAAAAGACCTGAGATCGAGTCCCACCTATGACCAAACACCACCGTGACAACCAGAACACGGCACTGCGTGCCACATCCAGCCTTTCCTCGAACACCTCCAGGGATGGGGACTCCACCACCAACCTGGGCAGTCCATTTGAGTGTTTAATTCCCCTTTGTGGGAAGAAATTCCTCCTCATGTCCAACCTGAACCTCCCCTGGTGCAGCTTAAGGCTGTGTCCTCTTCTCCTGTCGCTTGTTGCCTGGGCACAACCTCGTCTCAGGCTGAGCCCCATACGGGTGCCCCCTTATGAGAAATAAAAAATCATGGTTCATTAATTTAGGAATTGTTCTTTTAGGCATACCGTGAAGGCTGTAAGGTACCAGGTCCAGTCTGGAGCTGGTGCCAGGGGCAAATTGCGTTCCGGAATAGGGAATTATGAAAGTGGATAAAGATATGGCTAAAACAGACCCCACGCCACATGTCAGGGCTTTGTGTGCAGGAGAGGGTGGGCATCTTGACCAGGAGACCCTGTCTCCCTGCAAAGGGGGGTACATCAAAACTAATCACAATAAGATGCCCACTCCTCTCATTATGCTAACAAGGCGGGACCCTGGGGATTTATAAAAAGCATGATTTTTGAGTGAGGGGTGTGCTTTTTGGTGCTGAAATAAAAACTTTCCTTGTCTGCTAAACTTCCTTGTTTCACAGGTATTTGCATTTTCTCTAAATTGAACAAAGGAGATTTTTCTCACACCCTGAGCCTGCCCTTCTCCAGGCCACCCATCCCGGCCCCCTCCGCTGCTCCTCACAGGGCTTGTGCTCCACACCCTCAACGTGCTTCACCACAATTTCTCACCATTAAGAACACTTTACAATCACTGCCACCAACTACTGACCGCCCATTTACCAACGATGTCACGGTACAAGCCCTTTTTCCCCGCACCCCCCTCAGCCCCGTCCGTGGGGCCGCACAGCGCGGCCCGGCGCTGACGTGCCGATGACGTGGCAGTGACGTAGCCATGGTGACGCGGCGCGGTTGTCCCGGTAACGGCGGGCCGCGGCCATGGGCGAGCTGGGCCCGGACGATGGGGCCGGGAACACGTACAGCCTCCGGCCCGGTCTCCAGCACCGGTGAGCCGGGAGAGGACACGGAGGGGCCCCCCGGGATTGGGGCTCTGGGGCGGGTTTGGCCCTGGGGTGCTGCGGGAGGGATGTCGGGGAGCGGGTCCCTGGGCAGGAGGGGCTGTGGGGAGTGTTGGGAACGGGGCAGCCCCGAGGGTTTGGGGGCTGGGGGGCACTGGGCTCCCTGACCCCGCTCAGGGCAGGGATGGTTCTGCAGGGGCAGCAGCTTCCGAAAGGGCTGGTTTCACACTTTTCTGTGGGTGTTTGGCTGGGCTGGGTAACTCCATCTTAGCTGGGCTTTTCTCCCCACCTCGGTTTTTCATGTGTCATTTTTCTCTTAATACGTGAAAACTGCATTTTCCCACGTGGGGCTGTGAATGTTTCTGCACGTTGTGTGAACTTTCGGGGCTTTGTGTTGCTGCTTTTTCTCCCTGATAGATTTAAATCGCCCACAGTAAAAGAATGCATCCATGCAATATTGAAGGAGAAGCTGGCCAATGTACAGTACGTCCCAGAAGAAATGCCCGAGCTTACAAAGTCTTTATCAGAGACAATAAAAGACAGACTGAAAGGTAAGGAAGTCTGCTGGGGAAGTAATTTCTTTTCTTACCGTGTCCTCTCCCTTTTGAAAAGATCCCTCTTTCCTCCTTTATTCTTGAAACCTATTCTTTCTCTGTTGACTGACTCAAATCTATTATTATGAAACAATCTGGCCTATATACATATGTTCCTTGCCTGCAGAACTGGAGACTTAATTCAAGCAGACAAGATCTGGTTTTGTGTAGCTTGGCTGGTGTGGGATGTCAGCCTTGGAGGGGCTGCAGGGGTAAAGAAGCTGCATTAGAGAGAAGAAAGAAGTGATGCTTCATTGCTTCTTGCTTCCATAAACAGAATTATTCTTGCTTTTTTTCTGCTGTGAGTTAGATCAAAGTTGGGTCACAGTGGAAAAGCAGGGAGATCAGAACAAGGGTGCAGAGAAGGAGGAGAGAGGAGCAGTCAGACAAGAAGGGGTGTGATTACAGCCTTAGAGCACTGGGAAAATGTTTGTGGTGGTGCTGCACAGGATGCACTCCCAACATTTTTGAGTTCAAGAAGGAAACTGCAAGCTCCAGCAGGTGTTTCCTGAGTTCTGAGCTGGTACAAGTACATGGATGTGTGCGCTGGCACGGCCACTCTTGTTTTGCTTTCCCCCTGGGTACAGGCTGGTGCTCCATCTGCTGGGCTGGCCTGGTGAAGTGGCATGGCCAGACTGTCACCCTCGACAGCAGCCATGGATTGATGCTTCTCCCAGAGCTGCACATCTGCTTTACAGCCAGCAGCAGCTGCAGTCCCAGCTCGTCTTGATGCCGAGCTCATACGCACAGGGCTTGGCTTCAGCAATGTGTAAACAGAGCAGCCTGAAGCAAGGCTGGCCCGGCGTGGCCGCTGTATCAGCTGGCATCTCTGATAAGCATTGACGTGGTGGATGTTTAGCAGAGCCAGCATGCTGTGTTCAGTCCTCCAGTGGAAACAATGCGCCAGAGTCTTCCCAGGACACTGCTTTGTTGAAGGCAGGCATTAGGATCTATATTTGATTTTAAACATGCTTGTTCTGATTTGGCTTCTGGAACATTGCCATGGATCTGGCCTGTGCCTCAGGTATTTCTTCACTATTGTAAAACAAATATCTGTAGATGCATAACACAGACCCACATGGGCTTTTATGGGGCCTTTTATCCCACTCAAAACCAAAGGTAACACCTGTGTGGCAAAAGAATCTCTACAATACCTTTGCATCAGAACAGTTTTAAAATAAGACAATTTTTTTAAATTGCATTTTGTCCACCAGCAGCCTTATTTACGTTATTTCCATGTGGTCAGCTCTTGAAAGGTGTCAAAGGAGCATGCTGACATACAGTGGGGCTGCTCAGGGGTGTCTTCTGCCTTAGATGCATCTTTTGAGAGATGCCAGCTATCCTGTTCACACTTGAACTCCAGTAAAACCATGGTACTGTGTGCTAGGAAAATGAAGCCACAAGGCAGTATGGCCAATTGGCTACTTGCATAGGCTTGTAGAGGACACTTGCTTTGTAGCTAGAATTCTTTAGCATTCAGGGTCCTGTTTTGGGCTCGTATTTTAAACCAGTTGTTGCTCTCACTTATTTTTTTCTCTCTCTCTCCAGAGGAGGGATTTGACAGGTACAAAATGGTGGTGCAGGTTGTAATTGGAGAACAGAGAGGAGAAGGAGTGAAGTAAGTTTTACATCTTCTGATTGTTTTTCTATCATGTTTATTGGATTTGGGTGTGTTTTTTTTCTTTGAAAGCTGCTTCCAGCCTCCCTAAGTACAAAGATCTCTCTGCAGATGATAAAGCCAAAGCACTTTCTTTTCTCTTTAAGTGGCACTCGAGGGCTTAGGTTGTGGCTGATTGAATTAGCCAGTGATAATTGGCTCTGTGATGGCTCTTAGCAACCTGAAATGCTGAGAAGCATTTGTGAAGAGTGTTGCAGAAGCGTTTTATGTTGTATTCATGATGAACTGGGGCACACAGCCCATCCATTCCCAAGGCCCAGCTGAAGCACAAGAGCCGTGGTAACTCACCTCTGTCTAAAGCCATATTTCCATAAGCACTTCATTTACATTTAATCACCCCAGGTAGGCATTTTTCAGAAGTTTAAATATCTATAATCCCCCTGCAGTACTGTCAGGGGAGCTGAGACTATTCCCATGTGGATGCTGAGCACTTGCAGTCAGCTCCAGATGCCTGCAGTCAGACAAAGGAGTTTCTCTTGGCTGCAGTAGTGGGGCTGTAGCTTTCCATTACTGCTTGGTAGGGAGAAGACAAAAGAGAACAGCCCACAAGTTTTATGTGCTTTATCTGGTGGGCTTATCATTATTACTGTGCCTTGTACTCCAGCAGAAGATAAGTGCAGCAGAGCTGCCTCGGTGTTCTGGAGGTCAGAGAGGAATATCTGTACCTGCTGCTCAGGCTTTTGTCAGGAATGTCCATTTGTAGTCAGACTGCTCCAGAAGCACTGTAACAGGGTGAACAGTTCTAGGAGATGGTCTGACTGAAAATGTGAAGCCCACCAACACGGGCTGACTGAGAAACTGGGGAAATTCTCTGGCTTGCAACAGGCAGGAGGCAAGACTGAAGCATGATCACCAACATCCTTAATGCAAAATACTGGATAACCAGGGTATTCCAGAGGCAGAGTGGAATACTAGACTGCAGGGAAAAAGACCAAGGCAGGATAACCCTGAGAGCTACGGTAATAGAAGAGAAGAATGAAATTCAGCAATCTCAGTATAAGTCATACATGCAGAGACTAGAAACAACACAGTCTGCCACAAGCAGGAATCCCATCAGCTGAGACTGACTGGGGCAGACCGGGAACGCGACATTTGCAGCAGAGAAAGGGGAATCTCAATGACATCAGACAAGGCAGCAGTGAGGTCTCATCTGTAATATCCTGTTACAGTCTGGTTGCTTGTCCTCAGGGTAAGGCTTAGACTAAAGCAGGTGTAGAAGTCCAGCAGGATGTTCAGGGAACAGAGGGTATAGACACGCAAGGACTAGAAAAGTTTAGCTCATGGTCTAGTAACACGACATCTGCCAAGGAATACGATAGCTCCCTATAAATAAGTTGGGAGCATGTACCATGAGGGTGCAGGAGGTGAAGGACAAGGACAAATAAGCTAAATCAGCACTGATATGCATAGGCCAGAAGTCAAAGATTCTTAAGCACCATAGCAATGAGGCTTCAAGCCGTGTTGCACAGTGGAGGTGGCAGGGTGGATAAGTGATGAACTTGAAGATAGAGCTTGAGCACATACAGAGGGGTTGACAGCATCTGGTGGGATTCAGCAGTGGAGATCTAGGCCTGGGATTCAGGAGGACACTTCCCAATTCCTTTATCTTTAAAGGAAGCTCAGTTTGGTCCTCAAGGAAAGTATCTGTGATCACTGAGGTCCTCACACATGAACTCTGGGTAATGTCTCTGCTCTGGTTCCTCTGTTTAGCATGGCCGCACGATGTTTCTGGGACGCTGACACTGACAGCTGTGCTCACGATGTGTTCATGAATGTAAGTATCAGCTGGATTCCCATGGGAACTGTAAGACTACTTGCTTTTTTAGGAGAGCCAGAGTGACCTTAAATATCAACCAGAAAAAAAAAAACAACCAGTAGAAGGAAGGAACTAAGACTATTGAAACAGTGTGATTTATATCCTCATTCACGTCACATACTTAGATATAATATCCAACATAGTAAAACTTCTCTCCTGAGCAGGTCACTCAGTACTGTACAAAAACCATTATAGTCACACTGTTTTACAGATGGGGAGAGGAAGCACAAGAGACAAAGTCTTTTCTTGTATGCTTTGCTGAACTACAGTCACGGGGCATGGCTGAAGTCCAGGACTGAGCAGAATTCAAGGTTTTACTTCGTTATTATTTTATTTTAAACTGACACCTAGACATCTGGGTGTGTGGATGGAGGAAATTGAGGCATTTCTGGCATTCAGGTGCACTGACTTGGGTTACACCAAAAGTGAGGTGAGCAAAAGACAGAAAATTGCAATATTACAAGGCAAGGTTATACTCTGGTCTAAGTGTTCCCTGAGGTTTCCCATTCCATTAGGATAGCAAAGAGCTTGCCTTGACTAACACGGAGCCTTTCTCTGTTTTCCCCAGGACAGCCTGTTTTGTGTGGTCGCTGCTTTTGGCTGCTTCTACTATTGAATATGGCAAACATTGCACAGAGGGACAGAGATGGAGAAGAAAGCTTTGCTTTGGGGTCTTTTTTGTCAAAGTGCACTAAAGCATCATGTTCTTCCTTTAGTACCTAAGAAAATAACATCTCTACAAAGCACATCCTACATCTGGTCTGCACACTACAACATTCCTTCTTCCTTGTGGATATCGATAGAGCTTTAAACACAGTATTATTATGTCCTTTATTTAAATGGCTCTGTTTTTTATGTAGTATGTTGGTTTTGTCTTAAAAGTGTGTTGTTTCTGAGACAAACTAAGATTTTGTCTTGAAAAGGTTCTGTTATTTTTTATTTTTATGAAATTAATGAAATATTTATAAGAAACATAATAAATCTATGTATTTAATATTTCTTCTCCTGTGACATTTTCTTCCACTCTACAAGGTGCACTAGCCTGGCTGGCTTGTGTGCCCTTCTCAGGTGAGCATTTTCTGAGAATTCTTTGTAAATTAACCCATAAAGCTGACCTCTTATTCTGGTTATCCAGATTGTTCCTGTGACTCCTATAACAATTGGGCTATGAATCCCAGCTGTGTCACATGAGGTGGTATTAATTGATAGGAAGACAAGGTATTTAGGACATTAGGTCAGGCCAGCAGCCTGCACACCCTGAGACTGCCAAAACTGCTCCCTGCTGGAACTGCTCTTTGGTTTGGTGCAATTTGGCACCTGGGGACACTGAGTGATCATTGCTCTTGCCATCTTCAACAGATACTGCAGTGCTTTTTCAATCTTTGACTCTCTGTGAATGTTTCGGGATATGAGGATCAATGTTTGGAGACCAGATTTGTTAGGACTCCAGCATCGGAAAGGCTGCTGTAGATCTGCAAAAGAGTGCTAAAGCTTCTCATCTCCCCAAAAGTTAGAGGAGCAGGTTGGTTCCTGAGAGAGTGGGTGCCACCAGAGCACATCTTGGATGCCCATCAGAAGATGAGTTGCTCTGTGGTGATGCCTGTTCTCTCTGTGCTGACAGAACAAGCATAGCTGAACCATTCCAGTGGCATGAATGGCTTTTAGCGTGCTGAAGTGGGGTGAGGTGAGCCCTGATTCCTACCCTCACCAGCTGTTGGGGCAGAACACACTCTCCCCATGCAGCTCTTGGAAGTTGGGGAAGGAAAAAATTATGATGCATCTTCTAGAATCCCTCTTTGGGCTACAGTGCCAGAGGCAGCACACATTTGTTTGAAAGTGGCTTCCTCTCCTCTTCCTATGATGGGAAATAGAGGGAGGCTTCCCTGATTGCTTTACTGCTGCCAGTGGCTGTCACCAAAGGAACCTGCACAGAGCTGTGATGGCGCTGCTGTTTGTAAACAACCCAGCGGTGTAAGTTTTGGGAAACAGCAAAACCCTCCACACAGCGGCACTTTCCATGAGATGGTATGTAGGAGCTCAGACTCATTCTGATGCTTTTTAGCAAGTCTTGGCTGTTAAACCACAATTTTTCACCTTGGCTTGCTCCGTGTTGGAGGATTTTCATGGCTGCCTCACAAAGGGGTTTGTACAAAGCCAGGTGTGAGTCCCTGGTGGTTCAGCCTCACCACCCTTGGCTGTGGCAGGGGACAGGAAAGGGATGCTGTATTTTCCCAGGAGAAAGAGCGAGCTGAAGCGCTGCATGCTGAGGTCCTGGCAGCCATGAAGCCACCGTGGCCCGGGAGGGCAGGGCTGCCCTAGGGATGCTTGGCTTTGTCCTTCCAGAGCCCCTGGAAGGGGGAGCATCACCCCCTGGAGGGACCGAATCGCAGTCTAGAACATACTCAGAGGGGAAGAGGGGCAGGCCCCGATCCCTGCTCTGTGGTGAGCAGTGACAGNAGGGCAGCACAGCACGGCATAGCACGGCACGGCAGGGCACAGCGGAGCGCAGGTACGGGGGCTGCCTCTGAGGGGACGGGGACCGGAGCGGGGCGGCGGCGCATGAGGCACCCCGCGGTTCCCTCCC